>JAGSMS010000024.1:3600000-4015000 GCA_029286595.1 Bhutanitis thaidina
TATGATGGTAGAAAAAGTCCCAGACTCCACTTATGAGATGGTGGGGGGTTTGGATAAACAAATCAAAGAGATTAAAGAGGTTATTGAACTTCCTGTTAAACATCCTGAACTTTTTGATGCATTGGGTATTGCTCAACCTAAAGGAGTTTTGCTGTATGGTCCACCTGGTACAGGAAAAACTCTGCTGGCTCGTGCAGTGGCACACCACACTGAGTGCACATTTATTAGAGTCTCTGGTTCAGAGTTGGTACAAAAATTCATTGGGGAAGGGAGTAGAATGGTAAGAGAACTTTTTGTTATGGCAAGAGAACATGCTCCTTCCATTATTTTCATGGACGAAATAGACTCAATTGGCTCATCTCGAATTGAGTCTGGTAGTGGTGGAGATTCCGAGGTACAACGAACCATGTTAGAGTTGCTCAATCAACTTGATGGCTTTGAAGCAACGAAGAACATAAAGGTCATAATGGCAACAAATAGGATTGACATCCTTGACCCAGCTTTGCTCAGACCTGGTCGTATTGACAGAAAGATTGAGTTTCCTCCACCAAATGAGGAAGCTCGTCTAGATATCCTCAAAATCCATTCGAGAAAGATGAACTTGACCAGAGGTATCAATTTACGTAAAATTGCTGAGCTCATGCCTGGAGCATCCGGTGCAGAGGTGAAAGGTGTGTGTACAGAGGCTGGTATGTATGCTCTACGTGAGCGGAGAGTCCATGTCACTCAAGAAGATTTTGAGATGGCTGTAGCTAAAGTCATGCAGAAGGATTCAGAAAAGAATATGTCCATCAAGAAGCTGTGGAAGTAATTTTTCAATTATTACACCATTTATTATTAACATTTTTTGTGATTTAGAGCATTAATAAGCAATTTCATTTTAGATTACTGTTTTATTTACATTGTCATGTGATTTTGATAATTTTATAGACCTTTTATTCAACTCCCAACCAGCTATGTATTAGAATTTATCTTCTCTTTTTTGGACCTAAATAAACCAGAATATTCAGTATACCAATTATCATTTTCTGACATTTCTCACCTTTTTAAGTCCAGTTATTCATACACAAAAAAGTTTAAATGTTTCGTTTCAAATGTTATGTTTTAACATCAGTTTTTTAAAGTAAAGTAAATTTTGGGAAGTAGAAATAATAATAACACAATGTTGAACATTCCACATGGATATATTAATTAAAAATTATACATGGCTTAATAACATCAAAATTTTGAGGTATAACAGACATTAATTATGCTCACTCATAACCAATAGTTAATAACTCAATCTTATGATAAATAAAAATCATAATAATTAAAAACAAATGGAATCTGCCAGCAGATAATTAATCAAATTCCATAGGACAACCCAATTATTAATTTCTTAAGATTCTCTTAGTTTCTTTTACATCTAAATCTGATTCAGTGTCTGAGAAGTCCTGCTGTGATTGAGGTGTTTCAAATACTAAACCAGCGGTGCCCTGCAAAAAAATATATTATTAATTACTGATACATAGCAAATGGCTAGATAAGATGTCTTACTCTTAGGGGAACTTAGGAATATTGTTTTGGTTACTGTGAATGAAGAGAACCTTTACATAGCCGACATGACTAAGCCCGGGCTGGCTTGAAGTAATCACTCCGAGACGGCTTTGCAAGTGGATGGCCTGAGAGGGAGGATAGGCGTTGTTGGTTTGCCCAGCTTTCCCTGCCCTCTGCAGCCGATGTGGAGCAAAAAATTGCTTTAATGATAATGATAAAATCCTCCTAATAGTTCAACTAGTTTGTGTTGGGTTGGATCATCTATCTCGCCTTTAAAAGCCTAATATATAACATACATAAACGTGGTAGAGCCAAGCAGCGGGTTTAGGGATATTTGGGAGACAGGAGGGGAGATGGGGAGAGAGAGTGAGCCTCCGGTTACCTGACTCGCCGAACGAAATACAGAAGCACAAGATGCCTCCACTTCATGCCATTACTCTGCGTGGTCTGATACTACCCTGGTCAAGCCGGCCTATTCGAGCAGTAGCTAAAGGCCGGCAACGCATGTATATGTACGTGGGCGACGGTAATCACTTACCATCAGGTGAGCCAAATAAGGGAGAAACTGTAAACAATTTATCTTACTTGCATATACTCTTATACCTGCAACAAAAAATTATTTAATGTGTGCCCATTTTCCATATTTGCACCATTGTTAGTATGTAACACGGGTATGTGACCCTGGCCTTTTAAAGAGCTTTTACTCCACATCAGTAATGTACCTTTACTGCTTTTCGTTTCTCAGACTGGTGCAGTCCCTTACGATGAGTGGTCAGTTTCCTAAAGGAAAGAATAAGATGAGTATCTTATTCTGTCCTTTCCGCCAATACCGTGCGGCAGTCGATAATTTCGTGTGGCTGTTACAATAATGATTGGTGTTCATGTAAAAGTACAGCTGATACTTACAATAGGCCGATTGGAGTTGCGGAAGGATTGCCGCCAAATATCTCTAACGAACTGCAGAGGATTCACGAACTCATGCGCTATACCACTAAAAATTAAAAACAAATAGAACCATAAACACATAATCACCAATGGAATGGCATCGTAAATTATTAACTAATTTAATAAATGTGTGGTGGCAGCGTAAATAAATCTGCCATCCCCTTTCTTCCCGTGGATATTAGAAGAGTGAACTAAGTGAAATGAAACCTCTATTTATTATATTTGTATTTGATAAAGGAGCACTAACGTCTGTCAGCCGTTGGGGTAGGTGGAGATTAAGGATCTCAGCTGACCATTCAATCTCGAACTCTAACATTCACGAACGGCTTCATAATGAAGGCATTTGTCGGGTTTTTTTACGTCGGTCAAGTGAAACAAATTGAGTTGTAATAATGCAAATTATTTTTAAATCATTAAAAATAACTTACCCGGCTGTTGGCATTTCGATGGCTGGGTTATCCAAGCCCAGTTGTGTTATCCCCTCCGATGAGTTACTTTGATATCGCACTCTAAAAAGGACAATAATCAGTATAATAAGAGTATTATTACACTGGCGTTTGATACTGCGACCGCGAACCCGCAAATATACTACTGCAACTGGTTGATCTCTTCGAAGTTGAAGGTTTAGTTGAATAATTCGTCGCTAGGTGTCGTTCATCAGTTTAGCAACGCGGTATGGTTTGACTGTAATGTATGAACCCTTGGAGAAGGCGTTATTTGATTAGTAATAATAGTAGCTTTCTCCAGCCATCGAACAATACCCAAATTCGATTGCAACCTAAGCCGAGGTTTTTAGGTTGTTGTCGTCAGCCCCCCCCCCCCCCTAGTTTTTGCCGTGAGTCTTTCTTTCGTTAACAGGGGTCCGAGCGCGACACAGCATCAGCAGTCGTCGTTCCTTTTTTGTTTATTTAGCTTGCGTCTCCGTCTCAGGAGATACAATGAAATGAAAATACTTTTATTATTCGATGTTAGAAAGATAATTTTGTTTGTCAAATGTCTAATTTTTTAACAATCTACCACTGTTTCGTTCGTCCTCTGACAGAGAAGAAACACGCAAAAGAAACTCCACAGGCTTCCTCTTTTTGATTTTTTCTTTTCAATAATTATAATGTAAATCCTAAAATAAAAGGTATGGTGCATATTTCTGTTCCGAGCTATTTATTACTAGCTCCTTTTTTACCCCAATCCATTAAAAAACATACCATCTTTTTCTCCAAAGACCAACTTAACTTACGCAAGATGCACCTTGCTAGCTAACAAACGAAGCTCTGTCGACCGAATGATGGAGAAAATCCATCCGAATATACCAAAACCAAATCCCATAGACCAGCGAGGTGAAGTAGCATCTCCAGTGCGAGTGTTCCGGCACTGCGCTGACGAATCCGCCTGCACAGCGTGGTAAGTATTGGGTAAATCTTCCATGCATGACATGCCAGCATTTGTTGATACTTTCATAGAGAGGCCAGCAGAGGACTTACACTTACTTACATGCTGTTAAAGAAGAAGAAGATATTGAAGATGGTCAATCCGTCATCTATTGGAGGCTATGAGATTTTTCTTGGTAGAGTTTTACTAACCATCACGACACTTAAAACAGTGACGTAATCACCTGGATGCTCGGGAAGTTTTGTCCTACTCACACCAGGGTCAATGCACATAGACATCCGCCGAAACCAGTCGACAAACCAAAGTCTATAAAACTTCAGAGAGATTAACATACTCTTGGTCTCTCGCTACCAAGTTTTTCATCACAGGAAAAATCTCTTTCGATTTAGTCGCTTATTTTGTTCCGAATTACATTCCGTAGCGATTTTAACAAGGTTACAGGTCTGGACTGTAAGGAGGGTGATCTCGATTTATCCTACTTTTAAAAATAACTACTTTTCTAGGTTAGTAGTGGTTAGTAGGCTAGAAAAGTAGTTATTTTCTATGCCTAATGCCCGAAAAATTAACCGCGAGAAGTTTCGAAGTTTTTCAATAACTTTTGGCAAGCATTTTTCCGTATACCAATTATTTCTGAGCGTTCTCCGTTTATCTAGCACAACACTTTTAACGAGGTCAACTTTACCAAACAATACGGCAATAATTCCCATTTCGCTTTATCGCCGTTACCGGTGCATCCTGATTTTCAAAAAGCCATACTTTGGATTGAGATTGGCAAATCAAAACAATGCAGCCAACTTTCGTCACTAGTTATTATGCAGTTTACATACATACATACAGTATTTTAGAAAGTCGATAGTTACAATACAATTAGGATTTGAACCTCGAACTCTATGAGCTGTATAACCTGATACGGAGCGAGACACGTCGTTAGCTGACCTGAATAAATTGACAAAATGGGAAATCCGTGGAGACAAACCACTCACTGCATATAGTCTCTGGCGTGACCCTTGGGCGGGCGACGCACGAGGCGGTAGTACACGAACAGGCACAGGTAGGTGGCGAACAGAAGCAACACGACGGTCACCAGCGTGTAGGAGTAGTGGTGGGCGCGGACGTAGTCTTGTTGCGACCAACCGTTGAACAGCGGCAGCTATGTACAGTTAAAGTATTATTTAAGATCTTGTTAATAAGCGAATGTCCTAACGTCTAAAGTCCATAGAACAGGTTAAGGTTGTATATGATTCTATGAAATTAAGGACAAAGATGCTTGGAGTTGTTGCGAAATACCACGTACCCATTGCGTTCAATTGTTTGACGAAATACCACATGTCAAATGCGTATAGTCATTGTTTAAGTGTGGAAAGAACACCTTAAATTAAATGCTAAAATTTGGGAACTTCTTTTTTTTACTTTTTATTCGTTGAGGGGCCTTTTTCTCCAAGGATAAGGGAGCCCCAGAGTTTCCTAAACTTAACATCTACTTCAAATTAAAATATTATTTAACATGTTTTAAATAAGCGAAAGAATCGTTGTTGCCATATCATATTTTCCACTATAAATTTTGTTGCATCTGATCGGTTCTGCTAGTATACTTAAAAATACCTCTTGATCACATTTGATTATATTAAATTTTTGGACCTTGTTGGACTGTTACATTTTAACTAATTCTCGCGATCTTTATTATTGACTTCAATAATTAAGTAATATTAATAAGTATTGTTCAGTATCTATACGTATTGTTACAGTCTGTGAATATTCGTGTCTGAAGTATTAGCCAGGATTTATACGAGTTCGACAGTTTCTTCTTAGAATAATGTTCGGACTCACTACAACCTCCTATAGAGTAAATAATGAACAGTGGTAATATCCATGTAACGCAAAATTTTAATTTTTTATCTGTTGCAAGACTATTCATACTTTCCTTGATTGAAGTCAGTCAGGCAGTCAGGTCAGAATAAAACTTTCCTTAAACTCCAACCTCACCTCCAAGTTATACCTTTTAGCTAAAAAACGAGGTTCTGACGACCGACTGATTCGAAGACCCTATTTCTCACGTACTGGTGTGGGGAAGCAGCGTCACTAGTAAGGGGTGTCATCTGCGCACTCCAACCAGTGTGGTGTGTGCTCTCTCCAAGAAATGTATTGGTAGCTGATAATTTCTTGGAGCAGCCTGTGTGACTTAAATGAAATAAAATGAAATGAAAATACCTTTATTCATCGTCGTAAGACATTTCGTCTCTCAAATATAATTTTTCTTCTTGATACCATCTTGTTAGAATCGTAACGAGGTTCCTCTTACGGAGAAGAAACAGCCGAAAGAAATGGAATGATAAAGATGATGAATAACCTCGCTCTGTTTCACCAATGGACAGCTGCCATCGGTCGAGAGCGTGCCGCTGTCGCACACGCACTGCGGCCCCAGCTCGTCGATCACGCACACGTTGGAGCAGGCGAAGGCGTCGCAGTCGTTCTGCACGTCGTCGCGCTGCACGCTCGCGTGTCGCAGCACGAACTCGCGCGCGTCCGACACCAGGTACAGGTAGGGCTCGCAGCTCCCCGCGCCCCCCACACCCCCGCCGTGCATCGTGCAGCGGCTTAGACGCAGCGTGTTCGCACCGAGGAAGTATAAGGAGTCCTCGAAAATAGCGAGACCGTGTGGAGCTTGGAGATTACGCTCGTTCGATACGATCGTTTTTCTAGAAAAGAATGAAAGAACATTCTTTATTCTCCGACATGAGAAAGATTATTTCGTTTTTTAAACGAAAGCGCTGAGCAAGGTTGAGCTTCCTCATCCGGCCTGCTGTGAAGGACTGTTATATAATAACCGCAATTGTTATGACGGGTAGCGGCAGACGACACTTCCGCGCAAGCAGTACTCAGTACTGCAGCCATAGAGTAATGCTTACATACAGAGAACTGTAGATGAAGTTCGACATTTCGGACGGGTGGGTAGACAAAGAAAAAGTAAAGTAATAGCCTGTAAGTGCCCACTGCTGGACAAAGGTCTCCTTCTCAAATACTAGTATCAGAGAGGGTTTAGGAGCCGGGAAGGGCCCGCCACGCTGCCTCAGTGCGGGTTGGCGACTAGACAAAGAAAGCGAAAGTCTAATTAATTTAGTGATTCAACATCCATCTGTTGCGTCTCAAATGTTTATCGAAGTTTCATACGAGTCGTCTTCCATTCCATTTAGCTATTGTAGGCAATATTGATTTCCTGCTTATTGTCTCATCTCCTTCATCTTCTTCTTGCAATAAAACTAGCAGAATTTTATTATTCATTATAATTATAATATCATATGAACTTTATATAGCAAACATAGTCGCTGCTTAGTGCCGGGTTGAAACAGATGTGATTTGAGTTATATTCTATGCCTAGAAAACAAAAGGTAACGTATCTGTGATAAACCCGAAAATTTTGAATTTATAACTACTATACTTGTGGGTGAAAGAGAACTTCTTTCTTTCTTTATCTCCTTTTATAAGTACAGCTGGATATGGGAGTTGCTATAAAATCGCCAAAGCCAAAAATGGTATACAATACATGAAAGACGTGCTTACACTGGGTTGAAGTGGCCACTATCAGGAGAATTATTAGCTCGTTTTTCATTCGTGTTATAAAATTAATATCGAAGAAAATAGTATACACTTACAGGTTGTTCCCCTCGTAGTCCATGCGGAGGAGGTGCGAGGGCCCGGTCTCCGCCACGTAGAGACGGCGCGCGAACGAGTCCACGGCCAGCCCGGTGCAGTTGCGCACGGCGGCCACGTCCGCCACGCGCCGTCCGCTCAGCGATGCCGACCGCACCGCCGACTCCAGCTCGCGCGACACGCAGTAGAACATGCGCCGCGCGCTGGGGTCTATTGCAAGGGCTGTCACCTGCGAGAAACATAGGGTTATACAGATTGGATGCGACGTTAGGACATTTTAGAGAACTATAGACTACTCGTGGGACATACATCAATTTGGTTCAAAAGTAGTTAAATCACAGGATACAAAAGATTTATTTTCGCTAGTATTAGATGTTAAAGTATGAAATTGCCGTTTTATATTGACAAATTCAAACACCTTACTTTTGTGTTTACCCACCCTCATTAGCAATAGACCTCTGCTATCTCGATGGAAGATCTTTGCGATACATACTTTTTAGACTTTGATCCGCAGAGTTCTGAGGCTCTAGACTCTACAAAGTTTATGAAGTCATTTTCTACCGCTTCCTGAAAACTTTTTTTCCTTACAGAAAATTGTTGAATTTGCTAAAAACCGTTGTAACCGGGTGCAGTGCACTTCCCGCAACACTGTACAGGTCGTCACTCCATCTTTTGGGGAGGTTGCCTGTACGTGGCAGTCACTCGAGAACCTTTTTTCCCCAACGGTTGTTAGTTCTGCGAGCTGTGACGGATATCGGTTGATGAAATTGCTAAGCGAAACAGGGTAACAGGCCATCTTTTTCTGTAAATGCCAACCTCACCTGCATGCAGTCAGAGCTACTGAGTAACGGATCAAGCTCCGATTTATGCCAGCAAAATCTATCCGACCATGCCGAATCCAAATCCCTCAGACCAGTGATGGGGGAGTGGAATCTCGAGTAAATAGGTACCAGGGCTGCATCACAACTCACCTGAGCGTCTGAAGGTAGCTTTTGCAGTTTGGCACATCTCTTTTTCTGCACATTACACACTCTGAAACAACTCGCCCACGGAGTGCTGTCCACGAAGTACACATTTCCTGTTATCCAATCCACGGCGACCTGTAAACATTTCACAAATTACATTTCATGGCCAGAAAACATCTTGCCACGGTAGCTGTGTTAGAATCTGCCACCCCCTTTCTGTCCAGGGATGTCGCGAGAGGCGATTAGAAAGAAAGTGTCTAAGTGAAAGTGTGGAGAAGTGGAATGCGGTGGCAGTTTTGCTATACCATGTTGTGCCAAATAAAGCATTATCATCTCTGTACCTATGGGTAGCAAATAATTCATGCGTTAAGGCCCCAATATTTTTATTTATATATTTATTTATTTAATCTTTATTTTAAATATCATCATAAAAGTATTACAAAGGGTCCGCCCTTATGCCTTATGGCATTCTCTGTCAGTCAACCCGAGGCGTGGAGAGATATTGTTAAGGTGCAAAACATTAAAGTTGTAAAAAAAACTAAAGTAGATGAACGAGTTAACTAAACTAAAACCTAAAGATGTTCTATGTCCTCTAAACATATAAATTTATATAACACAAAGTGCAGATATCGATAGATACATAATGGAATAAATAAATATAAACAAATATGAAAACAGATAAATAAATATATGTCAGTGAAATATATATATACATGTGTATATACATCATACACAATATTATCATAACTGTCTCTTAAACGTTACCTTCTCGACACTTTTGCAGCCTGAACAGTAAAAGAGTTGCCAACAAAATTGGTCAAATCAAAAGTTTATCACATTTTTACCTCGACATTATTATTAAATTTAATGATGGAATACACAAAACGCGTATAGTAAGAGCACTTTTAAAAGTAGTAAAGTAGCAGCCTGTAGATGCCATCTTGCGAGCAAAGGCGAGGAGGCCTTTCAAATAAGATTTTAATTATTAAGGAATACAGTTTAGATGCTATCCATTAAAACTAAACCAGACCATATCCAGGTCCGACAGCAATAATCAAATAAATAAGTTAAGTTTAGTTTAGTTTAATTTTATTTTTTTATCTTTTCTATTATAGTTAGCTAATTTCACATCTGGGCTTTCTATAAGCAAGTGACATGCCATGCTTAAGCTGACATGCCAAACATGGAAGATTTTCTCATACTCACCATGCTGGGCAGGGGACTATGATAAGGTGTCATTGAATAAATGATTTGATCAGATATGATATACCACTTATTGTAGATTTATTCGGATGGTTATTTCACCGTCAATCAGTCGTCAGCGCCTCGTTCGTTGGACAGCAGAGTGCCACGGCACTCAGGTGAGGGATCTTTGCAGAAGACGTTCCTGATCCTTACTCAAATCGCCGACTCGGCGACAAAAAAGTGGGACAAATTTATTATACTGACCTCGGCAACTGCGATGTCACCAGCTCTTACAGACGTCTGTAAACTATTCTTTACGAAAGTTTTTATTATTCCATCGTTATTTTTTTTACTACAATGTATGTAGTAAAAAAAACTAACCGCGTTTTCAATACAAATGTCATACTGACGCATCCAACCTGTATATAGACTTAAAAATCGATAGTTTTGTTTGTCGACCTGTACTTGACATAAAGATGCCTGGAATTAGATACCATGACACCACACACCAAGAAGAAACCTTGCCTTTGTTGGTCTTCCAATATTGGTAATGGATAGGTCATCACGCGTCGCATTCACTTCTATCAGTTTCTGCGCAGAAGTTGATGCAACGTACAGTAGGTTTTTCCTGAAAAAAAAAGAGTCTATTAGTAAGACTTTAGGCGTTGGTCAAACAAAAATTAATTAATTTTTTGTATACTATTATTATTATTGCTACATAATAAATAACATTTTATTTATTTCCTAACGTAAGTATGATTACGCTTAAATCCTACAGATATCGCATAAATCCTACTCCGCCGTTAAATAAATAATTCATGCCAAATATCTTAAAAACTGACTTTTAATACGAATCCAGTCTAATAAATTCGTGGACAATAATAAAAGTAAAGTCAGAAAGAGATAACGAACCTGACGTTGACATCGAGGTCGTTGATGATTGCGATGGCAGCGTCGTGGAACTCCAGGCGCACCTTGTAGTCGGGGAAGATGGATCGCACCGCGTTCCCGGACACGTACAGCACCGACATGATGCCGCTGATCGCCTTGCACGAGCGCCGGTCCGACCTGAACGGTAACCATGCAGTGTTATTACTCTCATCAGTAAATCATCATTAATGTGGTAGAGCCACACTATCGATTCACTCACACAATGTGTACGTACCTGAGTGCGTAACCATGGTGACAGGAGCATATGAAGGAGCCGGGCACGTTGCGGCAGGCCTGCGCGCACACGTCCCGCGCGCACTCGTCCACGTCGCGGCACGCGCCCGCCGCCAGCGCGTAGCCCGCGCCGCACGCGCACACCGCTCCCCGCGGGGTCGGACGGCACTCTTGTGCGCAATTGTGCGCGGAGCATGCCGTCGCTGAATGGGACGGTGGAAGTGTCACGTAACAAGTGGTGCTAACTAGGTGCATAACTCTGTTGGTGATCCTCATAGCAATCAGTTCAATATGAAGTTTCGACGGAGTTGAGAGTATTGATCGAAAGGACTTGCATAGTTTAATCCAATATTTTATCCAAGTAATCTAGACAAGCCCCTGCGAAGCGATCTGTCAAACGTTAAATTAAAACCGATCGCTGTAGCTGTAGCCAATGCTATAGACTATGACTATTACCAACAGAGTTAAGCGATATATAGATACAGAGATACAGAAGCGTAGCGTAGGAATTGGGACAACCTTGTGGTAACCTAAGAGAAAGAAGAAGCTGTAACAACCACTTAACCCCTACTTCCGCCTATAGTTTTACGACTGAAACGGTATCAGCGTGAGTATCTAAACCAGCTTAACATTGGGACTTTTTACAGTCTAGATCAACGTTAATATAGATAGAAACGTAGTGTTTTTCGGTTAAACCAATGGTTATGCGTGCGCAGTGTAGTTACATAAGTAAATACACCACAGAGACAAAGCTTAAGGAACGCACAATGTTTATGCCTATTTTGGTAGGGTTGTCACATTCTTCCCGTGGGTGTCGTAAGAGAGACGTGCGAGGTGTCTGGTACTGCAACTTTGATGCTTGCCAAGCGTAGCGATTATCAAAAATCTTCCTTATGGGAGAGGCCTATTTATGTTGCAGTCGTGAGGTTTTTTGTTTATCTCTTTTATGTTATTTCTGTTACCAATACCATTACCCCAATATTACAAATTAATATTATGATTTCTATTTTAATATTTCCGTTTTTCAATCATTTATACAATAAATTATTACCGAAAATATAACTACTTGCAATATTTTATATTCTATATAATAAATAATTACTTTTAATAGGGTGGTAAATTCTAAATGTGACATTTTTAACAATCTAAAGGGCAACAATTGCAAGGCATATCAAATATATTTTTTCATGATCAAAATGATCGCATAACTTTTGGTCTATCAATTCAAAACTCGTAGGTGAGAGGCCACGCAAACATCGCCGCGGTTTGTAATAGTTTATCCTAAGTTGGTTGTCTGAAGCTTTTGTCGCTGTGGGGTGCAGTAGTGGCGCAGGAATCTCCCACCCCATTTATTCCCATAAATGTTGTAAAAGGCTACTAACTTTTACTCTGACGTGTGTTCAAAATAAACACATTCAGGGTACGGACTAGATTTATATGAATAAGTGCCTCGTTATTTGTGTGATAATTGAAAAGTAAATGCGCGATGGAAACTTCTCGAGGTTTTTTTTCTCGTTTTCGAGCGCGTTCTGATTAACTGAGAAAAGCGTTAACAGAAACCACATAGACAAGAATGTACGAGTATGCTGTTGTGTTTGTTCTTGTTTATGTGTTTATGTATCCTCACCGCACAGTCCATTCTCGTCGGTGCCGTCGAAGCAATTGGGCGTGCCGTCGCACACCTCGCGCCACTCTACGCACTGGCCATTGTCGCACAGGTAGCCGCTGCGACACTGCGCCGGCGGGTAAGGCGGTGTGCCGTAAACAGAAGCGCTCTTGTTCACTGAGGGCAATAACAGTAACACCAGAGACAAGGGAGCTTTGCCCTTGGCCCGTGCTTCACGCGCTAAGGCGGTCGATGTTACTTGAACTTTAAATGCTTACGAACGTTAAAACTAGCAATAATAACATTGATCAATATCTTAGCTATGGTGATGTGATATAGTCGTAATAATAAAGTTTCAGCGTTCGATTCATCAGACGCTTTGAGTGACAGATACTTTAGTTTACATCTTTTTTTTAAGACTATGAAAAACCTACGAAAGTAAACGAAATACATATCACGCGTGAACAAACTTTATCAGCAACCGACAGTTGACAGATTTGAATAGTAAGTAAAATTAATTAATTCCAGTGATATTCTACATGTGGAAAATTTTAATTTCTATTCGGGCGATAAACATTTGACAAAATAAGAAATCTAACTGGTCGTATCGCAGCTATTGCCGACGGTATTTTAAAATCTATCAGCTTTTTTTTATGGGAAAGGCGGGAAACGAGCAAGCAGTTCACCATGGTAAGTGACTACCGTCGCCCACGTACATCTGCAGCACCAGAGGAGCTGCAGGTGCGTTGCCAGCCTTCAAAGGTATTAGGAAGATTGGAGGGAGGATGAAGAGACGTATGGGGAGAAGGAGAAGGGGGGTAGGAGGGGGAGAGTGGGAGAGGGAGAGGGCCTCCGGTTACCTCTCTCATCGAACGAAACGGAGAAGCACAAGATGCCTCTACTTTACGCCGGTATTCTGCGAGGCCGTAGTATCAATCCGGTCAAGCCGGTCCATTCGAGCAGCAGCAAAAGCAGCCGCTTGGCTCTACCACGTGTCATCGCAGCTATATCATTGCATTGCAAGTTTGGTAACAGAAGTTAAAAATCATCTATCATACTGTCTATTCGCTTCAATCCCCATTGGGATCTACAATGCAAAATACTAAGCGCAAGCGTGTTAAGATGATGTCTGGCAGTAGACACCGTACGGTACCGTACTGCGTCACTTTGAGGATAATGGTAAACGTTATCGAACTTTGACGTGTCCAGTTTACTTGAAACAATATCCGTTTCAAACTTAACGCGTTCTCTACGTCGCGTACCGACAAATCGTCGAATTGAAACGGAGGATCCGATCACTGTCGAGTGGCTTAACATCAAATTGAAACCCATCGCTGTTATGATTACCGCTAGGGTTACGCAATCATCATTTCAGCCTGAAGTCCACTGCTGAACATAGGCCTCCCCAAAGATTGCCACGAAGCTCGGTCCTGAGCCACCTGCATCCATCGATTTCCCGCAACACTGCGCAGGTCGTCACTCCATCTTGTGGGGGGTGGTCCTACATTGCGTTCGCCTGTACGTGGCTGCCACTCGAGAACCTTTTTTCCCCAACGGTTGTCAGTTCTGCGAGCTATGGGCCCGCCCGTTGCCACTTCAGCTTACTGATCCTTACGGCTATGTCGGTTACCTTAGTCCTGCTGCGGATATCATCGTTGCAGACTATCACGCAGAGAAACACCGAGCGCAGCCCTGGGTTACGCAATAGGGCAATAAAATTGTCTGCTTCAAGAAACACACCTCTGTGACATGCGTCCGGTGTCTCGTCGGAGCCGTCCATGCAATCGTTCTTGCCGTCGCACACTCGCCTCATGGCGATGCAGTGCATCTGCTGCTTGCAACCGAACATACCGCGCGGCGCGCAATTGTAATCACAGCCGTCCTCGTCCGTACCGCCGGGACACTCGACTCTTCCGTTGCATCTGAGAAATGGTCATTATAAAAAAAAAAAAATGGTGTACGCTGACCGTTTTTAGCCAGTTTGTAGTCCACTGCTGGAGATGGGAGATTCTCTAGCCAGTTCACTACTTCCCTGCCTAGGAGTGCGCCAGGGTGTCGCCGATTAGCAGTGCAATAACTGTTGTGTTCCGGTTTGAAAGATATAGAGAGCTAGTACAGTAACAGGCTGTAAGACGTTCCATCTCAGTCCTCAGAGGTGACCGACGCACCTGTAACTTTCTTCGTTTGAGGTTGTTTGCCAGTTGTTTCCATGGGCTGCAGTAGACACTTCTTACCAACTTAACATCAAGTGGGCTGTTCACAAAGGATAGCTCGTTTGTCACCACCTCCCTGTCACTATCTCCCAAGGTGAGTATTTACCGTAGTTATTTATCTCAGTAAGCCTATTTAAGTCCACTGCTGTCTATGTACAAGCTCTCGAAGAAGGTCCCAGCGAGCCGGCATACATTACTTTAAGGTCAGTTCATTTTTCATCATAAACACCCAGGTGACACCAGTTTTTTGGCCTCAGCAAGTACGTATGCTTCTGAATTTCAGGGCCAAATAGATGTGGATTGTTCCGTTTTTAGGATATTTTTTATATGGTGTTCAAAAGGATCGTTTTTAACTAATTATTACTTATTTCTTCACACCCCTCAGAACACTTTAAAAATTTATTCTTCTTCTTTTTCTGTGACTGAGATCCTTTTGTGAAATGTAATCCGGATTTGAGAAACTCGATTCCTTTAAAACATTAATCCTCAAATATTATTTTCAACTTTTATATAGTGATGTACACACATGCTGTATTCGACGTTACGATATTAATTTGAACCTCCACTAGTCTACATGCCATTTCTAAGTCATGCTCCAAATATCATATAAATAAATACAGTAGTTTCTTACGGACCATTTACTAACCCTATGCCAACTGTCCGTCTGTCCGACTGTCCTACTTTATAGAGCTGTATCTTTTGAACCGTAATAGGTAACCGGTTGAAATTTTATGTGTTATTATGACGGATATCTTTACTATGTATGTTTGTATAGTATGTTCATGTGTTCCCATATAGCTCATAAGCTACTTATCATATCTATGTGACGTCACAATTACCCACTTCTAGCCGTAGGAGTAGCTTAAACCTACCTACCTGTTAGGTTTTATATTCTCTTAATTATATTCTTTTACAGATTGCATAGGTTCACTGCTGCCTGAATGAGGCCTTTTCATGATCATGCACCTACTTAGGATAACACGCCAACCATGCAAGATTTACCCATACTCACCATATTGGGCTGGTGGGTTGGCAAGCACAATGCTGGAATCCTCGCACTGGAGATGATGCTCCCCATCATTTTGGTTTTGGATTTCATGTTCGGATGGTTATTCCACCATCGGTCGGTTGACCTGGTTCATTAGTCAGCGGAGTGCACCACGTGCTGGTAAGGTTAGGTTCGGTGACATCTCGTCAGCGGTGATGGCGACCACCATGAGGTTTTACATGGTGGACGTCCGACCTGAGCCGGTTGTCTCACCGGGGGCCGGATATCCATAGTGAATTTCCCCATGTTAAAAAAAAAAAACTGGCGGAAAAAGAGACGGTATATTCAACCTAACAATCCCGTCTCAAGATATATACACCCTGTATACAGGCATACATGCATCTTTTTATTCGTAATTGTTTTTAGTGCATGCATTTTAGTTATACAGCGTTTTCCATTAAAGTTTTTACCATTACTGTTTCCTTTACTCTTCATACCCAACCTAACCTAACCTAACCCATCATCAATACTGAAAATAATTCTGGACATCTTAATAAGATTTAATATGCAATAAAGGATTTATATACGTATTAACACAAGGCAAAGACAATTAAGCTACCAACTTTTCGAATTACTTTCTTGTACCTATTGTCGATGCTTTTACCAAATCCAAGCAAAGATATCTTATTAGTTTTTAAAAATGGAATCTTTCAGAAGAGATACTTTATTTCATTCATATGAAATATATGTGTTATTTTCTACATAAGAAAACAAATATAAATTGGCCAAAGTTATTGAAAGCCATTCCTCGCCTCTCCGGGAGGTAGAAAGTGATTGCTGTTTCGAAAAATCTCTCAAAAACATTTGAGGGAAGGCCTTTACAAAGTCCAGGGCATTTATAGTCTCTTACTTTGATATGTATCACTAAATGTGTAGCCTTTTAAATGATCCACTGGGAAAAACAAATTTCACTTGTCAAATGTCATTTTTTTTGCCATTTTTCTTTAAATAATGAAATTATATTCTCTATAGCACCGGTTCCTGTCCTAAAGATAGATATTTGTCCTAATTTGTATGAACTATCCATCAAATATCGGCCATTAGTCAAGCCCTTCGTTAACTTTTACGATACCTTCTCGATATGATGAGGTCGTGTGCTATAGAGCAGATTCGCTTACGCGGCTCATATTAAACAAGGGTAGCATAAAACATTGTATTTTAGAAACTCACGATTGAAGAGACAATGGAGACAGAATTCATAATAAGAAATAGACTGAGACACGTTAACCAACACCACATACTAGTCATGACAATACATTAACAATTGTTAAAAAGCTGTTATGATTAGCACTAATTTCTGTAAAGAACCCCAAACCAAAAAAAAAAAATGTATTCTGACCGAGCTGTAAGTGGTAAGCAAATGCTATCGTTGTGCTCGCAAGTGTATTCCCAAGGCTGGCAATGTGGCTTCTCCTCCTGTAGGAGGTGTGGCATTTCAAAAGCTGTTTGTTTTTTCTGATGTCATTTTATTTACTCTATGGTATATCTTTTTTTAATGGAAATAACGGTAACAAATGAGAACATCGTCCACCTGTTAGCTAGTGGCCGCTGGGGCCCAAAGACAACCATCTTCCTTTAGGAATCAAGGCGAAGGTGAGTTATCACTCTCTAAGATCAAAGATGGAACGCCTCGTTGTCATTCATTTGGGCTCCGGTTAGATCAATCGGTTTTGAGTTAAGAGTTCAAACTGCAATCATCATCAAACTGTTCGATATTGGGTATACATCTCTTACCTTACCTTACGAGCTTGTAAATGGTCGCCTGCAGGACAGGTTTCTCTCATAAGGTGGATTTGTTTAAATCGCCACACTACCCAAGCTCGCAGTACCAGACATCTCACACTTTAGACGCTGCTGTCCGTCATTGGTCTGCTTAATCTTGGTTTGGTAGTTTTCGTGATCGTGGTAGTTATGGTTATCCGATATGTCGGTGGCCTCTGCGATTTTTAAGGCTTTTCTCTTAGTCGGCTCTTACGTCACCCGCGGGTAGATAGGGAGTGGTAGCGATCGTGAGATATCTCTTAAGTTAGAATAACTACTGTAGTCACCACTCGGTGGGCAGACGGTACATACGCTAGGGGCACGTTGATTCCAAATCGGAGATAGATAAAGGTGTCTATGGTTGTCTTCAGGTGAACTATGTGGTTGTTTGTGACCACTCGCATACTATGAGATTCTGACAGCCGACGTAAAGGTAAGCAGGAAAAAGAAAAATTCCATTTTTATTCTTCAATGTCAACCTCATTTGCACCAGGCCCTGACAAAATTTCGACCCGGGGTGGTCAGAGGTCTGGACATTTTAGCTCTTTTCTTCCACCCACTTTTCAAAAGAGCTTATTTGTCACAACCTGTCTGATAGTGAGGCTGTCGCTGTCTTAGTGTCCAAGCCTCATTAGTAGCAAAAACTGATTGGTCCACATAGAGAATCGAACTTGAATCTTCTTATTCGAAGGCAGATCCCCTAACCACTAAAGTATCGTGTGTATGACAGAATTAGAAATTAATAATTATTACGCGTGTAAAAGAATACAGATATGTAATCGCACCTCGATCATGGCCTCGAAGCCATCAGTCAGATCGCATCCATCCTCGTCGGAATGGTCAGAGCAGTCCACTTCGCTGTTGCACCGTTTGTTCAATTCTATGCACTCGCCGCTGTGACACTGGTAAGTGCCGGGGCTGCAGGTTTTGTTCTCTGAAACACCATACAATGACACAAGCACATGCGAGTATAACAGATCACTAAACTCTTAAGCTTTCAAATAAATGCAACATCTTAATTAGTATTATAATCCGGCACGAAGAACCAAAAATATAACAAAATACAATGCGTTTCAAATAAGAAAAAGTCTGGGCTTATCACTAGCTTGATATAAATGACACCATTAATCGATTAATTGTGTGATCTAAAAATTGTTGCTGCGTAACCTCCTCAGATATTTGAGGAGGAGGCCTTTGCCCAGCAGTGGGAGCTTGCAGGCCGCCACTTTACTTTTATTTATTAAAATATACGTGAATTTGTAACGTATTACCGCATTCGACTTCATCCGAGCCATCGACACAGTCATCGCTGCCGTCGCATCGCCAGTTGATCGGTATGCACGAACCAGTGGTGCACCTGCCAAGTTTATTGAATCATTACAATTAAAATCATTTATTTAGCCTTTACTGCTGTATACTAGTTACAATACACATCAATAATGAATATTTTAATATGTAATATACTTGGCGACATTTGCACAAAAATCACGATACCTAGGAGTTTTTCCAAACTTATGTCATGTTATTACCTCTAAAGATTTTGATTTCTCTCTTTCTCTTACTACTCCCGGCCCTATGGGAATCGCGATCTTCCTACTGTCGTCGTACCATCTATTCACTATCGATTTCTCATGTCTTCTCGTGGAGTCTATTCATTTACACTTGTCCATATATCTTTTTTTTCTCACATTTAGTGTCTCTCTCTCTGGAAGTGGAAGTCCATTTCCATTTCAGACTTTTTGTAAATGTTACGCCATTTCTAGATTTGGTTTGGTAGTTTCTTTTATTTCTTACCATCTTACCATGTGATCATCTTCAGGCCTCAAAATAGTTCAAAGTTGGACATGCGCCTCTCATTGCGAGTATTTGAAAATAATCCACAAGCTTGAAGCTTGAGCACACGAGTTAGCGGTCGCAGAACCATACCTTTAGGTCACACATATTACATAACGCAGTTTTTAATAATTCTGGCATCGTTGAAATGGTTATTCCACCATCTGTAGTGGGCCACGAAATTTTACCTCTTTTTCCCTTAGTCGACTTTCGCGACATCTACTGGGACAAATATGGGTCACTTATGCAACCACCAACACGAAATAAATGTCTCACAGTTACTAGATTGAAGACATACTTACATAAACTCTGTTAAGAAACAGGACAAAGTGTCGCAAGAAGCTGGTTGCTCATCTGAACCATCGGGACAGTCCAAATGACCGTCACAGACCAACGAGTGCTCGATACAAATGGAGTCATTTGTGCATTGGAACTCCGTTGGACTGCATGTTGGATGAGCTGGAAACAGTAATCCATACTAATATTATAGATGCGAAAAAACTCTATAATTCTGTTTGGAGATACCAAGAACCCTGAGGAAGGCTACTTTACATTCCGGGAAAACGTTGGAGGAAATCTTTCATGTCACGGGTGGTTTTAACTTTACCAATTCAATTATGGATTTGATTAAAGCAATCGAACACTAGCGCAATTATTATCAAACTAGCTGTACCCCCGACTTACAGACGTGTTCCGATTTAAAGAGAAGAACCAATTCCTGGTTGCGAGGCATTTCATCCTACTCAGGGGTCAAAACGCACTTTGTTGTGTTAGTTTGAAGTATGTTGCGATTGTTCATGGGCTGGAGTAAGCCAGATAACATATATTATATTTTTTTTTAGATAACACACGTAACGACTCGATTACTATTAACAGTCTGTACGACAGTTAGTCCATGGTCCTATTAAAATCTATCTACAGGTTTTGAAGTTGTGCGTATTTAGACAACCACGCATTACTACCCAACTCCCTTAATAGCATGTACCAAAATATGTTTACTATATCAGCTGGACCTCCTAAGTAATACTGCGTTGAAAGCTCCATCCAACCTATCAAGATAATTACGCGTACTGCCTTGCTCCTATAATTGATAGCATGATGATATATTCTAGGTGTTGCTCAGTCCTCCGAGTAACTCAACAGTGAAAGCTCTATCCGTGAAGCCGTCCAAACCTATGGACGGACGGATACATTCCATGATGCGTGGTCAGACAGACAACTTTTCCAACAATTGACGTTTCTATACCGATAGTATATATACTAGTATACTAGATAGTTTGTACAGGACAAATAAAATGTTGGTAAATATTTTTAGTGGAGTCTTATTATTAATAACATCAATGATCAAAGATCTTATTATAAGATATTAGTATTAATAGAATCTGGCGCAACTTTATTATATATATAAGGACGAGTGTTAATTTATTAAGATGTATGAGATAGACCTAAAAGTAAGAATGTTAAGTTGTATTATTTAAGAGTTTTTGATAAGGGCCATGTTGCTCCAGTGCGAGTTGATATACTTTACATGTCCTAAAAATATAGTTTATATTATTCCTCAGGTTTTCCTTACGATACTATCTTTCATCTCCAAGCACACGGTAAACTCAGTACTGCAAAGTGCCACCACGAGCACAAGTCACTCGCGTAGGTTAAACCTTGACCTACGACTACCTCCTGAGCTTACACCATAGTCTTATTAGACATACACTTACGTGGATTCAAATCCGATTCCATTTTGCAGACTTCGTATTTACTGACACATATACCGTTGCAGAGCGTTTCAAGCGACGAGCAAACCTTCATTACGTCTTTTTTCGCAACTGAAACAATAGTCGATAAAACGATTAAGTAATCGACGGCTCGGTGGCGTAGTGGCTACGCGGCGCTGTGGATCGCGGGTTCGATTCCCGCACGGGACTAGTATTTGTATGGACTACAAATAATTGTACCGGGTCTGTATTTGTCCATGTGCAATTTATATATGTAAATTGGCTCTGCGACACAGGAGAAATTCCTACAGTGGAAGGTTAATGTTGGGAAAAAAAAAAGATAGATTGTGAATCGTAAATGACAGCTAATTGCTTGGCGATTTCTCGAATTATCAGAAGCTCCAACAATCATGCATGCAATGTTACATTCCACCATAGACCTACGGCACAGTATTTAAATAATTAAGACAGAGCCTAGTCGGTGATAACCAGTAACTTGTTTTTACGTTAATCTTGCTAATTGTAGATATTAATACGGCCATGTGACAAAAAACTGTACATCAATAACAAAACAAAACTTTGATCAATTCTGAACAATAAACTCAAATAAGCAAATTTGTGGTTAGAAATTAGAATAAATAAAACGTACATTCTTCAGTCTCGATTTCAGAAATAATCAAACTTACGAAATTGTAATAAATTACTTGTTAGTGTTTCTTAATTTTCAATCTTCAGCGTACATAAACGAACGAATTTATGAATGAAAAACACAATTCTTATTTTTTATTATTTAATTAGAACTTTTGTACGTGATAGAGCCAAGCAGCGCCTTTGCTGCTGCTCGAATGTGGCGACTCGACCGGGTTGGTACCACGAACTCGAAAAATACCAGCGTAAAGTAAAGGCATCTTGTGCTTCTGCGTATCGTTCGGCGAGTGAGGAGACTGGAGGGCCGCTCCCCTCTCCATCCCCTCCTCATCCTCCGCCGCATCTCCTAAATAGCCTTAAAGGCCGATAACGCACCTACAGCACTTCTGGTATTGCAGATTTACGTGAGCGACGGTTATTACTTACCATCACGTGAACCGGTTTTTTTTTCTATGGTGAAGGCGGCAAACGAGCAAGCGTTTGCTGGTTAGACGCCTGCTGCAACATAGATGAACATATTATCAAATATCTTACCTATACATCCTTCCTCGTCTTCTCCAAGAGGGCAATCCTTCTTTCCGTCGCAATGCTGACTTTTTAAAAACACTCATTAGTTCTGTGGCAATAAAATTTGTCTTCCTCACAGCTGGCAGGCTTCGTACAGTTCCCGTTCTTAAGCAACAAGCCAGGTGGACAGAGGCATTTATAACCCATGGTGAAGTTGGTCGGGGCTTGGTGTGGAGTCGAGTGGGGTAGCTGGACGCACACATGGGAGCAGGGATTATGGATTAGACAGGTATGTTTTGTGAGGGGGCTGTCGGGGCTAGGTGGGGGCATTGTAGCTAGGATATGGAGTTGCGTGTTGTTCGGGAAAATCGCTGGAAATATGTATCATCAAGTCATTTCATTTTCTTAATCACAAATATAATTAATATATTTAAGTTTGTATTTTTAAACCATACTTATTATTTTAAAATTGGAATATTAGAATATAAATACGGCGCTGGTAAAAGACTATAAATAAATATAATATTTGCTTAAAAAACTTACTAAACAAAGTATTATTTTTGTAATCTAGAATTTAACATCACACGGGAAAGCTTGTTGGGGCCCAACGTAGTTCATGTTAGAAATTAAAGTCATTTAAAGTTTTTCTAACTCCGTACATTACGGAGTAACACAAGCACATTCGTAGTAAATAAAACAGACAGAGGCTTCTTTACTGTCTGGCTAGGTAGCACTCTCTTACCGATTTCATCTTCTAATTATCAGTGCAACCACTGTAGTGTTCCGGTTAGAAGGGTAAAAAGGGCCAGTACATAACAGTCTGTGAACCATTCCATGTTAGTCGTCAGGGGTGACAACGTATCTGTATAACCTTCTTTTATTGAAGTTGTTTGCCGTCCATGGACTGCAGGAGCCACTTATCATCAGATGGAACCAATGGAATGTCTACCATACGCTGGATCTAAATAATTATGACAGACAGCAGCGTTTAGGGATCTAGGCGGCTGATACTGGGATTTCGTGGTATGTAGCAGTACTGGTGTTTGTGTCAAATCCTCAGATTGGGCATTTGTTCAGCAGTAGACATTAACCGGCCGGTGAAAAATACTTACAAAGCTCCATTCTTCGTATCTTATGTGTTACTTCATGGATATCTGACCAGAATATATTTGATGTGCGTCTGTCCGTCCAGAATACATAGTTATCTGTGACCGCCAGGCTTGCTATAGTTGTAGATAATTCTCGGAAATTCTCTCTGCCAGTTCCTGAATAAAATCATTTGATATTTTACACTCACATAAAGTAAAAAGTAAAGACATTTGGAACTGGTAATTATCAAGTATTCCTCTCAAGTATGGAGAAGGCCTTTGTCTCTCACTTGCGATGGTTTTAAAGCAGAGAAGAGTACGCCACGCTATTCCAGTGCGGGCATTCACATGCAGGTTTTCTCACAATATTTTCCTTCGCCGCCGAGCACGGGATATATTCAAAACTTGAAAATCACAATTCACAAATTTGGAATGGCCGACTCCGGTAGCATTTTGGAATTAAAAGTTTTATGTTCATTCGCATATTTTACCTTCGGGGTGAACCAAATCAATAATGCCATGCCCCTCGTCGGAAACATACACCACGTCCATGTATTGCGCGTAACGTAATCGCACGTAGGGACCTGTCGAACAACAAGGAAACGTTATACGTCGATGATAATCGCCAACGAAATGACAACCCCGTGCGTTGTTCGTGGTACCTGTTTGCCAGATCGCGTGTTCTGGACGGTGGAATTAGATTTTGAATAAACAAAATCTACACACCCGGCTGCTATGTTGTTGAACCTATATCTTAACTATATCTTAACTACAAAAGACCTTATGAAAAAAAATAAAGAAGAAGCGCCGGGTAGCCGGCTCAGCTCCTTATATGCGGAGTGTAGATTTCACGAAGACTTAAACGTACCTGCCAAGTAAACTTGGACAAGTTATTTCGAGAGAATCAAAAATTACTCTGACCCGTTAGTGACGGCGCTGGGTAATTCACACCCGCGCACCCTAAGAATGTCATTATCGTCGATGAGTACAGATATAATTACTAGTGTCTTGGCCGATTAAAACTGCGAGACCGTGGTACAGTCGAGCCGGCCCGTTTGAGCAGCAGTTAAAGCCGCCGCTTGGCTCTACCACGCTAATTCATGAGGCTCATTTACGAGGTCGTTCTCAAAAATTCGACCCATTGCACTCTTTTCTATAGTAACACAGACCACGAGGTGGTCGGGCCAGCCCGGCACTTATTGCTGATACCGACATAACCTGACACTGCCTTCAGTGCTAGCTAGATGGCAAGCACCTTATCCTTAGGCGAAACAAATATAAATAAAAAAGGAGAGATTACTTACCCATTAAATTATTTAGAAGTACATGTTTCCTGCCTTCCCCATCCAGACCGAAGCTGTCCACGTGGATTTCACTGCTTTGTTCACTTTCTACAATAGCTATAAGCATTCTCCTGCAGATATAAACAGTAACAAGCTTGTGTAATGTCGTAAGAGTAATAACAATTGATTACCATTATCATTTCCCATTTATTCCATCCGATTTAACGACTAAGCGATACCATAGGGATAAGTTGTAGTTACATTGTAAATCATACGGTCAGACTACCATATTCAAATACCAGTAATTTTGGTCTTACTCCTTAAGAGTCAGTCAGAGCAAGAGGATTCAGACTGTCAATAGCCCACTACTGAATATAGGCCTCTTTTAAGTATGGAGGGTTTACCACGCTTGGCAGGCAAATTGACAGATTAGATGCTACTGCGCGTCACCGGACTCAGTGTTTTAAATTACTGTCATCAACATCCCTTCACAATCTACTGCTATATATAGGCTTCCCACATAAATGGTGACAACGAGAGACATCTATATCCCATCTATATCCTGCCCACTTGAAAAAATATTTATATAAATAACTAAAACATTAAAACAAAAAGTCAGTATGCTATTTGATTTAAATAATTAAATAAATTAGCATATGACACCATACCCATAATCTGACATAATACAAAAACTAATAGGTATCTCTTCGTCTCGGAAGCGATGTAGCAAGGCCCTTTGCTTGGTCCTCAACGATACAACTTCGATGACGCGTCGTCCCGAGTCCAAAATGTATAGTGAATCGGTAACGTAGTCTGTAAGAGAATAAAGAATTGATAAGGATTTAAGTATACTACGAAACTATTAAATCTGGTAATACTATTAATAATAACAATATATACGTTAATACATGAGCTCTCACAATTTAGAGACATCAGAGGTCAACCCAATTTTCAATACAGCTTATTTTGGACAACGTGGCAGGTTCCTGTCGCAGTCTTTGTGTTCAGGGTTACGATACAAATTATAAATAGTACAAGTACAAGCTCTCAATAGAGGGGACTGAACTTGAGTCTCCTGATTCGGAAGCAAATCGCCTAACCACTCAGTTGTCGTGGCTCAGGTATCTCTCTAATGTATGTGTATGTTACTGTAGTGTATTTTTTTAAAATTGAACACTTGGCAATCGCGGTTTCAAATTCAAATTTTCAAAAATAACCGTTGAAAATTTAAAGTATTTGCACATCTGCATACACTGTTAGTTAGTGTGCCTCTGTGTTTGCGCGTACACTATGATATCTCCTGGGAAGTTGACTACTGCCGATAGTGTTTGGAAGTCGCCGCCGTGGTCGAAATCTTCATCATTACATTAATAAATTTTATGGATTTCTATATTGTTGCTTTCTCTTGCCTTTTAGTAGATCATACCTTTTATTTTATGACGTATTATGCTCTACAATTATTGAAAAATACGGCAAAAAAGAGGATACCTACGGAGTTCCTTTCATCTCCATCAGAGGAACTTCATTACGAAATAGTGGCAGATTGTAAAAAAAATACTAATATGATTTTACCTAAATCTATTTTACAAAATTAGATTTATACTCGTATTTTGAAATAATATCCAAATATTTCTTCAAGCAGTACAAAGTATCTCTCACGACCGGTTTCCCAATTCTGGGAATAAGCGGTCTAGACATTTTAGTCCTTTAAATCCACTTTTCACCAGAGCTTATTTTGGACATCATAATAGGTGGAGGCCCTGTCCCTGTCTTATTGTCCAAGCCAATTAGACAAATCGTACGAAAATTTCAAAAAACTCATTGCTAACCAGTGGGGGGATAGAATTCGAGTCTCCTGATCCGGAGGCAGATCCCCCAACCACGGGGCTATCGTGGCTGTATAGTAGAAAGTAATAAAAGATAAATTGATACTTGATACGTGACACTTACCGTAATCCATATCAACAACGTTTTCTAAACCATTGTAAAGGAACAGATGCGTTAGACCCAAGGTAAAGTCGCTCATACCAATGAAGTTGATGCTCTTACGCTGTCCGTCATATACGTACAAAACATCTGATTCAATTAAAAATACACAAATTATTTCAGATATTTTGATTGTTAATGTGTGTTTGTGATGTCTTAAAAAAGCACAGCTTAATTTAACGGGACCTCTAATAACCCCTTGGAGTAATCCTTTGTACACTTTAATTATTGACGCATAAATTGTACAAAGACTACATTAATGGCAATTATCGCCATGACATCAACCAAATAAATAGTCTACTGCGTAAATACAAATACCTTTCTTAAAAATAAGACTAAATCGGAACTCGGAGGCGCGGATTGGTAACATTGACATTGTAATGATAACCCTCGCAAGATATTGAGAATTCCTTTGTCCATCTGTGTGACGTTATTCTACTTATCTCGTGATGTTTCGCAACAATACAATTTCTTTTGTTATGATACATTCAGAGTTATAAATTATTACTTGTTGACACACGCGACTTTTTTCCCTGGGAAATGAACTAGAATCTTAATATATTAATATTTGTAAAAGATATAACTGGCAAATTACTCAACAAAATTAAAACATATGGGAAGTACAGTAAACAGCCACGCAAATTTTGCTAACCTTTATGAACTCTTTGGGGACTGAATTTTCAAAATCGATTCTAAGGGATTAGAATTAAATCTAATTTCTAGTTTTCATTAATAGTAATTATAAGGTTCTTGAGGGCGTGCCCATCGCCCTGTGCCCAAAAGCATCAAGCGCCGCCATCAGTACGCCAGCGCCGCGCGTCATGCCCGCGTCCAGCGCGCATACGACTGAGCGAGACTGGGGCTGGTTATGTAAGCTTTAGCTTCAGTGCAGCGAAACATAAACATATAGGACGCGCCTATTTTAGGTTGACCATGTCCCACACCTTAGAGTGAAAGGCTATCCATACGGAATCCTCGGCACGTGTCGCGTAGAAACATAATAATTAAGTAAGAGCAACGGCGAAGTCGGCCAAATGCAAGTCTGTCTGCGTCAAATGGATGAACGAACACGTTCGTTCGTAACGAAAGTACGTTCGTAGTCGTTTCTTCTTTACTATCATCCCTTGCCAGTTTCTCTGCAAAGTCTTCATCTCTCCAGCGAGCATACTGACGGTACGACTTACAATGTAAATTGTGAATATCTTGTTTGCGTTGGACGGTCGTCGGGCGTTTTCAATACCTATAAAGTACCTACATGCCGAATCTCAAGTTTGTAGTTTCTGCTATTTTGTGATGAGTAAGTCAGTCAGAATTATTTCACTTTTATTTATTATATATAGATTTAAAAAACTGAAAATAGTATTTTTTTAAGTTATTTTTCTGATGATTTCGGGATGTGCCAGAAAAAGTGACTTAAAGATACGATGAATGACTGAGAAGATGACAAACAATTGTAAAACAACTCTTAGATGAGATGTGTTCTCTTACGGCGCCACCATGAAAAAATAATATGTTATACGTATGTAAGATTTTTTTAAATTAATAAGGATATAGTGTTAGACCACAAACTTTACCTCGAACATTATCATAAGCCATCGCCTGTACTCTGCCGACATCAAAGTGTGTGGCGTGGCTCTCGGGGTTACCCAGGATGTTGTACTGGAAGCGAGTGAAGGATGCACCGCCACCGATCACCAGGTATTGAGGGCGGTAGTCATCGGCATCTTTAAATTCAATATCATAATCTTTGAAACTTAGAAATACACTACTAAGCCCCATCTTACCTCTGCTTACCTCTAATGGTGACTGCCGTGAGTTTTTATATAAATTAGAATAATTAGCATGGTTATTCAACATACATCGAAGAAAAATATAAAAAAAAATACAGCAAATAGTCAACAAATCAATATAGGAATAAAATACGACCATAGTCCAAGAGATGAGAAATACTTCTAATCTTTAAATAGTATAAAACAAAGTTTCAAGTGCGTTTTTAAAATAACCTATAACTTCCCACTCCTCAAAATACTTTAATCATTAAATCAATCGCAGCATCTGATGTAACAGATGTTCGTGGGCGTCGGTAAACCCTTATCATTGAGATGAGCCGCTTGCTCGTTTTTCCGCTTTACCATAAAAAAAAGATAATTTATTTGTATATATATAAGATTTTGTAAAGTTATCTTTGTATTTATTTATGATGAAAAAGATATAAACTAACGAAACTCACGTTTACAATTCGCAGAGGCCACCAGCTCCATGCCGTCGGGACATGCGCAGACATGCGTGGTGTTGGACGTAATGAGGCACATGTGCGAGCAATTCACGTGTTCGCACGGGTTCGACGTCCGGTTGAACATCACGGGGTGGTATATGTGCATGTCTGGGGTAAACACAAAAACTAAAGCTTCGTTTTATTTTGTGGTGGTGGTGGCGGTGTTGGTGTAGATGTTGTGGGCCGCGCAGTTATAACCGCGTCATTTTGTATCTTATTCTCTTCTTCGTCAGACTCTTTTAATCCACTGCTGAACATAGGCCTCTCCAAGAAAAAGCCAGCAAAATCCGGCATTTATTTCCCAGGTCTGCCCGTACTCACAGCGAGGCACTGCGCTCACTAATCCCCTTCCCAGCTTGGCGAGAGCAAATAATCCTGTTTCTGGCAGTGGATTGGATTGGATGATTCTCTTGGAATATATTTTTGTCGATTATGTGTTTCTTTGTTAGCCTATTTCAAAGAAAGCTTCTGCAAGCCGACATGCATTTCTTGAAGAGTTTGACATTCACCATGCTGGGCACGCGGGTTGGTGAGAGCAGTGCCGGTACCATAGTACAATAACATATGACTAGTATGAGGGATTTGAGTTTGGCACATTTCGATGGATATTCCATCATCATTCGGTTGCCAGTCTCTTGTTTGTTTGCTAGTAGAGTGAACCACGTGCAGGTAAGATTGGAATTTGTAGAAAAAGATGGTATATTCCTTACGTCCCCTCATTTTGTATAGACGTTCGCAATATTCAGCGGTGGCCACTTCGAACTCTTTTACACTTGTTATAAATTTCTTCTTCTCAACTGTGGCTGACTGACCGGTAGTGGCATGCATAGAGTTCTGAACTAGGTTAGGAAGAAGGTATAAACATCATCTGTATCACAAAAACATTATTGTCGTTAAGAAATCACGAGCAGCTGCTGACTGGCAGAGGTGCCGGGTGCTTGCTTAAATTTACAAAGTACGAAAGTAACTGGGATGGGCTTGATTTCCGGTGCCAGCACAGTTGATTATTAATTATATCTAAATTGCACGGTAGCCCAGTGGTCAGGGCTCGCTTTAGTTTCATAGAGCGCGAGTGACCTGGGTTCGATACCCAGTGCAAGTTGGCTGGATTCACATATCCTCGAAATTTTAGATAAACATTTAAAATGTTAGATAAACATTTCTTTTTCCATCGTTTATCCTATACGCTCCCCACTGAGCCCTGCGGTGAGTAAAATGTTTAGACCTCTGAATATGAGTGAGACCTGACGGTCGTGAGAGCATGTTTTTTTTTGAACTCCTGCGAATTGAAAATATAACTCACCAAATACAGGAACATCCAAAGACAACAGCACATTCCTCTTCATAGAACTGCGGTCGAGTTTGTCTGTGGTTTGTAGAGTGTTGGAGGTCCAATCGCTCCAAAATACTGTGTTCTCGAAAACTGCTATCGAATATGGATGATGGAAGGGTTCTTCAAATAACGACTGAAACAAACAAGACATAAGTATAACGCAGTGAAACCAAATACCAACGGATGAGACTTTGAGGACCGACTGATGACGGAAAATCTGTCTGAATTTGCGAACTCATATGTACATAAAGACATAAAGACATAAAGACATTTATTACGACACATCTTCACACATAGAGTACATGATCTGGTAATAAATAATAATTAAACAGAGATCTAACAAAAGAAAAAAATATATCAAATGAAAAGTTTTCCTAAGTAAAAACAATATATGTATATATTACAAGGGATTTGTGTGGGAAAGGACCGTTTAAGCCAGTACAGTACAGTCCAGTGATGAGAAGCAGCATCTATAACAGCTGACGCTGTCTCGGAAATTGATCTATGAACCTCTGAAACTTTTCTGCCTGTTAAGTTCGCTCACGGACACAGGGTGTTTTGCTCACAACCACCATGCCACCACCAGCACTAGAGATGCTGCCCACCCCCACCATCATTGTCAGTTTGATATTTGCTGTTGGTCGGTCATCAAAGCCTTGTCTGTTGGTCAGCCGGGTCGGTATTCTTTTTTGATATAGTCTACTTTATGTTCTTAACCACCTCAAACGCACCAGATTAGAAAAGAACATGGCCTGATAATATTGTTATATAAAGCAATCGTTTTTCTAAAGATATAGGTTGCCGCAACAACAGCAAGCAGCGACGACATGAAAAATCTGATAAATCTTAGCAAATAAACAATTTTAAATATCGAACTTAGGATTAATTGCACCACGCATGCACGCGCGTATATAAATATGTTACAGCTGTTACCAACCTCACAGCAAACGGTAGACATACCCTATGATAGATGTTAACGATCGAAATACTTACATAAACCTTCTTATCGTCGAATTTGACAACTTTGATGGTCCTATCGACAAAGTACAAGCGACCGTTGGGCACGTCGATGGTCAGGCCTGTGGCGAAGTTCTGAAGGCTGTCCACCAAGACCTCCGGTTGAGAGCCGTCCATGCTGGCCAACATTATTACAGCACGGTTGTGCCAATCTGCCCAGTACATATGCCTAAAAAAACATAGGAATGAAAATGAAACGAACCTAAAATCAAGTATATGAGTAGTACATCGAGAAAATAAAATGAAGTAAATAGTTCTGTTATAGAATGTAAATGTTGGTTGACGTAAATTAATTTGTCCACATCTCTTAAAGAAAAAAAACATTTGAATTTGACCTGTTATTAGATGTAGGTATCTTAAATATATAAATAGTAACAAATCATCTGTCTGTCAGTGTGACGCCATCCGCGTCCGTAGAAGGTCGCAGAGAGAAAAAATAATATAAAAAAAAAAAAATTATATATACATCGAATTTAATATATGCCTTTACAATATATTTTTGTAGAATCATGCACTTTACATTTAAAGCGTGGTAGAGCCAAGCGGCGGCTTTAGCTGCTGCTCGAATGGTCCGGCTCGACCGGAATGCTACCACGGCCTCGCAGAATCCCGGCGTGAAGTAGAGGCATCTTGTGCTTCTGCGTTTCGTTCGGTGAGTGAGGTAACCGGAGGCCCACATCTCCTCCCTATTCCCCTCCTCTTCCCTCCCATCTCCCAAATATCCTTAAAGACCGACAACGCACCTGCAGTATCTATGGTGTTACAGATGTATGTGGGTGACGGTAATGACTTACCATCAGGTGAACCGCTTGCTCGTCTGCCGTCTTTTCCATAAAAAAAAAACTACGAATCTGGTATAATCTGGATAATAATTGTTGAGGAAAAAAACAATTTTTGACTCCAGGTTCTTAACCGCAGCTTGTAAAATTCAAGAAATCTGGTACAAAGACCTCGAACTCGCGTGTTGAACGCGGTGATTGGGGCAAATATCCACTAACAGAAGCCCGTGTTCAACAGTGGTCCGTTGATGGTATGATGCCTACTTGCTTATGTAGCAGTCTATAGCTAAGCATGAAAGTATGCATACCATTGTTTTTGCACTCTTCTGGCCATTAATCGGCTTTTGTAACTTCCGCGGAATATGATTGAGTAGCAGATCCTCTTACCATTACTCCTTCTTTTTTTTTATAGTAAAGGCGGCAAACGAGCAAGCGTCTCACCTGATGGTAAGTGATTACCGTCGCCCACGTACATGTGCAACACCGGAGGTGCTGCAGAAGCGTTGCCGGCCTTTAACAGTATTTGGGGAACAGGAGGGAGGATGAGGAGGGGGATGGGGAGTGGGCTTCCGGTTACCTGACTCACCGAACGAAACGCAGAAGCACAAGATGCCTCTACTTCCCATATTCTGCGAGGCCGTGGTATCAAACCGGTCGAGCCGGCCCATTCGAACAGCAGCAAAAGCCGCCGCTTGGCTCTACCACGTGTAAGAATGGCAAATTGACGACCGCAGGGTGTAGTGGATATCGTATCTGATTTAGAAAATGTCAATCACATACCCGTGCTTCACATCCAGCGTTACGAATCTAGGATGGCTCGTCTCTGTGCGTATCGTGGTACACATGGAGCCGTCAGATCGACAGGCGGATATGACGCTGCGCTCCGCGTCACCGAAGTAGATGTTCCCGCCCAACCAGTCCACAGCTATGTCCCCCGGGTCCTCCAGGCCCAAGCCTACTAAAACCTGATAAGGAAATTGATTTCAAATTAACTTATTCGCTAGCCACTTTGTCAGCAACGCGTTTATGTGGTTATCTACACCATTATTAATAAAGCTTACAATAATAATTAATATTTAAATTATAGTATTTAATATAATATATATAATCATTACACATGTGACAAATACTCATATCCATAATCGATATCCCCACAGTTTCCGATGGATGAAGTCAACTTTAGCCCATACCACCACACCGGGCTAGCGGGTCGATGAAATATACTGGGTTTCTGCTGGTATTGATTTAAACAACGTATTTGCTTCACCAATGCTTATTTTATATTAACTAATATTACTAGGCGAACATTTCACGATCAAATCGGAGACGTTCTGAAAAAAAGCCAGGTCAAGATTACTCTAAACCAACAAGTATGCATGCGAAGACTGATGAAAGTGGGAGAAGCGAAAGACGTATGTCAGGACCGTAGCGAGTGGAAGAAGATCGTCTCTGCCTACCCCGTTGGTAACAAGACGTGAATATGTACATACATACATACTAATATTACAATTATTGGTACATGATAACGAAAAGAAAATACAAGCAATACAAGCAGGTATTTTGACAAATCCACCTTTAATAATTGTTATTTTTAACTTGCTTACAAATGGATCGGACGGTTTTTTTTATTATTTCAACTCGTCTGTTTGCCAGCGGGGTGCACCACGCGTATCCGAGATTGGCAATTGTTTTTTTTTCCCATCTTATTTACATTACTAATATGCCTGTTAACTACTCCAACTAAGCCACAAAGCTTGTATATGGTGTGGTTCTTTAGGCAATTGGCGCTTCATTTAGAGAAAGAGTTGGTGTATCTCCCCTTACACCCCGAACCAAAACCGAATACCCAAACCCTCAAACAACATTATGACTTGTGTTACAGATACAGTTATCTCCAGTTTGAAGCCACCAGTGTACCAAATTTGACGTACAGAAACAAAACTTTGTAGTTATATTTATTTTGTATACATTCAAGGAAGTAAATTATACCTTTTTTTTATACTTGCAAACATCCAATTTAAGTTATAATGAGATAAGATTAAATATGATAATAAAAGAAACTACTCATACTTCTTTAGAATCGTGAATGTTATCCAGTTGAGCTCTCACTATGGACTGATGACCTTGTGCTGTCTCCACCCAATATATATGACTGCCGTCGTAAGAAACGCCGTGGGCCTATATAAGAAAAATAAACTAATATTAATACGTGAATATATATAATGGTCTTCATGACCGATCTGGACCACGACGAATACTTTCGAAATTCGATGTTTCCGGATATTTAATCACGATATTTTTTTAATATAAACAAAGGTATAAATAATGTCATTCACAAAATATTGGTTATTACAAAATCCGTAAATAATAGTTTCATTTCATATCTACAGTATTCGCGTAAGCACAAGAAATTGGTATTCAATTGTGAAATGTACTTCATTTATAACGAAATTGTTGAATTGGGGAATAAAATGATTAAAAATAATAACAGACTAAGTTGAATTGACTCTAAATAAGATCTCATATTTTATATATCAGATATTTCTTACATTTTAATGCCTTTGTTGGAATTTTCTTTTATACAAATTTACTACTTAAGTATATATAATGAAGTATTCGATGTAATATTTATGCGATAAGCTCAGAGTCCTTTGCAAAGTAATATGCGCGGAATTACAAAACTACGCAGCCGAATAAGAAAACAGACAGATAACATCAACTGCGCAGTCACGACTGCGATAGTATTCGAAAGACGTCGGAGTCGAAACGGCCAGGATCACATATTCCTGTTGGGTAGTAAGTGAGAATAACTTTTTCTTTTAAACCATCCCCACTACCTGCCTACGACTGCATGCGGTGCATAATGCTTTCCCACATATAAGACTCTAGTGATTTCGTATGACTTAAAATCCTGAGCATAGTTGTCCATAGGCCATAGGGATACCATGGGTATCAGACCATCTTCGTGCTCACGGCTGTCGGTCCACCAGATGGTAAATAGCTACTGCTATCCATGCAACACCTGTAAACAGTTTCAATCGAAGAGTGGTTATAGATGCGTTGATACCCCTGTCGACTAAGATGTAATGAGTCACAGCCCTTAATTATATTAGGCTTTCTATAACTGGAACACACAAGAGTAGTTGCGATGATGTTTAGCGACGGAAATGGGAAAGAGTGCGGTAATCTACCCTTACTCCGAAGCAGAGAAGGTATCCACCACCTGTGTACAAAGATTATGTTGACCTGCGGTCCGGCGTTAAATACCTGTTTAATTCCTGATGCAACTGTGACCTGCTGTTTCGATTTTACCGACACGTATCTTATTTCGTTGCGCGTGCTGAAGAAGAGCAACGCCTCCGGACCTGTAAGTAGATAATTTAACACGTTTGCTAAAGTCACGCGTAAAAAAGAAAGATATTACCTTTGTTACAATACCGACAGAGGTGAATATGGTCTAACCTACCATTTTGCCAGGTTTTGTTGGCAGTTTCATGGACTATTTCCAGCAGTGGACCTATGCAGATTGATAAATTAGAAGATTTGTAATGAGCTTTACTCGTTTACGTTGACGGCATGCGGAACCTTCGGAGACATGAGAATAAAAACCCAGTGTTTTAATTTACAATACCCTGATTCTAGTTTGGGAATGGAGGGCGTGTTGTTTGGGTCACTTCAGTTCCAAAGCGCGTCCTATGGTAGCGTAGTAGGAATCTGACACCCTCTTTCTTCTCGATGGATTCGTAAGAGGCTACTAAAGGAAAAGCTTTGAATATCCTATGAGCAATCTCCTCGAGCTAACCTGCACGACGAACCAAACGTCAATTTCTATCTCCCAGAGAGGTGAAAAAGAGAGGTCTGTTGCACTAATATATACTGTGTTCGGCTGTGATTCGATCCATGAGTCAGCAATCCAGGTACGCTAACAACTAAGCCACGCGGTCGCTACCAGCAATAATTAAAGCAATAAAGTTGCAGCCTGTAAATATACAACTACTGGGCAATTACTCAATATTTCAAAGGGTTTTGGAGCCGGGAATGGTCCACGCTGCTCGAATGCTCTCGTTAACGGATATCGCATGTGTACGTAATCGGAAATTCAAGCGCCGAATAGACGGTATGAAAAATAAAAGGTGCGGATTGTAAAACGTTTCGACCTCGCTATCCGACCACTGTCGTGAACCACTCCAGATACTGGGGCAAATTAATTGGGGTCAATTCGGAGTGGTTAAAGGGAATGTTAGTGATTTTAGAAGTAAGGTCTTTTTATGAGAAGAATACTAGCAATTTTTTCTTTATTATGGGAAAGGCGGAAATCGGGCAACCTCTACTTCCTTTGCACCAGTATTCTGCGAGGCCGTGGTACCAACCCGGTCGGGCCGGCCCATTCGAACAGCAAATGGCACTGCTATTTGTTGTATAACCCATGGGTTGACTGGCCGAGAATGCCAATAGGCATTAAGTCCGCCCTTTGTAACCTCAAATTGGGGTGTATGCAATAAAGTATTTTAAATACAAAAAAAAAAACACGCGATAAAATTAATATAATTTCTATACATTCCTATTAAAAAGCAGCAGATACCTGGGGCGTAGCATAGATATCCTAGCGTGTCCGTCACGTATCCAGGGTCGCATTGGCATCTAAAATGGGAATATTCGTTTATGCACGAATGAGAGCATTCTGGTCTGGCTTTTAGGCAGTCGTTGACGTCCTGCGAATAAATTGTGACGATATTTCTTACTGCAAATCTAGTGTAATATACAGGTAATAGAATCAATGAATGACTGCTGAACGTTACCTCGCACTTGTGCGTCGTGTAATTATACTGCAGCAAGGAATTCGAGAGCAGACAGATGCATATCGGTCCGGCGCGCTCCGGACTGCAGGCAGTGTCGTTTCCACCGCACGTGAAGTTCGTACACATCGAATGCCCTGGAAAATTGTTCAATTTGAAAGTATGCACCTCGCGGTGAACTCTTCCCATCTTCAAAACCCTCTCAACAATAAGAGATGATCAAGGTACCTATAAAGGTTCTTTTAATTATGTACTTTATTGTCAAAGTTGTATACTTACACTTATTACAGAATGCTCCTTCATCGCTCCCATCTTTACAGTCCTTCATACCATCGCACATCTGTTCCGATGTGAGACAAAACGACATATCCAGGCATTTGTAGCTACGTGAACCTGATCTTAAGAACTCTGAGCAATCTATGCCATCGTTGACAGTGTGGGGAAGAAGAGCGTGTCCTGAAATGGAAAACGTTAATGCAGTTTTCTTGGAATTAATGAAACTTTTGTTCAAGATAAGAATGAAGTCCTTAATTTAAAACAATCACGTCGTGGCTAGCGCAATTGTATATTAGTAATTGTTGTCTTCCCCTGCCCCTGCCCCAGTATTATACAAATGCGTCTATAAAAATTCTAAACTAATTATTGAAAACAAAAAATATGGTATTAAGATGCATTCAAAAAATAAAAAAATGTTGATCCTTCCGGGAATAAATAATATTTGCGAATTACTAGTACACTCACACATTTGCGATTGTTGTATGTGCAGTTCAATAGTGATGTGCGTAATGAAGCTTACTGTGACTCATAGACCGCGCATACGCAGGTACCAAACTGTCGATATATCGCAAGTCGTTGGGTGGTCACATCTCTATTGACACTGACGTTTATGAGAGAACGACATAGGTGATAACGGGGGTAGGTATAGTCAGTGGAATTTGGGTTCGGCATATTGGGATGGATTTTCTTAGTCAGTAGGGTATGCAGAAACGGCAGGATATTTTATTATCCCCTGTTCCACATTTTACTCACTGCAAGTTTTTTCTATATCTTCGTCAGTTCGATCGTCACAGTCGTAAACACCGTCGCATGTCCACAGTTTGGAGATGCACCGCCCGCCGTCACACACGAAACCTTTGCACGTCGACTGTAACAATGTATTTATTATTATTGACGACTACGTCATGTATTGGTTAGCGTACCTCACTGCCAAGCGATAGGTCCTGGGTGCGAATTTCAGCCGAAGTCAATATTTGAGCGAAATACAAATTATTGGTTTGGGTTTGCTTGTCTGCATCTGACACTGCATTTGAGCCGTCCTCCGGTATTATCGCTTAAGCGTTACACCGGACAGGCCTGATAACGTAAAGACCGGCAAGTGGCCGCGGGTTCGCGCATAAGTTTACGTCACTACGATATCAGCCAAGATGACATCACCATATTATTTTAGGGTAATATTATAATTAACGCAGAAAGTAAGCAGCCTTAAGGTCATCCATTATTGAGAATTTTTTGGCATCGACAGTCACGGAAGTATCGATTAAAATTCACATTTCTATGTAGAAGAGTTATGGTATGGTAGTTCCTTCCCGGTGGCGGTACCCAGAGGAGAATCTGGGGAAGGGATAGCAGTTATTAAAGTTAAAAACACCAGGAAACAAGAGATTTTAGAATCACTTATTTCTCGCTTAATAAGCAATCGTAAGGTCGCTTACGTAACGTAGAACATTTGCACATGCTCACCAAGCTGGTAGCGTACGCGGTAGTGGTGCTGCTCCCCTTTTACTTGTTGGTTGAAGTCACAAAAATTTTCCGCCATCATACGGTCGTCAGAGCCTCATCTATTCTCTTAATCACCAGGAAGGGTGCACTGAGTGCAGGTGAGAATGACATTTAGAGAAAAAAAATGTTAATCGGAACACTGTTATTCTTTTAATTTAGTTACGTAAATAGAAAGGCATTATAATAGTAATGATATATTGGACCCACACACACGTTTCCAGACTCCCACTAGGATCTCCTGTCTTAGTAATAGAATAGTGAGAAGATAATTACTATTCTTCTAATAATGTGAAAATAAAAACTTAACCCGAAACAACAATATTTAGAATAGTTGTCTAGGTAGATAGACAACAGTCTGACAGACGTCGAGCTGTCTTTCTATCTGTCTGTATGACCACCACGCATATGGCAAAAACCGAGTAGACGGATATCGATGGGACAGTTGAGGTACTTAGATATAACATAGAAACCTTATCCGTAAATAATAGTTTAAATACAATAAATCATTATAGAAACCTATCGTCCAATTTAGATGGAGCTTTCATTACAGTATTACTTTAGGAGTCCAGTCGATATAGTAAATATACGTAGATATTTTCCCATCCCCATCCCCCTCCTACCCCTTCGTGCTCCCTATTAAGAGAGCTGGCTTGAACTGGAGTCTCTGACTAAGCTACTGTACTTATGTAATTGATACTTGGTGTATTAGACTGACTCTCGACAGTCAATCTAATACAGTTCATGACTCAAAGTGGCTTCAGCGTAGCTCAAATAATTTAAAGTTTACATACATTTACAGCCGCATCGGGCAGCGTAGTGCAGTTGACTTCATCGCTTCCGTCGAAACAGTCGGTGTCGTTGTTGCAGACCCACATGTTGGGGATACACCGCTTCTTGTCCAAGCACATGTACTGGTGGGTGGTGTTGCACAGCTGCACATCGGGTAAATGGTCAGCTAAGATAAAAAAAAATAAACAAAAACAAATTTAAATTTAAATGAAACTCACTGAAACTAAAAACCAACCAGGTAAGTACATGAGCTTATTTTTGAGCTTATCTGTTGGCTTTTGCTAGCGCTTTCTTGGACTGGCCCAAGTTAATCCTTACCTCATTTTAACAGCCTGTAAATAGTCCATTTCAGGATTTGTCATAATCGCCGCGCTCGAATAGTGGATTGGCGGTCGCGGTACCAGACACCTCGCACCTTAGTCCACTGCTGCCCGTCATCGGTGCAGCAGTGGACTAAAATATGCTGTTACTGCAGTAGTAGTAGTAGCTACATGCTTCGTCACATTTCGAAGAACGAGATTCGCTCCCGTCACGTTCTTTCTCTCGAAGTGACAAACCACTCAAGAAATATATTAGAAAGGTCTATGTTCAAAAGTGTACTAAAAGAGACAATTATTACTGTCTCTTGTCTAGTACAAGACATTTTAATTATTATATAAGTAACCGACCGGTTTCGCCTTACGGCATCTTCAGGGTATACAATGAATAAAGATGTTAACTACATCAAAAACCCATAATTGTCAATATAATAATGTTTTACCAAGTGACAACAATCGCAAGCTTAAATTATCTTTGCAAGCAAACGCTGGTACGTTTATACTTAAAATAAAATTACAGTAAACCACGTAAGATTTTGTATGTTGCCGTCTCAAGTCAGAGCTGCTGCTGTTGCATATATTATTTTTAACAAGTATAAGACGAAAGCAAAACAAAAAAGAAAACCTTGGATAGAAAACGGAATGTCGCAAGGTGCATTTAAGCATCATGCACTATATTTATTTGGGCGCGGTCATAGTAGTCTATATTTTTTTAATCCCAGAGTAAGAGATATGATGATATGAAGATATGAAGCAGATAGCTACCAGGCTCTCAGTTTATTTCGGCATTTTTTCGCGATTTAGTTTTATCGTTACAATATACTTAACTTTACGTTTCAATTCGATTTCGGTTCAGATCTGTAATATTTCAACATTCGCAAGTTACGACATATCGTAAAGGCCGCCTGTACACCTGTAAGTTTTACTCGCGTAAGACATTTACGCATGTCTTACGCGAGTAAAGCTTACAGGTGTACAGGCGGCCTTACAGCTACGGTATTTGGTTTTATACTTACTACAGAAATTCTCGTCACTACCGTCATCACAGTCGACAGCTCTGTCGCAGTACTTGGACTGTGGCACGCAGCCACCGCTGTGGCAGTGGAAGACTTCTTCACCCAGGCACTCCTGCTCGTACGACTGCAACTCGTCCACGAACTGGCTGGTGCACGACGTGATAGATAACGCCAGCAGTAGGTATACCGTCGCCATGCTGTCGACAGAACGATGACGTTCATACTTATAAAGTGGAAAGTAGTATATGCAGTCCTAATGAAATTTATTGAATGATATCTTCCTGGGACCTTCTTAACCGCTATGCCACAAAAAGATTTCACAAATTAACCGTGAAAAATAATAGGGTATGATATCATGAGGGAATGACATCACTCTGATTTCTTGTGACGTAATTTTATGGCTTTTATTACAATACACAGAACAGACTTTAACAAGACATTATAAAAGACTGTTTAAAGGTTTCAATCGGTCATAGTCCAAAGTATATAGTTACACGTTTCTTAGACCTGTAAAAAAACAGTTACACGAGGTAAAATTAAATAAAGTATAACTTTATTGTACGCCATAAATAAACTAATACAAGAAGGAAATAAAAAGAGAAGCACATTCTTTTAAGGCTCTACAGGTGCCATGCTGGCCTTTAAGGATATTTGGGGAGGAGGGATGGAGAGGAAGAAGGGAGGAGAAGGTGGGATTATTGTATTATATTACATACTAATATATGTTTATAAATTTATAATATATATTTTCTACACATCCAAACCAACGGATTATAAAATGAGGTCGACCCCTGGCAGACTTCGACAACTTCGGTATACACACTATCACCAGTTGTCAACAAAAAAAAAATACCCTCGAACATACAAAAAAGTATCCAAATCAGTTCAGAAATGCCCGAGTTATGAGCGAACTACATGAGTGAAATACATTAAATGTGAGCCAATATGCAGAGGGCCTGCAACACTCAACGGATACCGTTTATAACGCCTTTTGATGACCCCATGGCTTAGAGATTAACGTACCTGTCAGAGCCATGTGTCCTGGGTTTGAATCCCCGCCGAAGCCAAAAAGTAAAACACAAATTATAGGTTTTCGGATTTGATTGTTTTGTGTTAGTTGGTTTGTCTGGCGTCCATTCAATACAAAAAAAAGGTCAATGCCGACCCAAGCTACTTTCTTAAGAAAGAGTACCTACGTTTTTTTGTATAGCAAATACTTTGCTATTTATACCTTCGGCCTACCCAGGGTCAAAGCCCTACCCACTGATCTGAACCTTCCACTGATCTTATCGCATAGGCGTTACAGCCGATATGGGAAGGTAAAGACGGATCAGTGCCTTTGTATTTGCGCGTTGCGCGCACTGTAAAACCGAAAAAATAATTGGTAAGATGCAGAGCATAAAGCAAAAAGCCCGGCCCTGGCCCCGAGTTTATGTTTATGTAAATAAACTTCAGCATGTAAATTTAAAGGTAATAAAATTAAAGGTTATCTGATGTTATCGTGAATTGTGGTAAAGTTGTGAATTATTAATGGATTTTACCCTACGTAAGTACCGAAGTAAAATGATTCCGTTTTCGGCATTTTAACTTGCAATTTTACTGTGAATACAAGTTTACTGTTTGTGTATAAGTAGTAAAAAAAGAAGTAGCAACTTGTAAGTGTCCCATTGCTGGGCAAAAGCCTGCGGAAGTCAAATGTCACGGATCAAAAAAATGCAAATGTTTTCGAATTCGGTCATGTTGTCCTGTGTCTGAGCTTTCCACGATCTTACCGCATAAACTTTACAGATATGGGAAGTAAAAGACTTGTGAGCGCCTGTGTTTGCGATTGAAGTAGTATATTAGTTTGGACAACTGCAGATAGTATTCGGAAGTTGACGCCGTCATCGACACCATAAACATCATCATAAGATGTGTTAGACATTATATTGCATATGTTTTTAAAAAAACAGCGCAATAGTAACAAAATGTATGTGTATAATATATTTAACGATGTCAAAGTAAAATATTAAAAAACCAATTTAATTTAAAGTGACCGTCTTTGAACTTTGATACAGGACTTAAATCTCTCTGGTCATGAATATATTGGTATGCGCACTGTCTCCGTGGGGAATTTATCCACTGCTTGCTTGTGATAACAATTTGTAGTGCAACAGATTCCAATCTAGTCCGGACGTGTTCTCGGGCTAGGGTTGAGTTGTTCGTGGCTTGTGAAGCAGAAGTGTGTTGCCAGGTAGCAAATTCTTACTGGAGTGTACATTTTTGAAAATTGTAACACTGAGGCGGCGAGGTAAGGTAAGTGTCTCTATCTATAGTCTATCCAAGACAGGCTCTTGATATACTTAGATCGAAGTCTTTGCTCCAAAAATTGAGCCACCAACCCATGTAGATTCATCAGCATCAAATTGAAAAGCTTCTTTAGAGCTGTGTGCACGCATGCATATATTTTGTCTTTTGCCTGTAGTATTAGAGTTCATCAATTGTAAAACATATAAGTGATTTAGACATTACTACACAGGTGGTTTAAACTCCTTCGATCTCAACTACCTCAAAATACTTTTGTGGGAATAGAATGTGTATGATATTCATTTTCTTTCGCCTTTAGAAGTTAGTAAGGTCATTGGTTAGTACGGAATAAAACCACAGACTCTAGGCCTTGAAAATCTCATGGCAGTCTCTGCTGAAAACCGGAAAAGTGTGTTGTGGAAACTATTTTGATTGTGCAGAATCGTGCCTAAAATAAATTTGTAATCTATGCCATGTGGATGACTGGCGAATAAATGGTATGAGTAAGTAATTCCAACTTCCCCACCCCTTTCGAACGGATTTCCTCCTTGCCGTGGCTTGGTCACTCACAGTCAAGCGCAGAGGAACCTACAGGCCGAGCGGCCTGGCTTAGCAGAGTAGGCTTGCCCTGGGGTGACCGCTTCGAATGGGCTTGTCGAGCCTTCTTCGGGTGCGAGTTGGTGGACTATCCGTCTTTATCGATGTAGAAACCATAACATTTTTTTTTAATTTCGTCTGTCTATATGTTTCCACTGCCCTTTGAATACGATAGGCTCTGAAACTACTGGGTAGATTTTGATGAATCTTGGCAGGGTTATAGGTATGGTTATATAGCTAATACCCTGGGATATCATTAAGGATATTATACTATATATTTTCCCAATAACATAACAAAGTGTGCTTTAATATAATATAAAACTATTTGTGTATAATTTACACAACAATGAAAAAAGTATAAACAATGGAAAATTACGTTATTTTGATTAAATTCGGTTTGATTAAATGATTTTCTGCGCTATACATATATATAACATAAGATCACGCTTGTACCCAAAGTACAGAACTGTCTGTCTGTCTGTCCGTACGTCCCGTGCGTCCGTATGTCCGTCCACATGTCCCGGAGAAAAAAAGTGTTACAGACCTGAAGTTTGGATATTATCTGTAGAATGGTAAACCTAACCCTTATATTAAATAAGAAATTATTTTTTTAACGGGGATCCCGTACTTGATTGTGGTATTTTATTTTATTGCCCTTGCATGTAGGCTGTTATTGTCTAGAGCTCGTGGAGCTGCAGTACAAATATATTTTTTATTAAAGGAATGTAGTACCGATGTTGACCGTTTTAGACAGTTTTATGTTATGGGGTTTATCTCAAAAATTATACTAGTTAGGAATTCGGAATTTCTGTATATTACGTACCATATACTGTTTGTTTATAAACTGTGACCAAAACAAACGATAGCATTTTTAGAGTATTTTCTTTCACGGGCGATTATGCTCCATATTTTGAAGAGTTTTCAAATATTCAGAATATGGCCGATGTGTACAAAGCTTTCTTTCGGTATCGTCACCCCATGTGGTTCACGCCGCTGGCAATAGGCACGCTCCCATATAGCGCGGCGATTTGCGCGTGACCTCTTGCCGACGGGTTCGCGTAAGCTCCGTCGGGGCCATGTAAGAACCGGTTTGCGCCGGTTCAATTGCAGTACGATCTACCGGTTCCGCACATTAAACGAGATTTACGAACGTTTATGATTTTTAAGTGGTTTTATTCATTGATTAAAATTATCAGGAAAAACATTGGGAATGGAGATATGTAATAAAAAAAAATAAGATTAATATGGCGTGCAAGTGTTTTCCGATCGATTGTTTAAAGAAAATCTTTATTAGATTGAGACCATACAAGTACAATCAAAATAAGAAAAACAAAAAAATTGTACAGGATTGTCATTTGTAATTTATTATTACTCAGTTTAGTATGTAACATTACTCAAATTTAGCAAATACACATTGTACTATGGACTTTATTACTATTTTATCCTTAGTTTTTTTTTTCACGAGATACAGGACTCAACCCTGTGGAAATAGGTAACTATAATATATTACTGTACTACATTTTCTCATGAGCTATTGGTTTTTATAATGTCCAAATTTCTAGTATATAGAACTACCTGGTAGGCACAACCTGATTTCCTTATAGCCAATGATATGATTTGTATAAACTTGTTTCAGAACATTACATTTACTTATAATGTAATTCATCGAATAAGTTTAAGGAAAACTATTGCAGAACTAATCTCTTCTTACGTTGTAAGAGATATTACAAGAGAGTCATTGGAGTTTAGGCCGCTGCTTCATTATAGTTTGGCGCTTGGCGGACTTTTTACTTTGTATACGTATTACGTAGGTAAGTATCCAAAAGTATCTGTTTATCAAAGTTACTATTTGCGAGAATACTGTTTGGGCCTGATACACTATCAATAATATCATACTAGCGATACGCGATATCCTGTACCGAAGAAGTATTGATGGTATTGGCAGTATTTATCGTGATAATATTGACGTGATCTCCGGATTATCTCGTGATTGGCAGTTCAATAAAATTCACGTCTTTTATATTGATCATGGGAGCATGGTTTCTGGTATGGACAAGAAACTTGTTTTTATAAATTCTTTGTGTATATGAGCAAATTATTTATACTATTGTTTGACGTATATATTCGACCCCTGAAATTATATCAATTAATTTCTAGTTTATTGGACAACAGAGATAATTATACTCTATTTCTATTCATCTTAATTTATTTCTATATCTTTACTTCGTTTCTGTTATATTGTGTATGAATGTTATCGAGGGTATTTAGTTTTATGGTAAAAATACGTTGAGTATGAAAATACCGTCTATAGCATTTTTATTAACTGTATAATATTGAAAAAGATAAAATTGGATGGTAGTTAATAATTCTGACAACAGAGAACAAAAATTGAAAACTGATACTTAAAAATGTTAGGAATGAAAGAGAAAAAGAAATTAGTAAAGCCCAAAAGTACACGCTTCCCCACGAAATGTGTTATTATCTTAGAAACTAAAAGATCCTAACTACAAAAACCAATAGAGATCATTCGAAGGATAAATGGAAAATGATACAAGAATATTGAGCCCGGTTTCCTGCCTGCGACACCATCGGGACGGCAAACTCATCCCTGCGGACGACGCTTCGGATGATTTCAATCACATGTTTTATTGTAAGTATATAATTAAGTTGAATAAATATGAAAATACACTGCCTCTATAATTTCAAGTCTCCGGTTTACAAAATTTCCCTGTCAATACTAATTTTATGTGAAACTTAGATTACAGAAACAATTTAATGTGACAAGGCGGTGTACCGAGAGTAAGCACATCCTCGACGCAACGCGTTGTGACGCGTACAAAGTTAAAAACAAACGTATAGCGTATATATTTAAGGTATTCTACTTACCTTATAAATAATACTCGATCACTTCATGTGAAGAAATTTAACAAAATAACTGTTTCAATAATTATAAAACTTAATGTACCTTCACGACGTGTTAACGCGGCTAAGGATTCGGGAGATGAATGGTTATGAATTCAAAAACTTTGCACAGATTAAAAAAAGTACACTTACCCTCCGACGTAAATAGTTTCTTAGGCTAGGTGTACATGTTAGAAAATACTTTTTCAAATTATTTTAATACATCGACTTCAACATCAACGCAATGAGGACATGACGATGTCCTCCTGGCCGATTTCAACCATGGCAATAACTTCCGAATACTATCGCCAGCTGTGCATATATTAAGAAGCAAGTTACGGATTCAGTTCTACAGGAACCATCCGCAACACATCACACCCATACCAGACAACTAATAATTTGTGTTTTACAGAAATTTTGTCTCCGGCTGGGATTACAACTCAAGACGGGTGCCAGCAGTCCAGTACGCTGACCACTAAGCCACGCGGTCGTCGTAACTACATAATAGTCGACTTCAACAACATTTATGTTCATACAAAAGAAAAGAAAACATACATATACTAGTACTACTAGTAGTAATACTAGGTAGTATGCTCCTTCTCTGCCGAGGGGCCGTCAGGGCAGGTAACACCAAACAGCACTGTAACAACCGTTGTGTTCCGGTATGAAAGGTATGGGAAGGGTTTGAGGCATTCCATCTCAGTCCTCAGGGCTGACGACACATCTGTAATCTTCTTCGATTGAAGTTGTTTGTAAGTGTCCATGGGTTGCAGTAATCACTTACCGTTTTCAGGACTATTAGCGCGTTTTTCACCCTAATCTAAAATCCGTTGGTAGCCATTGCTTAGTTATCTCTTGCGACACCGCGGGATGAAAGGGGCAGGTAATTGTAAATTAGGTACACATAGGTAATAATATACAGGCGTATTTTTTTTTCTTCTATTTAAACACTGGCCTCAGTTTGTGACATAATTTGAACGTTACAATCGTTCGCAACTGGACAAATAACTCCGAAACCGACACATAAAATTAACAAATATGATAGGAAAAAATCCTTATATGTGTCTTCTATCATTTTTAATAATAAAATAATAACTAATTCTTTATGGAGTTGTTTATTAAATCTAAATTTACTTTACCTTTTCAGGTTTTATTTGATGGCTTATGAAACTGAAAAGGTAAATTAGAAGTTAATTACATTTATGGACAGTGTGTACATCAACTTACCTATTACATAACACGCGATACGCAAGAAGTAATAAATTATACTTTGGTATCTACCCCCAATAATACTTTGTTTATATCTGGTGCCCATGTCAAGTGCAAGGAATGAATCATACAACAAAAATAGATTTAGCGTTATCCTCGTTCGGCTCAAGGTCCCTTTTAGTGCACAATACGACTAAAGTTGCATTTATGCTTTATATTATGCAATGTAAGCAGTGCTCTAAGACACCTATGGTTCGACCTGCTCGTTAACAAACAAGGCTCTGGCGACCGAATCGTGCTGAAAATAGATGCAAATTTTTCGAACCCAATACCACAAAGTATATTGATGGAAAGCAGTTATAGTACCTACTATCACCTACCCTTTGCTCAGTGCGTTGAGTAGGGGACGAACTTGACAAGAAATGCGTATGCAATAAAAATATTACACAACAATTCCGTGTGTTCATATTTCTCAATAAAATCATATCTTGTTATTTATCACATTCAAGGCAGGGTGTCGTTTATTGGACCACCAGAAAGGAAGAGATTATCAATTCGTCTGTATTTTTAGGTTTTTTCTTAATGCGTATGTTACGCGATATCTTCGCCTATTTGAAACCGATTTTGATGATCGTTTTTAGGAGAGGTCCCATTTAAATCTGAAAACATTATTATTGTGTTTAGAAACGATTGTTCCTCCTGGTTTATACTGAAGATTTCTTGAAGAGGCCTGAAAATGTGTTAACAGTGGGTTTAAATAGGCTGATAATGAATGTTATGTGGTTTTAATACCACTGAAGTCCCTTACAAAAGGACAATTCACTATTCAGTTGTCAGATTTAATTTCCCACCATAACGTAATTGGCAAAGATTAGGTAAGTTTGCTCGATTTGCATAATTTTTTGTACTAAACAGCCGTTATAACTGTATAGAACTGCGGGATGAAGTTATTGTGGAAAATCTGTATTCGTTATTTCAGTGACCTCCGCAATACACATAATTATAGTGATGTTTTTTATGGGTAAGGGGCAATCGAGCAAGCGGTTCAAGCGGCAAAGCTGCAGAAAGGCTGCAGGTGGCTTGCCGGCCTTTAACGATATTTCAAAGATGGGAAGGAGGATGATAATGGGGGCTGGAGAGGGGTCTCCGGTTACACCACTCACCGAACGAAACGCAGAATCACAAGATTAAATGTTGTACTCTTTTCGTTCTGGTGGATTCGAACTTGAAAGCACAGTTGAAAAATCAGAAACTGAAAAAAACAGAAGACAAAAATGTTAGGGATCCATTTAAGACGACAGTAGAAAGTAATTTTTAAGAAACTCGGTTAAGACTATTAATTAAAAACCACTTTTATCAAAGAAAAATACATTGCAAGAGTTATGTTATTTAGCGACTTATATCATAATTATATTTGAGGACCGTACTACACCGCATTCGTTCCAGCGCTTTTATATCCGATATAATCTTAATCTTATTCAATGTAAATGTGTGAAAGAATGAAAGAAAGAAAGAAAAGTACTGACCGATATAAATTTACAATTTATATCGGTCAGTACTTCTATTATTTCTGAACATTACTTGTGGTTTCGATAAATTCATAGACTTATAATTAGTCATTGTAACGCCTGATAGAAACTATATTGCAATATTGCGTATTGGAGGAAGTGTGATTCTATACCAAGGCACATTAAATAAAACCAATGCGCAACGGTACTGATTGAACTAGTAGTAAACGAGAATTTTTAAAATCATCGTTATATAATAAATAACACAATTTTTCGTGTGTATTTATGTATGTACAGAGTGAATATGACTGTGCCAATGCCAATGGTCACAATTATTTGAAAAAATAGTGAAAACACAAACAACAATAGATTATATCGTTAAAAATATTTTTCAGAACAAAAATGGTTTTAGATACGTTTTCTATTAATGAAATTTCACAACGATATTTAGATATCGAAAATAATAATTAACGAAGTTAAATATCGAGTATTCTTTCAAAAAGTTCGGTACATTAATATATTTCCACATCTCTAGCACTTTACTTTTGACAGGTCATAGTCCAACCGATTACCGACAGCTAACAGCGACTTTCACTTACTGTTTTACTTTACTTTAATTTTAAACAGCAGTTAAACTGCTGTAGAAATATTTAGTTTTGACCTGGTTAAGTTTTACATGAAAACATGGCATCCCAAGTAGCAAAATCTTTACTAAAAGTATCCTGCCCCAGCTCTACCGTCAAATTCGGTATGTGAATTTATATCATTAAAATTATCTTCGTTCGATTTGTTGCGTTTCCTTTTACTTGACAAAAATAGAATTTTTGCAACATACATACCTCTATTATTCATAAATGAAACTTTCTTATACCTTCTTAGAACCATTGTCCAAACTTTGAACCTTATTTAATAATTTGGCATCAATGCAATTTGTGATACCTTCCTTCTTACTGGACTTCAGTCTAAAAAGATTTTTTACTTTCATTTCTTATGTTATGTTTGAATTAAAGAAATAATTCTGTATGTAAGTTGATGTATGCATGAGATTTTATTTGGTGGCCTAACCTAAGTTGTCCTGACTCCACAAGGGCATGATGGATTAGGCATTTCCCCACATATAAAAAACAATGACCACCACAATATGTGGAGATAGTGGCTGTTTACCAAGATTCTGCATCTTTGTTATCAACTGGTCAAAAGCACTCCATTGAATTTAAAAGTCCAGTGATTGAATCATGATGATCCTCATTCAAGTGGCCCAGTTACTGCCACTATGGATGAACAGTGAAAGAAGTTGAAATACTTATACTGGAGAATGGTAAACAGGAGTCCATGTAGTGGTACAGAAGGGTTCAGATGCCATGAAGAAATACAAAGTCACTCCATCTGCCACTAAAGTCATAGCCACTATGTTTTGAGGCTCTAAAGAGAATTATGCTGACACAAATAAACACAAATTTTTTCATTTTAAGTTTTGTGTATTTCATTTATCCTCCACTTAAAAGAAACTTTTTTACTCGTTAATAACTTATAACTAAGACTAATAATAAACTATGACTAAGAACTTAACATAGATTTTTACTCGTTAATAACTTAACATCAGATTTTTTCTCAAAATTACCAAGCTCAAAGATAAAAGGTATCTGAAATCATTGGTGAAGAGTCTTTTATATGCAAGTTTTTGTATGGAATGTATTTAAAATACATTTGTATACTGTCTTGTATACTCTGGTATCTCAAAGTTAGGGCCCAATCTCATAATACAATTTCAAATTCTTTCTTAAAATTTCATAGCATAATTTTTTTTGAGGTTATTATGTCATTTTCATGTGATGTTCCTCTCTGCATGCCTGAACAACTTGATTGATTAATTGTGTTATGTCCAAAACACATTTTCTAGGTTGTCTGACAGACCACTTGCAATCTTTCAACAGATGTAACTTGCACACATTGACTTTACCTTTCAGTGAACCCTATTGAACTGGTTTGCCTGGGAGGTAGAGAAACAACCAAGGTGATGTAACTATGGTTGCAGTGTCACATATCAGTACTTAAAGGTTACTAAAAACATTTCAAAAATACTTTTACATGTTCTTATAGACACTGCTAGACGCGCCCTAAGTGTTGGCGCTGCCTTGCAACAGAAAAAGACTCTACCAGATCGCACTGGCAAAAATGTGGTGCTGGTTGATGGAGTTAGAACTCCTTTCCTGGTGTCCTTCACTGACTACGCCAAGATGATGCCGCATGAATTAGCCCGGCATTCTCTGCTGTGAGTACTTTTTTAATATTTTTGGACAGATATTAAGTGAAGTGTTCAAGTATTGACAAAAAACAGCCAAATTTTTTATTCATTTTAGTAGCAGTAGCATAGCAGATCAGTTCCATTCTAGCTGTTATGTTGTTTGTTATACTTTAGATTGCTATGTAGCTGTAAAATACTTTTTGTCATCATTGGCATGTGGACTATAGGTAGCAGGACGATTGGTTCATCATTGATTCTGTTTAGTTCTGTCATATTCACATCTGTCAAAGGTAAAGAGATTTGTATTGCAATTTGAAAGTACTATTATTTACGGTTTTTATCGCGTTCAATTTTGTTTTTTAATCGTGTTGACCCTCTAAGAAGTCTGCAGTCTGGGATCATATCCTTGATCGCTCTAACCATTACATCAGATTTGATAGACCATAGATCCTCGCAAAAGAACTCCGATTCCTGCCAAGGATGATACGCAAGGCTACCTGACCACCTGAACTGAACCTGACCTTGCTTACTGTAAAGCAGTCTAAACCTCGGGAATATATTAAAACAAAGTAAAACGCGATAAAATCTGTAAATGATGGTTTCATTTCAAATGTGTAGTGTTCCCGTAAATACAAGATATCATTATGTATTGCAGTTTTCATCATCATGTCCATCGGTCTGCAGTAGTCCACTGCTAATCATATGCCCCTCCCAAAATATTTTTAATGTACCTATACGACATGATGGCGACGGATGCGAGGTTATTGACGTTAAATGGAAAATTAGTTGATAAGTTGATAAATACGAGTAGTACCACTACTCGTATTTACTTCGAAGTAGTGAAAAACAATAATATGAAACAAATAAAAAAAAAGTATCCTGTACTTATGAATGTAATATCCTAATGTTGCATCCAGCCTGTATAATATTTACAATTTTATTATTACTTTTTGATACAGTGGCCTGTTACAAAAGACTGGCATACCCAAAGAAGTAGTAGACTACATTGTCTATGGTACTGTCATCCAAGAGGTAAAGACCTCCAATATCGGACGCGAGGCGGCGCTAGCTGCCGGGTTCAGTGATCGGACCCCCTCTCATACAGTTACCATGGCCTGCATTTCATCTAACCAAGCGATAACTACTGGTAAGGCAAGATAATAAAATTGCATAGTATTCACACATGAAGCTAGTGTGTACTAGCTTCATGTGTGAATACTATGCAATTTTTTTCTTAAGAACTCTTATAAACTCGAATCTGTCCAGGCGTGGGCATGATAGCAGCGGGGGCGTACGACGTGATCGTGGCCGGCGGCGTGGAGTTCATGTCAGACGTGCCCATCCGGCACTCGAGGAAGATGCGGTCGTTGCTGCTGCGTCTTAATCGCGCTAAGACTCCGGCCCAACGGCTGTCTCTGCTCGCTTCTATCCGTCCGGATTTCTTCGCACCGGAGGTATGATTGAAATAAAAATTGTGGATGTGTGAGAATGGATCTTCCACTCTTTTCCTGTGGGTATCCGTAAGGTTTAATTATTAAAACAAATCGCACGCAATTCTGGCCAATGAACTGTTTCGGTGGGTTCAATCTTATCTTTAAAGGCAGTCTCAAGCCGCATTAGAGGGTGTTTTAAGATTAGACTACAGACTGGGGTAAGGGGTGTCCCTGTCTGAAGTCTGGTTTACCCCTAGGTTCACATTTCGGCCCGCTTTTTATAATGGTATGTGGTTTTGACCGGGTTGACTAGCAGAGAATGCCTATGAATGTTTCGATAAATAAATAAAATATCAAAACAATGATAATTAAAATTAAATAATTGATAAATATTAACGAACAAGATGTGTGACACAATAATAAATACATTTAAGACTAAAATATACAGTTTCTAAACAGATTGTTAAATTAATTTATGAAATTTCCTAAACAATTTACAACTGGCTGACTGAAAACGAACAAGGTGTTTGTAGACTACATTGTTTAAATTACTTTTCTTTCATAATTTATTACTAAGCTTGTGCCATTAATATTGTGATGTAGTCGTCCATTTTAATGGTTACTGGTTAATATCAAGGCCAAGAGTATAGGCTTACAAAATTCCGCGCAATGGACTCATGCGGGAATGGAAAAATCCGGAAGAAAACTGCAATAATAGAGGAAATTTAACATTTTAACGCAGAGATTAACTAATTGCTTAAGCTAACTGTATTGAAGTATGACTGTAGTAAAAGTTCTCTTCAATTTTGCGGACTTTTGTACTCCCCGCGTGTGTTAATGCTCTGAAGTAATAATCACAACACACACCTAATCTTACTACACCTGTCCTTACCTGTCTTACTACAAATGACATAAAAACATGACCCGAACCGGTAACATAGAAAAAAAAAACTCATTATGACAATGACGATGCCCTTTTGGCTGAATTCGACCACGGGGACAACTTCCGAATACTATCAGACGTTGTCAACTGCGCAGGAGATACTATAGTGCTGTAAATGTTGACGCCAAACACGGCAAGGCAAGGCACTCACTCGTCATTACCTTCCCATATCTAACGTAACACTTATGCGATAAGATCGATGGAAGGGACGAACAGAAAACAACTAGAACTCGAAAATTAATAATTTGTGTTCTTGGACAAATATTAACTTCGGCTGGGATGTGAATGGGCATTATGTTATGATATACATAACATCAAAATTGACTAAATGTTACGTAACTGTTTTTTGTTGTCAAACGACTATAATTTTAACGGTTGTTGGTCCCTTGTTAACGACAGTTGCCGGCGGTGGCGGAGTTCTCATCGGGTGAGACGATGGGGCACAGCGCGGACCGGCTGGCGGCCGCGTTCAGCGCGAGCCGCCGCGAGCAGGATGAGTACGCGTTGCGCTCGCACACGCTCGCCGCGAACGCTCGCGACAAGGGCTACTTCACCGATCTTATTCCCGTCAAAGGTACGCAAATATATCATGAGTCCATAGTAACAAAAACTGAAAAAAACAACATATGACTGTACTTCACATAAATAATATTTAGTTTATGATCTAGAAATGGCCAGTAAAATTTAATATCGCAACGTCACTTCCATCCTCGCTGTTACTATGTAGAATATTGCCACTTTCTTAAAAATGTCATCATTATTTTTCTGCCTACCTATTATTTTTTTACCTCTAAGTTTTTAATCTACCAACATTTCGTAATGAGAAAACTTACCTACACTGCATTTACCTGGAGTTATCACACGAGAACCTTCCTTTCCCAACGGTTGTCAGTTCTGCGAGCTATGAGGTCGTCGGCCTATTGCCAGTTCAGTTTGCAGATCACCAAAGCCATGTTGGTTACCCTGGTTGTGCTGCGGATATCAACGTTGCAGATTCTATCTCAATTAAAAATAATAAAATTAAATAAGCTTTTACGATCTATTAGAGTGGTCAGAGGTTTGGGACACCATATCATAAATCATAGATAAGTTCTTAAAAACTCGATGGTATGACGAGTCTCCTGATTCGGATTCCTGATTCGCCAACTTCGTACATCAGGTACGCAGTAAATACCGTTTTTTTTTGCAGTTGAAGGCAAAGAAGGTGCAGTGGAGAAGGATAATGGTATTCGTGTGTCAACTCCCGAGCAGCTGGAGAAGTTGAAGCCCGCCTTTGTCAAGCCCCACGGCACTGTGACTGCTGCTAACGCTTCTTTCCTGGTGAGATCAGTGTTACCACATAAGGAAAACAAATGAGTACCCATCGTGCATAGTGGATGTGACAGCGCTTGCATTAAAGATGAAAACACGTTTAGTAGGATATTTATTAGAATAAGTATAGAAAGGATACTTCTTTGTGCGTGCCCGAAGCATCGCGTCATAAACTCTGACTACCCCGCAACGCCCCGCTGTCGCCCTACGTATATATACGCCAGGGCTAAGGAAGTACACCTTATAATATATTTTTTACGCATAATAATTTATATAAAAAAGTTACATTTACTGTAAAATCATACTTCGTCCCAATTTTTAAAATTAAAACAGCAAGATGCTTTGTTATAATTAACTTAGGCATTAGAATCGTACATACACAAACAAGGTTTGAAAGAAATATTAATCAACATAGCATTCATTAATCTGTTAGCAATTTCACCCACAAAATCAAAAATATTTGTTATTATCTACATATGTTAGTGCAGGTGCGTGCGAGAGTGAACCGACGCAAGACGTTAATGCTTTGTTTGTTAAACAAACTCGAGACTGTAGACCCCTACAGGCTATTGTCGTAACCTTGAAGGTGTCTGGCGCCAGAGTTTCGCTTCTATACTTATTCTAATAGTGTATCATTCGCGTTTAAAAGTTCACTGACCTCGCCATTAGCGGCAACATCGCAGAATTCATTTGTCGAATCGTGATCCACGTTTATTAACTCTTATTACACAGTCTTAAGATTCAATTTACAATTATTCATGCGACTTAAAGAAATTAAATAACGCGATAGAAGGAGATGAGAGCGCCAAAGTATGATCTAATTTTGTCGAAATGAAACCCTAACGCCATTCGTATAGAATCAGAGAGTTTACTAACCTGACTTGCCGAGGTGAGTAAACTCTGTCAGACTTCTTTGTCGGCGAGTAGGCGACGGGATAAGTTATTGATGATGTTATGTTATTTTTATATGGTAAAGAACTTAGGTAATACACTCGCATGTAACCCTACATGGGGTAGGTAGAGTTGCTAATGGGTTCAAAGTTTTATTCATTGACAGTGGGTGCTCTTGACCAAAAATATACATAGACTGATTGAAGAGATTGAAGAGACAGAGAATAGACTGATTGTCGAAATTTTTGCACGTCCATAGACTGACGGCGCTTCCGCGTGCTTGATCATGTCGGAGGCGAAAGCCAAGGAGCTCGGCCTGAAACCCAAGGCCTACCTCCGCGACTTCACTTACGTGGCACAGGTAATTCATTTTTAAATTTTAAACTCACCATCGCCTATTGGCTATACGTGTATACGATGGCGAGAGTTTATATATATTACAGTCGATATGAACAAACCGATGAAACGGGTAGGTATGTAGTAAATCAACTTTGTTTATGGATTAATCATGACCTATATTATTTTTAAGAAATGAATACCTAAACATTATGGCATTGGGGGGATTAGTGACGCGTGGTCACGACGCGTCCGTAAACTTCTTCGATTGAAGTTGTCTCCAGGCGTGGCTGAGCTGCAGCAGCCACTTGCCACTGGGCTGTCAGCTCGTTTTTCACACCGATCCAATAAAAAAGAAAGTTTTACCGACAGACTTTCACAAAACAGTAACGGTTGTGTCCATTGTGTATATACATATATATATATATATATATATATATAAACCGTCTTGGTAATTTTTCGAAATCTTTGTACTATTTTGGAATGTTTTACTGGACGGCTACAGGCTGACCACTTTTTACGTTGTCTCAAATAAGCTCAGAGCTAAGTGACGTGAAGTAAGGACTAATATGTAGACCTCTGACCACCCCTGTATTGGATATACGGCTGTGATATATTTTCGATTTTTTAAAAAAAAGTTTGTAACTGCTGAACAAAGACCTCTCAGTATTTAATGGTCTTATAAAAATTAACACATATGACACTATGAATTAATTTGACTTTAAGTGTAGAATGTAGTTTTAGTAAGATGTTGGGCATTCTTAAGCTTTACTTGTGATTATAGGTATGGGCTATGTAGTGTTTTACTATACTGTATTGCCTTTATAATTGTCTCCTACCAGGACCCGGTAGACCAGCTGCTCCTCGGACCTGCCTACGGCATCCCCAAGATCCTCGATAAAGCAGGCCTCAAGATGAGCGATATTGACACCTGGGAGATACACGAGGCCTTCGCTGTGCGTGTCATGTGTGACTTTTAATTTTAAATATAGTATAAATATATTATGTACACATAAACTAATAACATCTACAATTCTATGAATGTACATATGTGAAAGCTATTTCGCGGATTTTGATCTTACTTTTTAAAATTATTCTCATAAAGAGTTAATTCCCTATTGCTGCAGGCACACGGATAAGCTATGTTTTATCCTAAATATTATTAACAATGTGAATATTTGCATGTCTGTCGAACAACCACGCTTAGAGTCGAGCGTATTGCAACAGTTCGCTTATGGCTATTGTATCTGTGGAAGGTGTAGTGAGGGGAAGGTGCGAGGGGGTGCACACAGAGTATATTGAGGTAATATGTAATTAATTGAATATCGATGTACCTCAGAGAACGTACGTTAAATGTTAAATAAACAATTCACTTTATTAGTAAATAAAATAAACATTATACTGGTTGGCTAGGTTAGGCTTTTAGTGACCACACGCGAGAGCCGTGCGTCTGGTAGAAGCGGATTCGTTAATAAATTGTTTTATAATTTCCACCGTCCACAGAACTCCTTGTAACCTCTTCACGTTAGTCTATGTCGGCCATGTTCGAACTGTCGCGAGACGCTCCTGCTTTACGAATTTTGCCTCAGTCTGTGACGTCTTAAATTCTATGAACCGAAATACATGCAATGTTGTATAAACTTTAGATACAGTATATTTGTAATCAATGGGCAGCGGGCAAACGTTGCCGGTTGTTTAGGATGTACAAAAGAATCAAAGTTACTACCCTACAGGTCTTTGTCGGAGACTTTAAGGCGGCCAGGGGGCGCAGGCGCGGAGAAATAACAATGGAACGTTGCATTCAACCTGTATACTCTTTAACCGCTACTATAAAAGTAGTGGCCGTAAATGCCTACTGCTGAGCAAAGGCCTTCTCTCAAATATCTGAGAGAGCTTTGGACCCGAGAAGTGTTCGCCGAACTGCTTCAGTGCGGCGACCTGCACGATGATTATCTTCAGCGCCGAGCACGTGGTAAATACAGCACTTAAAATTGCCTCAAAAATTTTTTTTTTGTGGTGCCGGCACCGGGGGTCTCCGGCAGGTCACTCGCGTACTATGAAATTAAAGCGAGCGCCCTTGCAACAAGGCCATCTCGGCTCCCACCGTACGTGAGTGAAATTGTCGGAAAGCGAGGTCCTTTGAATGGAATCGCACAGTACTTACAAATCCTTACTCAATGTAACAAATAAGTAGACCTATGAGTTTTAATGGGCGCACATGCTTCATCCGACAGGGTCAAATATTGGCGAACCTGAAGGCAATGGACTCTGAATGGTTCGCTCAGAATTATCTCGGCCGACAAACAAAGGTATGTACATTTAAATGTATATTTAAAAGCTAAATGAAAAAAATAAACTACAACACCTGATATTGTTCCATATACACACACGAATACAAACTAATATTTTATAAATGTTTAAATATTATTATGAAGTATTTATGCAAATAAATATTGTGCACATTCTTGGAGCACCACGATGTCCTGGTGCTAGGTGACAAATTGATTTGACTTGGCGAAATATTTATATTCTCAGAGAAGTTTCCTCGCGGCCTTTTCCTTCATCGCCATGCACGTGGTAAATTCAACACTTGAATCCTATTAGCGATTTCAATGGTGCCAGTGGTGGCGATCGAATACGCGAGTTGCGTGCGATGAAATGTAGACCGAATGTCCGGTTTCTGTGCTACCACGTCTCTTGACTGAAAAATTGCATGTGACATAGTACCATTGTACGGTACAATTTCAATATACCGGAGCTCGTCCCGTGACTCTTGGTTTGCGTGAGAGCACGAAGATCGCGAGAAGTACATTTTCATTCATCGGGTTCTATCCTCCAACTTTTGACACTCATGACTGGCTTTTCGTCATGTGCTATCTTGGTCGATCTGTTCAAACTTTTAATACATAAATTGCTGTATATATACATAAGCTGCTACTGTGGGGTGAGAAAAACTTGGAGTAGATATAACGTATCGCGCATCGCCTTACTGGTGACAGTTCTAACATGAAATTAATCTATCTTTAATAGCTATGACATCTGGACGTCTAACACCTCGGTCACGTGACCGCGGCTGCTGGAAACCACTCGTAACGTCGGCAATATGAAAACAAAATAAAAAGCGATAAAATCCGTAAATAACATTTACATTTAAAATGTAATGGTTTTTGTTAAGTTTAATTATAACATTTAATTACCGACGTTCCGAGCTTATTGTTTCACGTTTCGAAACGGGGCACACAGGTATTTGGACGCCCTGACGTTATAGTTCACCCAGGGTACTCTCAGCTATAAAACTATTAATTTTGGTCCGATCTATCCAAAAAGTGCTCACGCCATCATGAGGTCGTGGAATTTTATTTATTACAGATTCTTCCAGCTTGTGGTAACACCCAGACTATCTATCTTCTTCTGTGTTATAAAATGGGAATGTTTATTTTTACGTTCAATGGTTGATGTAATCTTGGCTATAAATAGACAAATGCTTATGTAATATTTTTGCAACCTAGGTGGGTAACCCTGATTTGAAGAAGTGGAATGCATGGGGTGGTTCACTCTCTATTGGCCATCCCTTCGCGGCTACTGGGGTAAGATAATATTTTTTTATACATTTGTAATTTATAACAGTCAATAGTTTTAACTAAAATTTTGAAATGATATTACCTAAACATTCAGGTGCGTCTGGCCATGCACACGGCTCACCGTCTGGTGCGCGAGGACGGGCAGCTGGGACTGGTGTCGGCGTGCGCCGCTGGCGGGCAGGGCGTCGCCATGCTGCTGGAGCGGCACCCCGACGCGAAGGCAGAATAAGACTTCGCCCTTGCGCCGCGCATCACTAAGGACCTCCTACGTTAACGCCCTTATATTGTTTATAAGGTCCTTTTGATTCGTGTTTAAATTTTGAGTTTTTAATATATATCGTAATACAGAAATACCACGCCCTATTCTTCTGTCCTCGTGTTTAAATGCAGCCCATCATTTAACAATGAATTAAAAAAAAAAATTTATCATTAATATTTCTATATCCTATATTCAGGTAATATAATATATTTTGAATTTTCTTGTATTATATTTTGAGATTTACTATAAAAGTGTTATGTACAACCTATAAATATATTTTTGTATAACATGAACGCTTCAAAATAATGAAACATCCAAATAATCCGCCAATAATTCCTTGTGAGATAGTATAGTCTTACAATGTATGTAATATCCTTTAAACCTGTTAATAATTATTTGATATATGTATGATTTTCGGCGGGTGCATAGACTAGGTTATAAGAGTAATAGTGTCTATTTATACGGTAGTTACGAAATAAACAATTAACAAAATATCTGACTTTTGTTTAATTTTAAGTGTTCGATGTAAGCAGAAGTAACAGAACAGCTGGTTTTAGCTATTGCATTCCTATATAACCGATAAAATCCCACGTTTGATAGTATTTCTCACTAAATGATCAGCACATGTAAATTATTTTATTACAAAAAAAAGTAAGAACCTACTTTATACAACAAACCTGTAATCAATGATTAAAAAAAATCACTTGCCATGTAGTATCGGCGTTAGACATAAGTTAAATCATGCCAAATGGAAATTTGGAATTTCTGCTTGCCCCATATCATCGGTGACAGGCGTTAAAGCATATGATGAAGGCGACGTTATATTTTTAAAGATACTGAATTTATTGATAACATGTGGAGTCATTAACACAGGTAAGGTTTGGTACACCAAACAAGTGAACCTTACACATCGGAGCAAAATGTGTTGCCGAGAGATATTCCCTCAGTTGCGCTAGAACAATGTTATTATATAGTAATTTAATTAAATATTTGGGGACAGAAGCGATTCACACTGCTGTATATATCTTTAATAGGACTGGTAAGAGTAGGGAAATATATAAAACCTCTCAGGAGTTATGATTTAATGAGAACAGATTTGACTTAAAAAAATACGTAGCTTTGGGTCAAAGGATATCAGTATTAGTACCTAATGAAAAAATATATTGAAATGTGATACTGTGCCAACAGTTGGTTTGTCAGGGACAACCGAAGGTTATACAGAGTATATATGCCTGTAGAAAATTATGTCCAGATTAAGAGCGAAGGAACATTCTTGAATTATTACAAATCCAGCGATGAATCTGAAATACAAGAAATGTGTGTACCCATAATTTTGAAGGAAATTTGGAAATACAAATAACTAAGGGAATATGATTATCAAAGATTTTGTGAAGAAAATAGTTGTGAACGAATGGAAAAGTACTAAGCATTGATAAACAGAAAGGAAAGAACTAGAAAACCAAGATCAGAATACACAACGTAGTAATAAACAAGAAAATCAAGAAGAGGGTACCGATAAGGCAAAGAAGATAGACCTATAAGTCAATGACACCACAATGGATGATCAGTATGAACCAAGTTTCAATTTAAATTAGAGAAATATTTGTTATAAAAAATATAATTAAAAAACATGACATTTACATTAACTAAAATTCTTGCTATTTATCAACATCTGTTATACGCGGCAATGGACATATTCCATGAGTAATTAAAATCACTTGCTAATTATTGTCATGTGTCCGTACGTGGGCACTTCAGAGTCGCCATAAAGTCGCCTTACTTTGAATCGGGTCGTATCACAAACCTCGCACTTTAAGACTCGCTTCTCGTCACAGCTCTTATCCTGTAATTGATATTGTTAATCTGCCATCTGTCGGAAGGAACCGACATCTTTAATACAGGACAAATTAAATTAAACTGTAATTAAAATTTAATGGTAATGGTATTGGCAATGAAACAACATTATATTTGGCAACAGTTTTATTATTAGTCGCCTAGTATTCTATATAATTAACCTAAATGAGATTGTCCCCAATGCATGTGCGATCACCGCTAAACAGTATTTTATCCACATTTTTACATTAAAAAACACACGCCCTCTAGGGGACGATCCCGCCAAATTACTACAATAAAAATACGAAGCATCTGTCATAGAGATTATATAAACAATAGACGGTGTAGTCTAAATATCCAAAAAAAGCTACGCTTCAACAGTAAATTAAACGAAATACACAAATAATTTAACATGCGTATAATCTCGCAATTAAAATTGTTAAATTTTAGCCCCGTCCCCTTTGTCTTTTATTAGGAACTGTGCCTACAGAATTCTAAACGGTTACTATTGAGCTTCTCTATACATCTCTATTTGTTGAAATGATTATATTATATTGGTCTAACTATTGTTACAGTCTTAACATGCCCACGACTATCAGACCCATCGGAAAGTTCAGTAATACTCTTCTACAATAGAAGCAGAGAACAGAGAATGTTTAGTTGTTATATATATTGGATAAAACATTAATAGTAACAAAATTCGTCCCACAGTTAAAATTATCATCAATGTATACATTTTATGATTATGCAAATTACTTTTATCTCAATATCCAAGTAGCAAAAGGTTCATTTTTCGAAAACAATGATGAAAAAAAAAGGCAATGTTCATATAGCAAAAAGCCTAAGCCTATGCTCAGCTTGTCTGTCGGTCTTTTATGGGATACATTTAGGCGAGTGTACATTACAATTAGATACTTTAATTCCACGAGTCGTACAGCAATGCTTTCATACATTTATGGTTGACAGGATTCTCGTCCCTGTCTGCGTTAAGCGTTTCGCTTCATCATACGGACGGCTATGGAGTGGAATTCTCTACTTGCGACAGTGTTTCCCGAAAGTTATCTAAGTGTATTCAAGTGAATAGGTTCGCTATAGACATGCGTGCTACATCTTCCACCGCATCATCGCTTAATCACCAGGTAAGATAGCGGTCAAACTAAGCCTAACGGTAACGAAAAAAAACGAGATAAAAAAGATGTCCAATAATAAATACTTTTAGTAGGTATTCCTCTAAATATAATTAAGCAAATACACTATGTATAGAGTTATATCCACATAGTATATCAGCAATCACTCTAGACAGCTTATTGCTGCAAGTGCCAGATCCCAATAGGAAAGACTACATTTATTTTAATACATGTAACTTTTCACCTTAATCATATTTTTTCAAATGTCATTTCAAGGACCAGCGATCGGAAGCCATCTACGTTGGAAGCTAGCGACTGCTGTGGCTAAAGCATGGGTGTTGATTACAACCCATTCCAAATGTAGAAAATTCGACAAATAAAATTGTCCCGCCGCGAAATCAGGAGACTCGAGTTCGACACCCACCCTCTTGCCAATCAGTCTTTCTAAACTTATATACAATTTGTATTGTTGGATTGGACGATAAGACGGCGACAAGGTTGTCACAAACCAGATGTCAACTTATTCCAAATAAGTTGCAGTGAAAACTGGGTTCAAAGGACTAAAATGTCCAGTAATGTCCACCCCGATATTGGGTATACGGCCGTTAGAGCATAACTTTAATTGTAATATCTTATTAGATATTTCGAGGCATGGACCTTTTGCTACTTAAGTATATTAACCAAAAGAGCTCATAATTATTCCAATTTTACAAAGAAACAATCTAAGAATACAAAAAAAGAAGGATCACGGGCGCTAAAGGAAGAGGAAAACAATTTACAGGATAAAAAGAAAAAAAATCTTGTACTTTTCATACAATATACAAATCTAAAAAAATATTATATTTCTCAATGTCCACATAATTTGCTTTGACCGTCAATATTAAAAACATCACTTCCTTTGTTTATATTATATGAAAAACGAAAAGACGCACACATTATAGTTTAATATGCCTCTATATGGTGTGACCATGAACGAAAGGTTTCATATAGGCACTGTTATCTAGTCTAGACTTAGAATGTATTTACAATCTTAAATTTAAGCGAACATTATGTCTAATATATAATTGTTGTTACAAACTGTCATTACTATATACTTATTTCATTGTATTGTGTTTGTACCTAAGTGTGTAAATAGATATATCAATTTACATCAACAAACACCGCATGGTATAACTTAACATGTCAAAAACTCAAGCTGTAGGAGTTTAATCAAAATTCACTTTTTAATGTTCAGTAATAACTATTAAATAATTTTAAATAACATTTTCACGTTTATCACCAGTAGATATTGTTGGTGGAGTACTAATCCAAGGAACATATCAATGTCTCCCGTATTTGGTTATATGAACATAAAACTAAAACCTTTGTCTAAAGTAGACTATATAAGTATTAAAAACAAAAAATATGGTTAAGACATTTATTCTAAGCAATGGTTAAAGGAAAATACTTTCACATTTCAGTGTCTGATATTCACAGCCAATTCTATTCTTGCATGATTCGTTCCTGTCTCCGATTATTGCAAATTGTTAATATTCAATATTAAACAATAAGGATATGTGTTCAATAAACAATGCTGTTATTAATAATTTTTCTTAAATCTTAAGAAAAGCAAAACACAGTTTCTTAAATTTTTGCTATATTAACGATTGGAATTCTTCAGAATAAGATGGAACAATACTAAACAAAATATTGGTTTTTGGATTAAATACGTAAGAATTAGAATTAGTAGTCGTGCCATATTCGAGTAGGAATATTTTTAATTTTAGTGGCCATATTGTTAATTAACCACACATTATTTGACGAATTATCTGGCACCTTATTTCGCTACAAAATACTCCACTGTTTACGGCTAAGGCAAGCTTTGTGTCGCGTAAGGGACGCCATCTTTTTTTCCAAATTTTAACCAAACTCGTCGCGGCACACTCTGCTGCCTAACAGACAGCTCCAGTGACGGACTGATGGCTGACAATCTATTCGATTTACTGAAGCCAAATCCACAATCCTACCCGTAACTAACCACGTATGGATAAAACTTCCGTGGGTGGTATCCCAGTGGTAAGTCCAGTACAGGTTGATGATGAAGAAGATGCTATGTTTTAGACTACTCAAAAGTAAAAACTTCCCAAAGTTAGTCTGCAAATGTTATCAAAACAATGCTAACATTGTCTCGACAAAGTAACACGGTACTAACGAGAAGTTGACCTACTTTTTTATACGAGGAGTGATCCAGAATGTTCTTAGACTCAGTGAATCTAAAAACATACATACATACATACTCCTACTAGATAAATGTAAACTAAATCATAAATAGGTTTTGATGCCTGAGAAATAGATTAATTTGAATGTGTAGTGTAAGGTGTAACACCAAGTGCTGGTGCTGCATCAAGTACATTGAATTGTATAAATGTCTATCAGAGATATTCTCACCAACTTTAATAGAAACATAGGGGAACTCCTCCATAATCTACAGTTGCGTGCCTGGACTTTAAGTTGAGATGTATTTACAAAAGTCCCAGATTTTGTGTTGGCAGAACGAAGAGTGACCGTCAGACATTTATCTGATATCAAAGGGATGCCATATGGCAACCCTTAAAAGAATTCTTACCAATGTATTGCACATTAAAAAGGCAGTAGTTCGGTCACAGAGAATGTTAACCGATGAGCAAAATATGAAACGAGTTTACATTCCACGGGCTAATGTTGAAAGTTCCAAGCGTACCAAGAAAACTTTTTACCACTATCTCTTTTTGAGTTTATGATAACGATACGATGCATAAAAGATGTAACAACTTGTTAGGAGTTTATGTAAAAAATAAATAAAATTTTAAAACATAACCGAAGTTTAATATATTCATTATCATTACTTTCGGATCACCCCTAGTACAACGAAGACAGCAACATTTTGCATTTACATTTGGAAATCGTCGGACGGTTCTTGTGCGAACCCCAGGGCACCCATTCGTCCTCCTGTATCTGCTGGAGAACTAACCAAAGATACAATGTCCGAGACACAGATGCTGTATAATGCTAATGTCTATGATACTTTTAAGTCAGTCACGAACCAAAATAAAACGTACTTCTTTCTTATACTGTTCTCCTCAGACCATGTTTAAACAACCACTGCATATATTCCTACTTAGAGTGCGGGCAGTGTTTAAGTATACTCAGATAATTGTCACTCACGAGCTGCAACCACTGAATGTTAACAGTTCCCTTGACCTTTCCTCGCCTTCTAGAGGCCTATCACCTCCAATACTTAGTGGTCAGCATCATGCAGTGTTGAGAATGGTTGTGCTACTGAAAGTCCGCGAGCGACTGCCGCCAGGTGGCGTGGAACGGGATACGGAGCAGTTTCAGCTTAGTGTTGGGCATTTGTGCCGACAGCAGCCGCTGGAGGGTCGGCAACGGCAGGATCTCCACCTAAATGGATGATAATGAATATTAATTCGCGGTTTCTTTTATAATAGTCAAGTGTTACTATAATGTGGAACATCACTATATTTAAAATGAAGACGAGGTTACCTTAGTACGATCCGCACTCAATACTCAATTTTGACACTTCTCTTAATATAAATAATAATAATCTCTTAATATAAATCTCATCCCATTAAAGTTCAAAAGGCTATTAAAAGAAAGAATGGTGGCAACTAAGTAGTTAGGTGCATACAGTGCGGCGCATATTTGTATGCGCGAGCACGAATTCTAGCCTAGGTGTACATAGAGCGACGTGTAACTGAGGCTAGCGAGCGCGGATTCTAGTTTTTGTGAACATAGAGCAGTGTTCAACTGTTGAGAGCGAGCTCTACCCTAGCTGTGCGTAGTGTGGCGTCTAACATCGTAGTTTATATGTACATTGTACGGCACTCCCTGCAGCGGGTGCCAGCCCGGGGTGTGCATAGTGCGGCGCTACCTGCGGGTCCTAAACTGTACCTGCGGTGGGCCGGCCACGAGGTGTCGCTCGTCGGGCAGCCGGCAGCCGGGCACGGGCTTGAGCACCGGGATGCACTCGCCGACGTCGCGCCGCTTGTCGCCCCCCTGCTCGCACTGGTCGATGAACAGCTCGGTGACGCGCAGCAGCTCGATGGTCACGCCCCACATCAGGTGCGTCAGCGTGTCCTTGAGCCGCAACACGCCGCTTAACACCTGGACGATAATCAACATTGCCCATCAGATTGATGCATCGTGTAGATTGAACGTGAACGTCAAGCATAACTTTAGACAGAATTAATCTTACAAACAAGTTCACAGATATTTTGTTTTATATTGGCCAAGACCATTCTGATTACACCACAGTGAAATATGTAATTGAACAATTATGTAAAATAAAAATCACTTTCATTGATGTAGAAATAGATCAATCACATAATCATCGTTTCGCTTCGTGCGCAGTTAGTAGTGCAGCGAGGAAATTTGTTGCATAAGCATTATTCATTCAAACTATCGTATCATTAATGTATTTTTACCTGCTTATTCGTAGTGGCCGATTGTGACACGTATGTGGGTATGATGAGTAGTCTTTGAATATTCTTGCATTCCGCCAGCGCCTCGTCGAAACCAACCTGGTTCAATAATGTCAACGGGTGAACACCAGTGGACACTGAACATTGACAATATACAATTAATAACTTTTTTTTATTGGGTTGTGTGAAAACCCGACCACCGTCACACATGGTAAGTGTCTTCTGCAGCCCATGGAGTTTAGCAAATAACTTCTTGTCATTACATGTAAATCGTCATTCATCATCATCATTTCAGCCTATTACACAAGCCAAGTATTATACAAGTCCACTGCTGAACTTAGGCCTCCCCCAAAGATTTATATTCGTCATTCATAGCTTTGTATAATTAGTTAACCAATATACCATGCGAGGGTACCGACACAGTCTGGTGTTGTGAGTGTGGTCAATCTTCTAAGAAATATATGCCGGCTTTTGCTCGCCTTCATCAGTGGACTACAATAGGCAGTTGATGGTATGAGCAGCAGCGCGGGAGGGTACCTTGACGTCGAAGTTGACGAGCTCGAGGCGTGTGAGGCGCGGCAGCGTGGCGAGCGCGCGGAGCAGATCGGGCGCCGCGCAGTGCGCCACGCCGCGCTCCAGCCGCAGTCGCCGCAGTCGCAGCAACCGCGCCAGCGCGCCCGCGAACGATGCGCCGAACGAACACTCGCCCAGTTCCAGCGACTCTAGCTGCTCCAGCTGCCCCACTACCTCGCACGCGCACCAGCCCAGCTCCTGCGCAGAGTTAGCGTATGTGAACCCGGCCGGCGTCCGTGCGCACGTTTCCGTGTGCGTGCGTGCGTGCATGCGGCCGACGCGCTCACCTTGATAGAGGTGAGCGAGAGGTGCTGCAGGCGTGTGAGCGCGGCCAGCGGGCGCAGGTCAGAGGTGAGCGCAAGCCCAGCCAGCGACTTGAGGCGCAGCAGCTCGAGGCGCGGCAGCGCGGCCAGCGCGGAGGGGTCGAGGCGCGTGTCGCGGATGGCAGGCGCGGCGAGCGCGCGCAGCGAGGGCACGCGCTGCATGGCCGCCTCTACCGCGCGCGCCGGGCATCGGCAAAGCTCCAGCCTGCGGCCGTCCACCTCCATTACTCACACGCCACTAACAATAATTCGAATGCGGTGCTGAAGAGAGAAGAGTACGATCGAAACACCCAAGTCATGGAGGCAAGTTTACTTGTAACAAATTTTCGAGTTTCATAATTTTTTTTATATTTAATAATTTATGTACACAAAAGTAAATCAAGTGTGTTTAGATTTTTGTTTCCTGCAGACGTAATACATCATGTAGTATATAATCTTTTAATTGGTTTTTATTATACAATTTACAACTACTTCCATAGAAAGCTCCCTTTCTTTGGTAATCACCTCGACACGTCATGCGACATACATGTCAACCTGTCCCACCGTTCTCACCTCTCCAACGTGTCTAAAGTTCCGATGTGCTCGGCAAATTGGTCCCAGAAGATCATGTCGTTTTGTGGTAAGAGCATTTTTCGAAGATCCAGCCATTTTGTTCCGTGACGTTTTAATGCAGCACATAGCCCGCCCCAGTCACTCACCTAAAATAATATACAGATCACAAATTAATACATTTTTAATTGTTGATACTTGGTGCCACTTCATCTAACTGACAATTATAATTGCCTCTTGTACTAGTTTCATAACAAATTTTATTTATTTATCGTCTGTGTTTTATTTAGTTTCGTCGGCAACCAGTCGGTTCATCATATATATAAATAAAATGATACAAGATGTAATAATAAATGTCAATATACAAATCACTTAGGAAAGGTTCATGTTGCATAGAAATCCTGACTTTGACATTGATTTTAGTTGTAAGGTATTCTGTCGAATATGGCTCACATGTGAATTTTTCATGCGCACATGTCTCCAAAGCGCGGGCGTGGAGGCCAACTGCTGCCACAGCTTGCATACTCTTGCACAATGCGCTAAATCCCTCATGCCGAGATACTGGAATATCTGAAATTAAAAATAAAACATTAAGAGACAAGTACTAACGTTTTTGACAAGTTTGATACATTCACTTTGACAGAAAATACAAAATATTGGTAAAATCTCTATGACGATATACTACATTGTGCTCTTGTAAAAACGCGACAAAATTATATTTCTTTCCTCATGCCATTAATACAAAAATATAATAATTACGCACGTTAATAAGGTGCACTTTTGCTTGCACGTGTCTTATCGAAACAAAACTGTCCAGAGACTGCTTTATTGTAACTAACTGACCTTAACATGACGTCGGCGGGCGGTTGGTCCGGTGTCCCGAGTCTCGGAATATACATAGTTATTATGTTATTCGAGAATTGAACTTAACTTAAATTGAAACAATGACACGATTTAAATTGATTAAATAAGCATTGCTTGACAGATTGAAGTAATAGTTGTTTTGATAGGCTAAGTGATGACCGCGTGGTTAGCGTACCTGACTGCTGAGCCATAGGTCTTGAGATCGAATCGAAACCGAAGCTAATAATTGTGCTAAAAGACAAATTATTGGTTTTCAGTTTTGGTTCCAGTGTCTCTGACGGTGTATTTGGCCCTTCCTCCTATCTTATCGCATAAGCATTACATAAGCTGTGGGAAAACATTATTTGGGAAATATTTTTTAACTTGGCAACTGCACCCATGGACAACCACAAACAATGTCAATCGAAGGGGGTTACAGATACGTTGTCGCCTCTGAGAAGTAAGACGCAAAGCCTCGCAACCTGTAATTATACCGGCTCTCTACACCTTACAAATCGTAAGACAACTGTGGTTGCACTGATGATCGACGGTAGATATAGATGAGACGGTGGAGAAGGCGGACGCGATATTTTTTTTCATCTGATGAAGAAGCAAGATAGGCCGCGTATAGTGCCGTAGTACCTGCACCGCGACGTTGTAGTTGTGCTGCTGCGCGCGCGCGCAGAGCGACGTGAAGTGGTCGGGCTCCTCGAGGCGCGGGCGGCCGCGGCGGCGCGGGGACGCGGCGGGGGGCGCGCAGCCGGGGGGCGCGCAGCCGGGGGGCGCGGGGGGCGACGCCGCGCCGTTCGCCACGCGCCCGCGCGTCGCCTTCTCGCTGCACGCAACCGAAAGATTACATCTTCTATAATAATATATAATTGAGCGGATTCAACTTTTGGAGCGGAGAAGGCTCCGCCACGACTTTACATATCATCGAAATATCTTTAATTTCTTCTTGGACATGCAGGTTTCCTTTCGGTTTTTTCCTCCATCGTCGAGCACGTGGTAAGTTCAGCACTTAAAATTGCTATTAAACAATAAAGGTTACGGCGCCAGGAATCGAACGTATGTCATTCGCGTACCATGTGACTTCAAGAGAGCGACACGACCACGACTTATTACATATATTTCTGATATTTCTAGATGTAGTAATTGTGATAGCTTGAAGGCTTGTTAAAATATCGACAGTAAACAATTCAAAGCTCTCTTTTAGTTACTGCTCGTTAAACCGATGGATACAAAACGAAAATTTAAAATTGTCCAGCAGTGAGCGGTTGGAAAAGAAGAAACATTTGTTTGCACTAATCGAACCAATATAACCCTGAGTTGAATTTTCAAAGCACTGTACACTGTACATTCAAGAGCACTCGCAACACTTTCGATGTTTTTTAAAGTACACATAAATAAAAAAAATATACAAATATTGTTTAATTATAATAGAGGTTTTTTATCACTTTGTTATTATCATCCAGCTCTAACCTATGTTTAAAGTTCCAATTCTCTAGCGGGAAGTTACTTTAAAATAGAAACAAACAGGAAAGAGAGAGAGTTAAAAAAGACGGTAAAAAAAACACACATCATTATGTGTTCGCGCCAAAAGTCCGTCAGATTATATTAAATACAGTACAGCGGACACACACCGAGAGGGAAAACAAAGCATGTGAAAGAGACAAACACATCATGATTTACTGCTCTCTCATAACTACTGATATGACTCATAACTATATTATTTCTAGTTTCAAAGTTATGACAGAATACTAACACTCTCAGTTGTTTAAGGGTTATTAAATATCACACATACGCATAAACTTAATAATGCTAGAGACAGTCCTGTTAGAGACTAAGATTAAATAGTGCTGGTGGAGATATATATAGATAAAAAGACCGCAATAAAAATCACAGAGTCGCTGCCCCTCCCAAAAACACTTGTAGCTGCTAGACGGCCTAACAAACTTAAACATTATAATTCTGTTTCTTGTGTTGTTTCTTAGTTACAAAGGTCATACTTACAATGCGATCCCATATGAATTTGATACAGTACCGAAGATGCATTTCGGAGAATTGTTTTTGTTGTATAAGTTTTGAATTGTATTTAAGTGTAATTTTAAAATAATACATACTAATATATATTACCTTTTAAAAATCCTTCGAGTGAAATAAATTAAATAAAATCTATCGCTTTTGACAGTTTTGTATTGTATACAAATTTTACACAGTAAATCATTTCTTACACTATCTAATATATAATATTAACTTAGTTGATAAGATTGACGCGTCTTAAAATGTAGGCCCTACGAAAACTTTTAATGTTTATGCTTCTGAAAACATTACGACCTTGCGGTAAATTTAAGAATGCAAAAAATACTTTTCGCTCTCCCGCCCTTAATGATTATCGAGATCCCAATAATTTATAGCCAGGGAGAAAATATGAGATGAATTTAATGATCCTTAAAACTCATTTTATTGTCAGCAATAAAATTTCTTTAGTCATTATTTTCGGGGGCAGCACAACTCATGCAAAATGTATGCTTCGTTAAATATGTAAAAAAAATCACATACATTAAAGTATCTCTATATATTGTTGCAACATGTCATGGGATATTTATCAAACAGCTGAAAACAGAACCAACAATACCTAAATCCGCAAGAAAATTTTAAATCTATATAATTGTGAATATACAAGGGTGCTATTTGGCCACTAATACATAATATTTCTCATGTTATATTGTTAATTACAACTAATTCTAATATATTAAATAGTAAATGCCTAAATTTGATATTTATGAGTGTTAGTGATTAAGAACTGCATATTATCGATTTTCGTAATTACTTCCTAGGCTTGCGGCGGAACCCTGAAGTTCCGTGAAAGGGTCATCAGGGTTCCTGGAATTAATCTCATGTGCTATTGAAAAATAGCACATGAGCACCTCTTAAATATTTTATAAAAATTTAAACAAAATGGATTAACTCAACTATAAAATTTTAAAAGAACGATTACAAAAAAATATTTTATTGTTTTGAATCTATACAATAAATTTTCAACAATTTATTAAGGGTTCGTAAGTTAGCAGCGATTCTTTTTAATGCCGATTTAATTTTATTATAATTATTTAAATAATCTTAACAACTTATTGAAAGCAAACATTCAATATAAGTTTTCACAAATAAATAACAGTTCTTATACGTGTAACAATGGCTAAATTTCGTTTTGAAAAAAACATGCAAGAAACAAATATTTATCTATCACTCATAAATACCAAAACGTCTGCAAAAATGTATTGATCTTATAATTAGCAACTAATGAACACATCCTTCAATAATCCAATTGTATGAGGCATTTTGAACTTTATAAAGGCTACCCCAATCTTTTGGGTTGAATTGCGAGTCTAACAGACCATATAACACTGACGTCCCTATTCAATTATCTCAGTTTATATTTAACTCATAATGTCATTGGCAGTTTCTACGGCGGAGTAAAATAGACATGCCTAGCAAAAGCTATGTAATGTAAATTTTTTGCGCACGCGGCACTTACCAGCAGTCGCTGCTGGCAACTGCGTGCTATACTTTAACAAATTCTACATAATGCCATTTGGGTCATGTCTGTGTATTAATCGTTAATGTTGATCCGAATGCACGAGGGAGCGGGGAACGACGATGAAGCGTCGGCCGTTGAGTATGGCGAGCGATTGCGGCAAAGTGGGCTTGACACCGCTGGGAGTCGGAATTCCCGCTCCGCTCAATGCTCCACTTCCCGCTGCGCTGACTGAACCGCTCCCCACCGCGCTGACTGAACCGCCTCCTGTTGCGCTTACTGCGCCGCTCCCCGCTACGCTGCCTGAAACGCTTCCCGCCCCGCTCACTGCAGCGCTTCCTGCTCCGCTCACTGTACCACTCGCAGCTCCGCTCACTGTCCCGCTTCCCGCCCCGCTTCCGACTGTTGGCGTTGCCACTGCCCAGACACGTGAGCCGTCCGCACCTCCGCCTGCCACCTTTAAAGAAAATTATTGTATCACTTTGTACAGCCATTTATACTTATGTTTAGTATGTACTACCCTCTTCATAGCTTGTTTCAGCGACTGACTTAAGAATTCCTATGTGGGTGTTCCTCTTACTTCGCTTGGTCGTGGGCTTGCAAGTGCATTAGACAATTTTAGTTACATAATAACGACCGCAGATGGTCGGGCTTTGAGCTCCTCACGCTTAGCATCTAACTCCTGCAAGCACTTGCTATCGAAAGTCTAGATGTTTTGGTGCAAAAATGGAGCGTCTCAACGCCTCCTACATTTACCGGTCCTTAGCCAGTGACTTCCAAGAAGACGGCTCGATGTTACATCTTTTCATGTGCCTCATAATAATAGTACCCCACTCACACCTGTTACCAATTTCTTTTCTGTTCACAGTGTTCCAGAATTTGCCTCGGTGGCAGATTCTTACGCCGATACAAGGCAAACTTTATTCCCTTAGTATTGAATCTTATTGTACACGTATTCGCTTTTATTTAGTCTTTGGGTGTTCATGTTAAGTAGGATTTAAACGGACAGTGTGCATTACCTTCATTCGCAACAAGACTCGCTTATCGGGTCGCACCTTCGCGGGTGCGGGTAGCGGAGCGGGCGCCGGGGCCGGCGGACGTCTCGCGGCAACCGCTGCGCTCGTCGCTCCGCTACCCGCTCCCGCTGCCACTACCGACACACTCGCCGCGCTGGCGGTAGCCCCCGACTTGTGCGTTAGTGGGGGCGGCTCTAACGGCGGCGAAGAAGATTTTAGACAGTTCTGGAAAGGGAAAATTCAACGTCAAATTTACCAAAAATAACATTCACATTGAAACATAACAAGGGAACTTTGTCAAATCAAAGATAAACGTTACAGAGGAAGTTGTGGTTCTGGTGTGTCTATGCCTGCGGCAGGCCTGCATTTACAGGCTGGTACAGGTAGAAGCAGAGACGCTGCGCTCACCTTGCAGAGAAAGTTGTGGTTCTGGTGTGTCTGTGCGTGCGGCATGTCTGCACACACTGAGTGGTACAGGCAAAACCAGAGACGCTGAGCTCACCTTGCAGAGAAAGTTGTGGTTCTGGTGTGTCTGTGCGTGCGGCATGTCTGCACACACTGAGTGGTACAGGCAAAACCAGAGACGCTGAGCTCACCTTGCAGAGAAAGTTGTGGTTCTGGTGTGTCTGTGCGTGCGGCATGTCTGCACACACTGGGTGGTACAGGCAAAACCAGAGACGCTGAGCTCACCTTGCAGAGAAAGTTGTGGTTCTGGTGTGTCTGTGCGTGCGGCATGCCTGCACACACAGGGTGGTACAGGCAGAGGCAAGCGGCGCAAGCCAGCGACGGCACCGCCCCGCGCCCGCACGACATCGAGCACGGCTGCACTACTTGCCGGGGGCTCTGCACAAGCAACCAAAAATACATAAATATTTTTTTCACAGGGTAAAGAACTAAATAGCAAAGCGAAAGTATATAAATAGCGGCTTCAAATAGAATATACCACACTGTAGTGAGAAAGTTTGAAGCATTTAATGATGATGATGATAAGGTTATCATACCTGGGGTCTAATCCGCTATTCCAATTCCATGTGAAATCTTTCTTCGGTATGATCATACCGTGCTATTTTCACATCCAAGACATAGTTTCTTCCAGGTTTAAAAACAAAGTCACTGGCGAATTTGGACCGCAGCGACAGTTGTCGGTGATAGATAAAAAGAAAAAGAGAAGATCCGTCAGGTGTAGTGTCAGAGATATATACACAACACAATATAACCAGACCCGAAAATCAGTAAAATGTTACGATCAAATGGACAGCAGTAGACTGCTAAAAGGTAGATGTATTAGTAAGTATTGAGGCAACAGTGATAACAACTATACATCTAACTGCGGTATTGATATATATAGTACCTGTATGTCAGGATCGCTGCGCGCTTGTTGCGGACGGCTCTGCAGCGGCGGCGGCGGTTGCGACGGGAACGTTAGCGGGGCCGTCAGCGGAGGCGGAGGCGGGAGCGGAAGCGGCTGTGTCGCGGCCGCCGCCCTGGCCCCACACGCACACTACACTCGCGACCGCTCAGTACCCGCAGCAGGGGGTTAATTGCACATTGTCAATTAACCCCCTCACTTCGTGTACTTGGTTAGGCATATTGGCATTACAATTCCCGTATCGGATATGGTAACAATGAAAAGACAGATTGAGCCCAAATGTAATTTATATTCTTTGTATACAAGTACAATCTAAAACCAATATAACAATAATTCGTATGGTCTGTTTGCAACAATTTTGTAACAACCAAAAAAAGTTTACATGTTAAAAAATTATTGCATTATAACTTATAAACTAGTAATACAATCTATATTTATAATAAATCTTAAAAATATGTGGTCAAATATAGCACCCTTGTATAATGATATGTCTAATGTTATTTTACATATTTTTTATAGCAAAAATATATTTAATTACCATCTGGGTAATTTATCTATTATATTTTTAAAATATTTAAGTTTTTTATATACGATAAAACAACCCATTAACTGCTTACGTCAACTTAAAACTGTCAGTAGCAGGCAGTGTACTGTGATATCTTACCTGGGTTTCTTCCAGGTGGAGCTGTTGTTGTTGTCGACGGGAGCCGCGGCGGCGGCGCCGGGGGCGGTGGCAGTGGCAGTGGCCGGGGCGGGGGTGGCCGCGGCTTGCGGGCGGCGCGGCTGCCGGGGCGCGTTGGCAGCCGGCGGCGTTCCGTTGTTGCTCAGCCGTGAACCAACAGACTTCACCTGTTATTAATTTATATTACCGATGATATTAAGTAAGCGAGACTATAACGATATTTACTGAAGAGTTGGTTCTATGATAAAAATCATTATAGAAGTAAGATGTTAATTGATAAAGAAATGCGTAAAACCAGTAACTTTTATAGACTCTTGTCGTGTACACGCCTGGACACATTCAAGTAAATAAAAGTGAGCAATAAGACCCAAGTTAATCCGACTTGTCTGTGTGGTGTGTACGTTTTCCAAAAATTTTACATAAGCTTTGTCTATAAGTAATCCCTGGCTTGCCTTTCCCTTAGTTACTTTAACATACAAGAGATGAGATTTTCAAAACGTTCAATACATAATATATCTCAATTACCCATGGTGGCCCGGACTCTAGGTAAAAATCCCAGTCGAATGGTGGTGTAACCAACAAATTACTCACACTGCTTTCAATTTCTATCCAATCCCTTTGGTGTGCACACTGGTGTGCTTCAACAGTAAATATCTTTTTACCTTGAGTTTGGAAAGTGGTGACTTGGGTGTCGCTGGCTCGGGACTCGCCCCTTTGGGGGGTTTAGGCTTCGGCGTGCGTTTTCCTTCCGTCACGGGCGGCGCAACAGGCACCGGGGATTCTACGCGCCGCATTAATTTAGCGTCTCTAAAACAAAAGAAAAACATAATAAAAGCAGGGATAATAAACAAGTAAATATAACTTTAACTTGGAATTGAATCTACCAACATTATATTTCAATTCACATTATTAAACATACTCCCCAGTAATTTTTCACGGAAGACATACGGGGTAAGGGGGAAGGGCAGCGGGGCGGCTCGGTCTACCAACAGCGGCGAAGCACATTACATTTTCACATATGTTTATTTTATATTTGCATATTTAATCAATTGCATTTGTACATTGTTTCAAGAATATTGGGATTAACACTTTATAAAAAGATTTGTCTTCATTAACCTTTGTAGGCTAAGCCTAGCCACGCACGTTAATACCTTACTACCCACCTCCAACCTGTAACGTATTAGACACGTACACTACGTACTGTACATACAATATCAATACAGCTTTCCGTTTAGTCGATATTATGACTGGATAAGAAATGAATGTCAGAAATGTAAGTAAAGTTTAGTTACTTATCTAAATAAACTTTAAACAATTATATCCATTCCTTAGACTATGAGGGCTGTTTTATACAGAATACATAGAACATGGCATGGCATAAAAATAAGCGAAAACTCAATTGAAATTATTTTCATATTTGAATTGCTTTAACTTTTTAATTTTTTTTTGTGCGTATGGCTAATTCAGTGTAATCCCCAGAACCTCAATGCATTTATTACATCTCTAAATTAACTTTTTAATTAAACCAAAAGGTCCCACTGCTGTGAACTCCTGCTTCCTTTCAGTGATGAACTTACTTCTGTACCAATTCTATTGAAGATATGTGATGGATCTTCACGACAGAACTCCAATAGCTCTCTACAGCACTCAAGCCGCAATTATGGCACCCCCGATCTTGCAGTGACTTTTGTAAAGCTAAGGTCATGAAGAATGGTGAGCATGGTACCAACGAATGATGAGGAGACGGTTAGTCATCTCTGCTATCATTTTAACCTTCATTCGGGCAACTTCCGGTACAAGTTTCTCAACTTCACATATTCATCCGTAGAGGCAGTAACCGGGCCACCAGAGCGAGGGTGGTCTTCAATACTCTACCCCTTTTAAATTCACTGGACCACTTTTGAACTGGCGGTAACGAACAAACAGCCACCACTTCCACATAAACATTTTTTTTATACTGTTTCCTCTAGTTTTGTAAGGAATTTATATAGCACAGAGCTTGGTTTTCTTCAACATTGCCATGTCAGTCATTCCAATTGTCTTTGACTAAGAATAACTTGGGAACTAGTCATCACAACTATATGAAATATTAAAACTCAGATAATGTCATTACCCAAATCATTCGTAAATCACCAAGAGAGATAAGAGAATCCATTGCATGTCCCTCGTAACAGACCAACAAAACCGAATTCATTCGATCGAAAGAAATCGAAATTAGTCCTCGTATAAGTTTGACAAGTTAGTTAAAAAAAGTTGTATGGGTAAACGTAGCATACCGAATAATCTCCTTCTCAGGATCATCGACGCCCAGAGGTTCTTTGAAAAAGGAAAAATTCTCTAATGTCAAGCCAGATCCAGATAAATGTTCTGCAACCTAGAAAACAAAGATTTTCTTTAAAGGAAACATTTACTAAAAACTTTGAGATGTTTATATACCACGTCAGTTTACTTTATTTCATAGTAGTTTATATAAGTTTACTTCCTCTCCTTTAACAATACTGTAAAAAGTTTTTATAATAAAGTGCACCAATGTTCGATGTTCAAGTTCATAAACAATCTTCAAAGGATGTTTTTTTTTAATTATTAAAAATTTCTTCTTTATTTTCAGCATTCAAAAAAAAAACCCTAAAAGAAAAATTTGTCACAATTGCAACGCTTGGAAGCCACTCATCTATTTGTGTATTTTCGGTTTGACATTTTTAACATGGATTTTCTGCTATCTGTCGGATGCCATGAGATGTTTTCCATCTTTCACACTCTGTTGGAAGCAGTAATTTTTTTTTTTTATATTTTGCTACGTCTATTATTTATCACACATTTGGTGATATTACTCAATTTAAATTCTAAACAAGAGCGTTTAAGTTACCTTACTTTTTTATACCTAACAAACATGTCAATCAATAAAATGATACGGGCTCGCGTCGCCCGCAGCCCACAGCCCGCAGCGGGCACGCAGTACGTACCTCCCTGGTGGAGCGCAGCTTCTTGCCGTGCGGCGTGTAGTAGTAGATGTCGGCGTTGCGGCGCGAGTGCGCGTCGAGCGCGGCGCGGTACACGAGCTCGCGTCGCCAGCCGCGCTCGAGCGGCGCCCGCAGCTGCGGCGACGACATCTCCGTCGTGGAGCGCCGTCCGCGAATGCCCGGCGAAACACCCGCCTGCTAAATTACCCAAATTAAATACCTTAATTAATCACATTTAAATTTTCGTATTATTTTCACAATGATACTAAAACATACATAAAAATTTTACTGAATAGACATAAAGGCTGAACTTCTATTTTGACACAGCCTTGAATAAAGAGTAAGAGTTTGTATATATGGGATGTACATTCACAAAGGTGTCCGAGTAGAGTAATAGAGTGGTAGTAACATACATAACTCAAGTGCTATGCAGTTTTATGAACAGTCGTAAGGTTGCCGAAAATCCTTGACTGTTCATGGGTTCTATTTGTGGGAACAGAAAATATATTTATGTTGTGACTTTAAATGACAAAATTAGGAACAGTGGGATAAGGTTACATTCAGTCTTGACATGTTGAATTAACCAAAATTCTATTCGTATTCAACGAAGGGATAAAGAGTGAAAATTTTTGAATCATACATTGGAAAATATAAGACATTTTAGACTTGTTCAAGGGGTAATCGAAAAGAGGTAGACGAAAGTATGATGAGTGAAGTGATATGTTGTAGCCATGGGACTCGTGAGAGGTGACTAAGGGAAAGCTTTAAATGTCATGGCAATGTCTGGGAGCCAACTCGGCGACAATGCTAGCCTACCCGTCCCGTTCTACCTCCCGCAGAGGCGAAAAGTTGGTTATAGAAGCTTGGCTTTGGTTAGGCGTGCCAAATGGAAAGGTGTAATATGTGCCCAGCCTTTAGGTGACAGGCGTGACTCCTTATATATATTTATAGTACGCTTTCGATAAAAAACTAGATTCATAAAATAATTTAAGAAGACAAAAATTTCTTTCTTGGTAAGATATACATGTATTTTATTTATTCATATTCTTGATTGATTATGTATTAAGTAAATGTGTATGTGTATGTACACAAAATATTAATACAATGTGTTTAACTTAAATATGTTAATGAACCTATTATAATAAAAAATAGGATCATACCCGTGCAAAACTTCCAATAGTCACCGATGACAGTGGTGAGCACTGAACAATGTGAAAACAGCATTATAATTTTTATATAAAGCAAACATTTAGCAGCTTACTAAAATGTATAAATCATGGCATTAAAAACCTTGCAACCCAACCTCAGTTGCATTAACATGTTGAAGAACCTTTATACAACTAATGTGGCCATAAATTATGCCATATATCCGTTGGGACTACAAACGGTGGTCAGTGTCAGTACTAGAGAACATGACCTGCTCAAAAAGTTACTCCAGCATTCGAGTCTCTCAAGAAATTCTTAAAATCAAGCAAGGGCTAAATTTCCCAGGGAGACAGTGCGTAAATCCAAAGAATCGTGACCAGGGATTAAAGGCCTGTTTCATGGTGGGTTAGCCAAAGGCGGCCACTTTGAATAAATTTTTTAAGAATTGATGTAATATAATTGTATAATTAATTGCTTAGATTTCGATAAATATGTACATAAGATTCATTTATTATTATTATATTTACCAATATTATTATTATTACACGGTTTCTCTAATAAAGATTGAATTTTAATGTTTTATAGACTTTATGTCTATACTCTTGCCTCTTGGCATTCTCTGCCAGTCAATCCGAGGCGTGGAGAGATATTGTAATGGTGCAAAACATTAAATTGACATGTACATAACAAGTATTTACATATAGATACATTTTATGCTATGTTACCACCCACAGGGTAAACTATTTAACCAATGTGGGCAAATGAGGAGTACAAATATTTCCATTAATCCGTGGAATGTCTATAAGGTACTTGATGCAAACAATAATTCAGTAAGACAGATACAGTAGACGGCTGCAGTAAGTTTTTACTATAGTCAGGTATATTTATTTTATTACTTGAATAATCAAAACATAGTAGGTTTTGATTTCTAGTCTAGCTCAAATCAAGTTAACAAAGAATTTATAACAGCATCTGAGCATAATTAAAATGTCTAGCAATACTAAAGTGTCTTAAAAATTATATGTAGCCTACTTACATCCGTCCATTCACCATCTGACCTAGATGATAAAGCTGATGAGGGTCTGGAACCATCTGTAAATATATCATATAGAATCAATAATTGTTAAAAAAACAATATTTTATTATACATATCATTTAATAAATTTTTTACTATTTTTATGAATCACTGAGAATGTAAATTAATAAATTTGCTTAAAGATTAGCAAATTATATAAATGGGAAACCAATATCTTTACTGTAAAAGTAAGGTACTTAGTAAGGTAAAATTTTTGTATAGAAAATATTATTTAGTAAATACCAGTATCCTGTTTCTGTTTTTTGCTATTCTGCACAGTCTTGAAACTCCTAAGGGGCTTAAATTCTTTTATTGCTGTTTGCACTTCTGCTTCTAAGCGTTCTGATGAAAGAAAGTTGTTATGTGCGTAAACAAAACTTTGTAATAAAGGGTAAAAACTCAATGTTTTCCTTCAACACAAGCTATAGTTAAACTTCATTTATATGACAGCTATTGATACATAAAATTATACAAGTCATTATTATATATAACGGCCGAAAAAATTACACTTTATAGATTGGTTTTTAACATTACTTTGTGAGCAATATCTTATATAATTATAACAATCTGAGAAGCTAACCTAATACTCGATTGTAATCTCCACACAAATCCTCTACTTTCATCTGATTGAACCCTTTAAAGTCTTCGTGTCCGGTATCACTGAACGCGATAGACGCGCGGCGCTTGGTACCATGTGTGACTTCATTTGACTTCTCTTCTATAGTTTCTGGTGTAAGAGTGCAATGGCTTTCCTCCTTTTTTAGATTATCAATTTTCTCTTTTTCTTCTTTTATTTTTGTGCTCGGTGTATCTGTAATAAAATCAAATGCAAAGAGTTGGCATTACTTCCAAAGTAAACTTCAATTAAGTTAAAAATTCTACTATGCTATAAAGATGTGGAAAGCAGCCCCTTAACAGAAAAATCATGCCTTCAGGGTTTATACGCGAATGCTATCTGGGTTTAAACAAGGTAAGTTAATTCAATAGTATGATCCTTTAATTGATAAAAGGCCACAGCTGTTCTAGAGGTAACGCAGATGAGCTTGCATGGAGTGGTTTTAATCCGTGTCCTCTAGGACCGGAACCTTTTATCCCTCCAGCTTTTGGGTTTGTTCATATCCAAATACGTAACTGTAATACGAACCAGCATGCACAACTCTGAACAAACCAAGTAGAATGTAGGCAGATTAGGGATGCCCTGCCAACAGTTAGCAATTACCATAACAGGACATGGATTGTTTAATAAACATCTGTTTACTATAGCTGTAACAGACAGCCTTCTGTGCTATTCTTCCAAATCGGCCAATGTCTTACTGAAGTGTCCACAGGTATACAGGGATAAGTGCCGGTAACTTTAAGGATTTGCTCATTTTCTTCGTGGAGCTCGGTTGGCCCGATTAACTCATATTCACACTTGCGGAGTTGCAGAAACCAGGTCACACATAATATTACTTTTTTTAGAAATTGTTATGAAAACCGAAAAGTTTGCTAACATTCTGTATCTCGTCTGTGCTGGGCACACTTTACTTGAATTATTTGATAAAAAAAACTACAGGCAGATTTCATGAAGAAAAAAAATTGCCCGGCATTGTTGCCAGGTTTGCTTTTCAACTGACACTTTCTCTCAGAGGCCATATGAGTTTTTTTATTTGATCATTCTATGCAACTAACAAATTTCCATATGGCCCATAGGAGTGGGCAACATTAAATAAACTAAATCCATATTATAATTACAAACTAGCAAATACCAGCAACTTTTTGCGCATGAAATTTATATCTGTATTCTTTTATTAGAAATGTACATATAATAAAATGACAATAGAGCTAAATTTGATAGAGAATTGAATATTTAAGTTTTAAAATTTTATTTATGTCTATTTGGAAATTTGTTCTTTAATCATTCAAAAAATATCTGATGGATCTGGACTAAATGTTGGTGAATTCTAGCTGTATCAAAGAACCTACATCTGAAATAGTTGAGATAAGACTCATGCCTGCATGTATTAGGACTAAAGTAATACTAATTCCAGGTTCAGTTCATACTTACATTAAATAATGTATCAGAGCAGAGCTATGAACATGAAATAATTTGTAAGTAAAATAGCATAGAATTAGTTATTTAGAGGTGCAACAAAGAACAAATCAATTTTTTTCAAATTTAGAAGCTACTGACCACCATGGCCAACATATTTTAAACTTTAGATCTGTACTATTGAAAATGGTTGTTATGCCATCTATTACAGGTCAATATTTTTTTGGCAATAGGTACCTTTTACCTTTTTGGTAAATTATGTATCACTTGAATTAATATGACCCCTTTTTTTACAATGGACAGCAAACCCCACTGTATCCAATATTCGGAGCACTCTGAAGCAGTAACCATTCCGGCCTCAAGGGATGAATCTGGTCTCGTGCCGCTCCAGTGTGATCTAGTCGCAAGGGACAGGTAGAGTGGTGCATCGCAACGCCTTACATCGCATACAGTAAGAGTCGACTAAGTAAAGATCCATGAAAATCTCATGGCATCTCAAGGTTTAAGCGACACACATACTGACGTTAGACAGTAGCATTCAAGATGTTTGATACAGCAATTGTCAATTGGCATGCCAAGTGTGGCGATTATGGCAAATCCTCGAACTGGAGTGATCTATCAGCAGGCTGACAATTTAGGCAGCTAAGTATCTTTGGCATACACGCTAGGCTTAGCAGGTGAATATGTGATTGAAGTAACAAATACTGGCACCTGATTACTTACCAGCACCTAGAACCATGTCCGTGTCTTACGTATTTTAGGTCTGACGTATTTGTAATTTTGTAATTTCTCGAACGCTCCGCGATATTGTCTTTGATTATAGAAACGAAGTTGCAGACAGAGATAGTAAATGAATAAGGATCCTAGTATATAACAATATCATTACCGTAAATTATAATTAGCACCAAAAAATGTAAAAAAATATTTATTACAGGCCTAAGTGAAGAATGGAGTCACATGGGGTAAATTATTTCAACTTATGTAATATTTTTTATCTAGACCTTTAAGACAGCCAATGACTACGTTCACATAAGTATCATTGTATGATTTAACTAGATAATAGCGTCCCCTGCTTTATATGGGATAGTATAGCATGGAGAGTTCAGTTTGTAACATTAGATCTACTTAACCAATGGAATAAAACTTAGCAATGTTTTAATGTCAGTCTAGAAGCCATACAACAAATAATTGAAATCAGCCCAATGTCATAAAAAACCCCTAACACAAACAATTTAAAAAAAACTATTAAATGAACAAATTTGGGATGAGTTTTGTTTTTAAAAAAAAATTAAAATTAAGACATATTGCAAATTATTTACTGGCTATATATATGAAAACTTTACCCTCTGCTAGGGGAAGGTCTTCTTAATTTTAGAGTATGTTTTGGAGCCAGGAAGGATCTGCTCCACTATCTGGGGGTTGGCAATGCAAGGAGAAGTCTTATTTCCACGAAGAATTACATTTTCATTTTAGGTAAATCATATGTTCTACCCTTGATGTGTCGAACAACAAAAATATCTATTGTCAAGGCTATGACAATCACATCACAAAGTCACTATCAGTTAGCAATGCAAACCCAGGCTCCAGGAGTGGATTTCCTAATTTCAAAACTCCACCAAAATGTGGTAATCATCATTCCTTCTCATTGGAGACACTGATGTTCAGCAGTAGACTATTTACAGGTTTTTTTAGCTTTCCACATTTTGCTACTTAACATTAATTTGTTATATCTAGAAAATGTTAGGTAGTTCTAAATATTTTTTTCTTTAATTTCCTAAACTCTGAAACTTGGATAAGTTATTAAATTCTTTTATCAGTCATCTAAGAGCTTATACATTTTTAATCACTCAATATGCAACTGCTTTTGATAAAGTAAGATTGTTGCACAACCGCAACAACCATTCTTTGATATCACTTTATTACAACACTATAAGTAACACTGCGGGGTTCCAACAATTCAGTATATATCTCTTATTATCTTTACTTTCAAATACCCAATGTAATTCAATATGCAATTTTACAAAATGTCCAATAAATAAAAAAAGACAATAATCTGCATTACACAACATACTTTGATTGCTTGTTATATAAGAGCTATATAGCCTATTGTATTAGTCTCACTTGAATAATATTCTTTTTACTCAGTGTTTTCAATGGATAAAGGAAAATGTGAGCTACTTCTTAACAAGTACCAATTAAATTTATTCCAATAAATCTCTCCCTCCCACCCCAGTAGACACCGTACTAATCTTTACCTACAAATTAATAATAAATAATTCTAAAGTATAGTCTACTATAATATTACCACATGCTCGGGGGCAATGGAAAACAATGAGAAGAAATGTATTAGAAATAACAAAAAACCAAAAAAAGGTATAATAAATTTCTGTGCTAGTGTTCTTTGATCAACTTAGCCAGGGGCACTACCATACCCTCAGATCTCCCGAACTGGAACAGTGGCAGTCCCTTCCTGGCTCCAAAACACTCAAATATGAAAATCAAGCGGCCTTTGCCCAGAAGTGGGACATTAAGCAGTTGTTACTTTACATAACTTGACTTTTATAGTGCATAGTTTTTTTTTTCATAATACTAAATTAAGAGTAAATACATACCAGTGAATAAATCTCATGGCCACAAACAGATGGCAAAATTTACTATCACATGCCAATCCTATATTATTCAGACCAATAACAGGCAGCTATGTCTAAAGTGTAAGGTATATACTGCAGTGATGTTCTGCAAAGAACTGTATAATGGTGTTTGATAAAATATTGAAAGGAAAAACTATTTCATAAAACTACAAGTTTATTACATAACCAAGAATAACAGTTATATTTTAAATGAGAACACCACAGAGAAATCCTTTTATATCAAGAACACTTTGGTGGAATATAAAAGATTAATTTTATAGGGTTGTAGTAACCTGTAACTTATTCCAGATCACCACTTCAGCACAAGTTGGGGGGACTATACATCATCTTTTTTTTTGTATTTATAAAACATAACAGTTTTATAACAAAGTTTTTTTCACTGCCAAGCAAATAATAAATCAGCACTTAATCTTTAAATCACAACATGTTGTAACAATGTAAATAGTATTGTTCAATGTATATACAAGGGGTTAAAGCATAGTACCTTAACCACTAGCAAAAATTAACAATTTCAGTAGTAATAAAACCAGAGAACAATTCCTAATCACTTGGAATTTTAGCCTAGCCAGAGTTTAATTATAATTGCAATTCTAAGGCGCAACTCTGGTAATTGTAAAAGACAGCAGTTCCATTTTGAAAAATTTCGACATTAATAAGATATTATTTTATGGGATATGGGGGCCAACAAGCAGGCTGTTCACCTGTTGATAAGTGATTACCAACACACCCATACATATCCAACATCAGAAGAGCTGCAGGTACATTACTATCCATTGAGTATATTTGGGAGATGGTAGAGAGGATATGGAGGGGGACTTTGGTTACTTCATTCATCAAACGAAACAGTGAAGCACACAAAGTCTCTACTTTATGCCGGTATGCTGCGTGATTGTGGTACTACTTTAGTTGAGCCAGCCTATACATGTAGCAGAAAATGTGGCTACTTGGCTCTATCACATACAAAGTTTGTATTTTTCTAAGACAAGACTCCACAATGCTTTAGAGAGTTGTTATGATTGGCATAGTTTTAAATTGAAACCAGTTGCTGTTACAATTACCACTAGATTTAAAGAAAAGGGGGGTTGGCACACCATTTAAAATGCATTGAGCCTGTGATATTAATTTCTACTATATATACCATGAAAGAAGCCAACATTAACTTTTTTATTCTCCGATGTTATCTGTCATTGTTCAATCAAAGGTTGTTCTTCTGAGAAATGCAGGACATTACCATATTTGGATGTAATAAAAATTAAATGAATTTACCCGATAGACACTAAAATATTAGAGCACATGAAAAGGAAATAGTATACAGTTTAGAAATCTGAACATATTTAAAGTAGTAGCTATAATATAATTTACATAGCATAGGCATAAAATGTTTATTGATCAAATATTATTCTAGGCATAATAACGATAGCAACTCGCCAAGGCAGACTAATAACGCCTTTACAATATTCAATATTATGATAGCCACTGCCCCTCAGAAATCAATTTTAGCATTTTATCTAATTAGTTTCACCTCCGTGTCTCATTTTTCGTATAAGACAAAACTCGAGATCATTTCATTCTTCAATCTATAGGCGTTTATTGTTTAAAAAATCACAAAGTTTTGACAAATTTAATGTCATCATAAATATAGGTTATGTGAAAGTGGACTCACCTTCCTGTGGTCCCGTTGCTTCTTCTATTTCTTCCCCTGAGGGTTCACTCGGCGGTTTTGGACTCGCCTCGACGGCAGCTTCAACGTTCTCTCCTGCGGTATCGTCGCTGTTTACTTTATTCTCATCGTAAGTAGCGTTATCACCCACCGCCATTTCGTCTGACATTGTCAATTCTAAATAAACGATACGAATCCAGTGTCAGAGTGTAGATAACCACATAACAACCTGTTACGACACCTCAGCAGACCACTTCGTAAATTATCAACGTTTGTGCGCGTCACAGCGGAGATTTCCCGCTATATTTCTGGAGAAAAAAAGGATGGCTAAATCTATCAGGAGCACAATTTAAATGACACTAACTACACATTTACATTTATCAAATGAATCAACATCATAAAATGCATTCAACGACACTAAATAAAGTATCAAATTGAATAAAATAGGGAATTTTGTGTCCACATCCAATTTCCAAAGGAAAATGTCGATCATAAACAACATCCGCCCGGGACCCGGACGACGCCACAATGTTTGTCTATGTTCACTTTAAATTACAAAACTACTGTTTATATTAATGGTGTAATTTCAAAGAACAAAATGAGATAAGTATACAACACTGTTGTTATGATTATAATATCCTAGTTTTGGACAGTTGTACAATCATAGAATAAAAGAGCCTCTATAAAATAAGATCATTGCATACAAGCGAGACTATACGAGACTCTTAATGCATATGGTAAAATTAAGTTAATTACGAGTATGAAAAAGAGATCATTATACTATTTTTAAATCCCATTATATCAAGACTATTCTAGGTACTAGGCATGGAATATTTCACGCATCACTATTTATTATATAACGTGTGATAACATAAGTCATATGCCCTATCTGTTACAAGAATCGAAAACTCCCGTTATATAGCGTGACTGTGATTTTAATCAACGCTAGCCAAGCTACATTATACTTTGCCGAATTCTATTTTTCTTGTCTACTCGTGTCACCAGTTACAAGAGGGATTCTGTATGAGTGAAATCGAATTGTATTCTCATTGTACATTTGTTTTTATTTAACTTTGATTTGCTTATACTTTCTTTATAATTTGGACTTGGCGTTATCAAAAGTTTTAATTAAATTAACACTTATTCTTAACACTGTTAGGCTTTGACTTATTTAAAATGTTTTATAAGGCGCAGAGACAAATTAACTCTTTTTTATGGTATAGGGTGTAAACGAGCAAGCGGTTCATCTGATGGTAAGTGATTACTGTCGCCCACGTACATATGCTATACCAGAGGGATGCAGGTGCGTTGCCGGTCTTTAAAGATATTTGGGAGGTGGGAGGGAGGACGTGGATGGGGGATGGATGGGGCCAGTCCCCCGGTTACCTCATTCACCGAACGAAACGCAGAAGTACAAGATGCCTCTACTTCATGCTGATATTCAGCGAGGCCGTGGTACTACCCTGGTCTAGCCGGCCCATTCGAGCAGCAGCAAGAGCCGCCGCTTGGCTCTACCACGCTCTAAATAGCACTGTTTTAGCGAACGTGTTTGTGGAAATTACAATAACAAAACAATAATTATCAAGTAACAAAATAACATAGCAAATTAATAATTTCACCGAACTGGGCTACTTATACAGACACACCTGAAATATTAGTTACTGTGCAGCGACTTGCGCCTAACTTCACAGCCTCCATTAAGTTTGTCATCGAACTATCCTAAGACCTTATCCTTGGCATCATAAAATAATTCAAGTGATATTGAACCTTACTAATTACACTTTTAGGCCTTGGTTTATATGAAGTTAATATAAAAATGTGAATAAAAGAAACCTATTCTTATACAGAAGATAGAAGAAAAACCCACGTTCTTCTTCTTCTTTTCCTGTATGGCTTTTTGTCGTAATCGCCAATGACTTGTGAGATAAGGTATGTTCCACCAGTTTTAGCTTAGGTTTTGGTAGCTTGGGTAGTCAAATACAACCTTGCCTAGAAGAGATTGTAACAATACAAGTAAGAAATAAATATGTATTTTGGTAATACTACTCTGTTGAATTACCTAAAACAAAAGACAAACAAAGTTGTTAAAACATTATTATGTTAATATTGACAAACATTCAAAGTTTAATATTATGAGCGTTAATAAAATCACACAAAATATAAACAAAAGGAGAATTTGTATAGGATAACAGGGAATTGAAATCAATAGGACGTAAGATATTGGAGGGAAGATAATCATAAAGGGAACATGATAGTTTAGGACAGTGAAAGAAAATGAGATTGATATTCTTTTTTTTTTATAGAAGAAGGGGCAAATGAACGTGCGGCGCACCTGATGGTAAGTGTTCACCGACGCCCACGAACATCCACAACACCAGAGGAGCTACAGATGCGCTGCCGGCCTTTAAGGAAGGAATAAGCTCTTTTCTTGAAGGTCGTAACTGTTCGGAAATACTGCTGGCGACAGCTGATTCCACCAAGTCGAAGTGCGTGGCAGAAAACTTCGATTAAAACGCACTGTGGTGGAATGCCGACCATCTAGGTGGTATCGATGGAACTTCGAATTCTGTCGCGATGTACGATGGTGAAACTCAGCAGCTGGGATCAATCCGAACAGTTCCTCAGAACATTCTCCGTGGTAAATTTTGTAAAAAATGCAAAGAGAAACAACACCTCTTCGCAAGACCAAAGGATCAAGCCGATCTGAGAGAGCTTGGTCGCCGACAATTCGAGCCGCTCGACGTTGGATGCGGTCAAATGGAAGGAGTTGGTACTGGGGTGCCCCTGCCCAGAGATGAGAACAGTATTCCATGTGGGGCCGAACTTGCGCCTTATAAAGTTGCAAACGGAGGACCGGCATGAAATACTGTCCCGCTCTGCAGAGCACACCAAGCTTTTTGGAGGCCAGTTATTCCTCTCGTCCAGACCACATTCGCAAAGGGAACTATTCTTTGTTCTGAACTTAGCAAGATGAACGTGGGTGGAAGCATGACCAAATCTTAGACGACGGAAGTTGAACGTTTCTTTGCCATGTTAAATTTAGAAAACCAGGACTTTGTGACTTTGGGATAGTATCTTGAATTGCACCATAATGTTTACCTTTTAAAAGTGAGTTATGGAGAATGACTTAGTGTCAATCAAACTCATTCCACTTATTTATTACTTTCTTCATAGCTAGAGTAATCAGATCATGGGGATACGATATAACTAATGGGAGACCATTATGAAGGATTTAAAATTAACCAACTAATTAATTAAACCTTATCCAAGACAAAAGATCTTCACATTTGAAATGAATCTATTATTTATTATTGGATTTTATTGAATTTAATTAACTTTTTTAAATCTTGACGTTTCATGTGGTGGAGGTCTGTGGTGTTTAACGTTCTAAGGATGACATCAACTATGAAGTTAACCCGGGTACCACCAGCATTATAAGTATTTATTTTTGGTCTGATCTCCGCAGAATGAGCTATTATTAATTTTCAAAAAATAAAAATCCCTTTGAAAACTAAAACTAAAAAAGAATACGAAAAACGGTTATATTTTTTTTTTTTTGGTCATTTATTCGGTTATTTAAACAGTTTGTCACGGACACATAATACTAATTAATTAAACCTTATCCAAGACAAAAGATCTTCACATTTGAAATGAATCTATTATTTATTATTGGATTTTATTGCATTTAATTAACTTTTTTAAATCTTGACGTTTCATGTGGTCACGGGAGGTCTGTGGTGTTTAACGTTCTAAGGATGTCATCAACTATGAAGTTAACCCGGGTACCACCAGCATTATAAGTATTTATTTTTGGTCCGATCTCCGCACAATGAGCTATTATTAATTTTCAAAAATTAAAAATCCCTTTGAAAACTAAAACTAAAAAAGAATACGAAAAACGGTTATATTTTTTTTTGATTTGCGTGTAAAACGAGCTAGCAATCCATTTGACGGTAAGTGGCTACAGCGGCCCCATAGACACCTGCAAACCACTTCAATCGAAGAAGGTTACAAGATCTCTTTACCCGAAAAACAAATGAGGTTGCAATGCTGTTTGGTAGCAGAAATGGGTATAAGGGTGGACGTACCCAAACTTCTAGTCAGAGGAAGGCCTTACCACTTAGTAAAACCAAGCTATAGATGCGTTGATAAATTATACCCCAGGTTATGGGTAATTTTTAAAACCTAGTAGAAGGTATCTCCAAAACGCGAAAATACCGACTAAATTCAAGATGTTTTACAAAATGGCCGCCTGAATGACGTTTCGTAAAAAAATGTGTGATATGGGTAAAATACTTTAATTGTAGTTGTATTGTTATTGCTTACTTAAATTGGCTGGTTAATACTGAAAACATTTTTTTTTTTTAGTCACTTATTCGGTTATTTAAACAGTTTGTCACGGACACATAATACTAATTAATTATAATAAAAAACAATAAGGTTCGATATTTCTTTTTTTTTGTTTTGTCTAGGAAAGGTGCAAATTACCAACCTGTCACTGAAGCCAATGACAGGTTATGTCGGGATCATAAGTGCTGGACCGTCTAAAACCATCACGGATCAGAGATACGTGTTAGCCCGGATGCCGATAAAATAGAGGTGTCTAGCGGCTTAATGTCATAGTTACCGGCTCTGGGCTAGAGACAATTGTTGTTTATTACTTTAGGGCCAATCTCCGCAGCTTTCATTATCTTAAAGTTGTGCAGATATATTTCGCCACTGAAATTCGACGTTACATAGACGAAATATCCTGACGTAGGACCTCCGAATCCTCGGTATCGTTTTAAACAGACGTACACACTTCGTTATTACGACAACACTAGTTATTATTTCTTCGTACGGGATTCTTTCTGGTGTTACAACGTAATTAGTGCCTTATGTAATATCTTTTTTTCGGATCATCCAGTATTGGTAATTTTGTATAATTAATAATACTTCTCTTTTAACAGCAAACGAAACGTTTACTTGCTAACGTAAATATTTACGATCCTTTGAATGTAAGTTTTAGAAAAATGTGATTTAATTGTTGAGCCTTAGTTATATCGACACATATTTTCTGACCGTTTTATTAACAAGAAACTAGTGAAATAGCAAATTAATAGACTTTAACGCGGGTATCTAATATATATGTAATCAATATCGATAATTTTTTTTAGTAAACATTAAACATAAACACGCATAATTGTTTCATTCAATGCATTGTTTACATTGTCATAGAGATATTTAACTCGACTATATTAAGTATGACATTATGTCAAGAGTATCTAGCGGGAGGTTAATTTTAGAATAGCATAATTATAAAAATTATAATTTGGGACGAGAACTTAATATTTTTAAACGCCTTTTAAGCTAAACAAGTAGACTATATGTCTGTTTGAACAAACTAAAAATTTTCATAGGTAAAAAGGAGCGCAACTTATATAAATGTATCGTTCCTTCTATGCTATAGATATATATGTTATATATATATGCTATAAAGGATCTGTATATGTAGGGACAAACAGTATATAACCACTACTCCAGGGAGTTTTACCACAGACAACAACACCAAAGTATTCATTTAAATATTTGGGAATAAAAACACAATGGTATAACAAGTGAAGTTTATTTTTTATTTTTCCTTCGCGGACCTTGTTTCGGTGCTTGTGGCTTTCCAAAAGTCTTGCTTTTATTTGGTCCCTTACCCTTAAGTGGTCCTCTACCCTTTTTCTGTGGCAATCCTTTTCCTTTTTGTACACAATTCGCATCATACCGAAGCCTTTTTGTTGCTGCTCTGGATGTATCGGTCAAATCAGTTGCAAAACTGCTCTGTTTCTTCTTATTTTTGACAGTGGGGTACCCATTTAACTGAGGACCATCATTATCGTCGACTGCCCTTATCCTTCCTAGTTTTTTCTTACGTTTCGCCATTCTTGATTGAAGTAACGCAACCTGGATAATTGGTAAATATATAATACTTATGATAATTTTCACTTTATTCATTAAAATTGACGGACATGACTGTGAAACAATAGCAACCATAATTAATTCATCAGTTGAGGATATAATGTGTAAAGTTGGGAACCGGTTTAAACCGTTTTAAAATCGTAGTAGCGTTTAAACGTTGTGCCTTTATCTGCCATCGACTTTTATAACGCTTATGTCGCTTTGCGGTACTCGTTTCAATAAAATAAAATATATTTTGAATTCGTGCTTGTAAAACGTTTAGTAATTACCAAAGAGAATTTTCAAAAACGCATTCACTTGTAGATAACCAAACGGCACAAGCCCAAAACCGTCAATCAAGGTCAAAAAACATAAAATGTTTAAACGCATCGAACCAACACAAATATTGCAGAAATAATACATGTAAATGGGATATGAAATAGGCATCGTGCGATACTCTAAGTTATTTGAGCCTCTGGTTTGTTGACGTCCAATCCATGATACATTACCTTTTCCACCTCCCTCCTTACTCGCTCTTCAGCTGTGTCCTTGGGGGTGTGTTTGGTTTGCTTTTTCTTTTTCTTCTTGTCACCATCATCATCGGAATCATCGTCCCGCTTCCGCTTTTTGCCTTTACCTTTCGGGTTTTCTGTACATTAAAATAATACAGATCAGTTAATTAAAAGAATAAACAATAAATTCTGCTCGATAGTAAAGGAACCGCTGCGATCTCTCCATCAATGTGAAATTTTAAGAATTAATGGATAATATATGGTTGTGGCAACGGCGTAGGAATCTGTCATCGCCTTTCCTCCACCCGGTTTCGTAAATCTGGAAAAAACTTTGCAATTCTCATTAGAGTGATGTCCCTCACATTTGTAGGCTGTTATTTAATTTCTTTACCTTTCCCTTGATGACGAGTTAATGCTAGCCTCTCTTTCTCTTCCCTCTTTTCCTTGGGAGTCTGGAACCATTCATGTTGTCGCTTGACCTCTAACAGAGGTCCATTTTCTTTCTTAATGTTACTTTCGAGGTTGGCCGTCTGCTTTTCCATTTTATTCAGTTGCTTCTCGGCGTATTCTTCGTCAAGAATTGCAGCTGTGAAACAAAGGAAAACATTGAAATATAAGAGGAAAAAAATGAGAATAAGACTAGATGAAGGGACTCCATCTCATGTTCTACTTTAAGTTAATTTGGAGTGGCTAAGCACCCAAGCGGGACCATAACTGTCACCAAGAGAAACTTTGGGGAAGAGGGAGGTTTAACAGAGGGCTGTAAGCAGGCCCAATAGCGTAATAGATAAAACTTCTCCCACCGCCAACTGCCAATAGCCAAATAGGTTAGGGTGCCGACTACGAAACATGAAGTGGTAAGTTCGAGCTCGCCGCCATTCGAGTGTTGTCGTGAACCACTCCAGATACAAGCTGTAATGCTTAGTCGGGGTTAACAGGAACATAAGTAATGTTACTTAATGAATAGCATTGCTAGTAATATTTCAAAAAAAAATAAGTTCAAGCTTCTCACCTATCTCCGGCTCGAGTCTCGCGAGCCTCTCCCGGTACTTCGCGACAATGTCCGGGGGCACGGCGCGGGACTTGACCGGGCGTTTCGCGCGCCTCACTATTGCCTTCACCAAGGTGCGCTCCCCCTCGCCCGCTAACGAAACTGACACACCGGCTCTACCGGCACGTGCCGTCCGGCCCACCTGTTAAAATATATATATATATGAATAATGTATACTATTCGATATTCAATTTTATTCTAAGAACGGCGAAACGGACGGTGAATGATCACCACTTACACTTTCCACAGAAGAAACATTATCAAATATTAAATGACAAAATGCATCCTCTAATTTTGGATATGTCCTAATGATATTTATTTTATTTCTTTACAAATAAAAGTAAGACAAACGTAGAAGTTTGTGTCTTCCACCAACCTTGTCTCGACAACCAAACGAGTGTGGATGGTGACAAAAAAGCGCTTTTTTTGTTTAAATTAGTGGTAAAAATATTTTTTATTTAGTGTAAAAAAAAGCCGTTTCTTTTATTACAAATCTGTAAAATTATAAAACTCTCCACCCCCTTATCTCAACAACCAAATGACTTTGAATTTCCAATCTATATTTCTAATAACAAAATAGTGATTTTTTCATATTTGTTTAAACAATTTTTTTGTTCTAAGATCTACATATACATACTGCAGGAGCCGTTCTATTCTTAGTCTGAAATATGGATAAATTTATATTTAAAAAGATATCTTTCCACAACTATACTATTTGTATTTTACCCTGTGTATGTAATGTTCTAAAGTGGCGGGCAGCGTAAAGTTGAGCACAGTCTTGACGCCGGGGATGTCGAGACCACGCGCGGCGACGTCCGTGGCCACCAGGACGTCCACTTGCTCATCCTTGAATCTCTTGAGGGAGTCCAGTCGCTGGGGTTGGTTCAACGCCCCGTGTAATTCAGCTACCTGAAATATACACAATTAAAAAAATGTTACTGATGCTCAAGTTACGGCTGTGTGGGCTTGAATAAAGCTCCATCACTGTACGTACATTGTCTTAATGATATTTCCAATAGTTGTAGCACTTACTTTAACACCCAGTAATCCTAAAGCCACGTGTAGCCTATGCGCCTGCTTCTTGGTCTGCACGAAGATCACGGCCCGGTCTCTGAACGTGCGGCAGACCAGCGCCGCTAAGATCGCCTCTCGATCCGATTCGCGTTCTTTGCGAATCCTATTAATAATAAACTATCACAATAACACATAGACAAAGGGTCGTAAGAGTCTGCCACTACGTCTCATCGTGTGAGTACCATAAAAGTCGTCCGATGGCAGAATAATCATCTCAAATATGCTGGTCCTAAATTGTACACTGTGTCATTTGCAGTATTATGTCGTCCACAATAGACCACTTTCTTTCGTCTTTACTTTTCCGTATCTAATGTGAGTGAAAGGAGGAGATTGAGCAAGCAGTGTCCTAATAATTTGTGTGTTGCCCTTATATTGATTACTGGCGACTAGGTTTTCTGCAGTCGGTCAATTCAGATGGATTATTCGCGATCAGTCGGTAGCTAGAATCTCATTTGTCAGACAGCCGAGTGCCACGATGATGGTGACAATTGAAGAATAAGTTACTATATTCCCTCACATCCCCTCCTACTTGAGCTGTGACAGTTATAATAAGGAATTTCAAAACTTCGAACTACCCTCTTACCTGACAAATTCCTGACGTAGATTGAAAGCGACATCCTTATTGGAGTCGACGAAGAGTTTGACCGGTTTCTTCAAGGACACGGTCGCCAGGTCCTTCACCTCGTCGCTCATGGTGGCGGAGAACAGCATGGTCTGTCGCTTGGCAGAGCACTGCCGGATGATCTCTTTCATTTGCTCCGCGAAATATTCGTCCAGCATTCTGAATGTGTGGATTGTGAAAGTCATCACCATAAACTACACTACCTCAACCTATTTTAGTCCACTACCATAGACAACATAGCCTGCATATGGTGGCAGTCGTCAATGTTACCAATTTCGAAAACGAGTAGTAACAGACAGACCCGCCCACTTTCCGTTTCATACTTCTCTCTACCGTGCATGTATTACGTCATTTCGGTGTTATAAAATGTACGCGTCGAAAAAGTTTTTAAGTTTTCACTACAATAATACTTTACATTAGAAACCAATGATTAAGGGTCTCAAAACAACCGAAAATGCCGCCGTGTGTTATAAGATATAGCACAAAGTATACAAAAAAATTAAAAAAAAATCCAATTCATTCGTCGTATAACGAAAGAAACATACATTTCACTCGTCGAACGTCATTTTTATTTAAAATCTACCAACATTTCGTAATGCCCGGTTCCCCTGCCGGAAAGGAAACTCCATAGGTTCCCTCCTTTTTGCATTTTTTTCAAAACATACGTTTGAATAATCTAATATTACAATATCTTTTCAAGAAACCGCTTTGGAAGCGATGAATTCATTCCCAGGGGTTATTATCATCCATGTATTCCTTTATTTATACCCTTTTTATAAAGTCTTTGTTTAACATATTTTTAAAACCCATTGATAAGTTTACAGTTCCAACGTCAACGCGACTGTGATTTTGCTAGTGTACCGATTTATACGATCAAAAATATGAGAGGGTTTTGGAGCCGGCAAGGGTCCGCCACGCTGCTCCAGAGGGGATTGGCGGACTTCACAGTTGTAGGTGCCGGTTGTAGTAAATTTAAATGTACAATCTATAATAGTAATATTGTAAATAAAAGATTTTAAATGTTCGTCGAAGAAAAAAAAATTGCTTTGCAACACATTTACTTTTATTGAAAATATTTTTCTTTGTTGGTCACAATGCAAAAATAAGTAACGTAAACAATATTATTAACCTCCACAGCGTTGCTGACGTTACTGACAGCTGGTTGACGTCAAACAGCGCTCCATTCTAAAAGATCCTAACGGCATTTGGTATGGATAATACTTGATATTACAAATGAGAAATCGTATGTTTGTCGTTCAATCATATTGACAAGACTGGATTTAAAAGAAATTTGGCAGAGATGTAGATATAGGATTATGACCATGCGGGACGGCAGGCGAACATTTTTTTTTATTTCAGACGTTTTGATGTTTACTTAAGTTTACCTTTTCAGTTAGTAGTAAGTATTTAATAATATGCCGACCTGTCCGCTTCGTCGAGCACCAGCACCTCGATGGAGTGCAGGCTGAATGAGGGCGTGTTCCTGATGTGGTCGATCAGCCGCCCGGGGGTCGCTATGACCACGTCCGGGTTGCGACGTAACACACTTTCCTGCATAGACAAATGTATTACGTGAGGTACACGTCTTTGTAAGGCTTGTTATGTTGATTTTTTTTTAATTTTCGAAATTTCTAATTAGTTGGTTGTTATTCCTGTAAACGTTTATAAATAACATTTTATTTGAGCAAATGGAGTCAGACTTGCGATGTATACAATTCTGTGCGACGTTGGAATTTCGGCTTCCAACGGCTTAGCCTAAGTAGGAACTGTATCCTATTTCTATTAAGAAGTGTATTTATTTTACAATCCCCAACCCTAGTTCAGTCGGTGCATATTCGATCGCGCAGAGATAACAACGTGCTAAGCCCTTTCCATAGGCTCACTAGTTAGTAAGTGTAGTAACACTATAAGTGAAAAAGTACCTGATATTTGACGTCCAAACCTCCGACAGACAGACCAACTGTCACGGAGGTAAATTGCGTCAATTGCCTCGTCACGGCGTGCACCTACGAGTATAGACAAAATTAATTGCTGTTTATAGTAAGCAGCAGGTCAGAGTGAACAGACATCTAAGCAAGCGTGTACCATCCTAGGCCTCATCTTCGCTTTCCATCGGGGAAGATTGAGGTCAAACGCAAGCCTATTTTTTTCATTAAAAAAAAAAACAGGATAATATTGAAAAAAAAACCAATAAGTCTTCCAAGACGAGTTCATGTTAGTTGGAAAACAGCTGTCGACTTTGTATGATTTTTGCGGCATTTGAGTATAAAAACACAGAGGCACTCGCTCGTCTTTACTCTCACACTCCCTGTATCTGGTGTAAGCATCTAAAACGAAGTAAGAAAATAACATTGGAGCCAGGGTAAGAAGCAGTGTCATTGACACTGCATGCAACACAAGACAACCAGACCGGAACACCAATCATTTATATTTTGTGCAAATATAAGCTTTTGCAACCTCTCTTCTAATAAGTATTCTATGAGACCTTTATGGTCAAGCTGACCCTGGTACATGCTAGGGCCGTTACCTAGCAACGAAACTTTTAACATGCCGTGAGATAATAAATATTTTTTACCTGGGCACCCAGCTCTCTAGTTGGTACTACCACCAACACTCTTGTCACCCTGTCCCCACCAGTAGTTTTATACAGAAGCCGCTCCAGGATAGGTAACATGTACGCCGCAGTCTTACCCGTGCCGGTCGCAGCGCATGCGCATATGTCTTTGCCTGTTTAAAAATGTCATTATTGCATAACTATGTATTTTATATGTTATTAGACATTAATTTAAACCTTGATTTATGAAACAAAATAAATCGTCTAAGAGAAATCTCAAGGCCACGAAGGGATGGTGGATCAAGCAAATGAAATGTCCCAGACCTATCAGATCTTATTATTTGTTTTTTACACTTTACAGAGGGCGCTGAATGATTTATTATCGATTTGCAGTGCTATCATTTATTGTTAATTACAATTTTAAGCTTTTTATTACAAATTCGATGGTATAAAGAAAACATCGCAAAGAATTGTGCACTTCCAAGAAATAGAAAAAAGATTTTGTGGACATATGAATCCAAACCACAAAGGAGCCGTGGCTTACCGGCTTCAAACCATTCTCAAAAACGACCAAACGAAACTTTAAGTAAGTACTTCACAAGTAAAACAAAACATAACGAAATGTAAAAACAAACCACAAACCTAATAAAGCAATAGGTACAGTCGCGGCCTGTATAGGAGTGGGATGAACATAGTTCAGTAGCCCAATTGCCTTTAGCAGTGGACGTGAAAGATTCATCATGTAGAATGATGCCTGCTCGTCATATGGAGGTGGTTCTTCAAAGAAGTCCGAGTCATACTCCACACGGGCACCTTGATCTTCATCTTCTTTTAGTTCCTGGGGAAATTGAAAACAGTATCCTTCTTATGCTTCATTTCACAGCACAGGCATACATGCTTATAAATAGTCCACCGCCGGACATAGACCTCTCCAATAATAATGATTTGACAATCACCACGCTTCACTATCCGATTGCCGATCGCAGTACCAGACCTTTCACTAAGGTGACGCCGCTGCCGGCATTGGTCCGCAAAATTTTGGTGAAAAGCAAGAATCTTTAACAGGAAGTATGAAGCCCAGATTAATATTGAATAATAAAGTATATATACTCCATATTCTTCTAAACCTAAAAACTCAAACTCGAGCTAACTAAATGTAAGCTAACAAAATATGCTTCAGATGATTACTCTGCTATCTACCAGAGGTTACAAGATTTTTCAAGAAAAATAATAATCTAAAGCATATCTTTACACCTAGCATACCTACAATTCATAAATGAAATTGACCAGGTTTCTTTTTTCATAGCAATATTCTAAATTTTTCATATTTAAGTTTAGTCTGTGTTATTGAAGAAATGGTATGGTGAAGTAGGTGTAGAGTAATAAAAACCTAGAACGTCATAACTTTTTTACTATAATTACTCGTAATCGTAAAGTTCGTCAATATTTTATTAAGCAAGTGTTGCAAAAATGGTCTGTGTGTCAAGATCAGCAGCAAAATATTAAGTAAAATGCCCAGTAGGGCAAAAGGTATTATGGAACTAGTGGATCCAAAGCAGGCTGCGTGTCTGACAGGAGATTTTTAAACGTGGTAGAGCCAAGCGGCGGCTTTTGCCGCTGTAGAATACCGGCGTGAAGTACAGGCATCTTGTGCTTCTGCGTTTCTTTCGGTAAGTGAAGTAACCGGAGGCCTACACTCCCTTCCCATCCCCTTCCTCATCCTCCCTTCCATCCCCAAATACCCTTAAAGGCCGGCAACGCACCTGCAGCACCTATGGTGTTGCGGATGTACGTGGGTTACGGTAATCACTTACAATCAGGTGAACCGCATGCTCGTTTGCCGCCTTTCCAATAAAAAAAAAAATTATTCTCTTTCATAGCGAAACGTGGGCCAACTAAATTATAGACATTTAGCTATGCTGCATACGTTATTTCCTTGTAATAATTTTTTTTGATAATATCAAGTGTAATAACAATAACAAATATGCACTTTCATTTAATGTAATACATAGAGCGACACATATACTACTCTCACCTCTGTTAGCATCTGCTTCTTAGTTTTTTTCTTTTCTTTTGTTTTTATAGCATCCTTTTTGAGTTCATCATCTGATATTTCCAATTCATAAACATCTCCATCTGTTTACAGAATGTAATTCAAACACTGGCACTATAATGATAATATGTTAAGATATACATGCTTATGTGACTAACAAACCTTTTGCTTCCGTCTCTGAATCGGTGTCCACATCACCACTGTTACCCTGTACCTTCACTTGTGCCCTCCTTCTTTCAATTTTCTCATCTAACGTGTGCTTTACATTCCGCCTCACATATTTTTGCAAGTTATCCCATGGATTCTAGAAGCAGCACATGCCATCTCTGTACAAAACAATTATAGTATCCAAACCTTAGAAATAAGAATTAAGCCCTTGTTTGTAATTTGACTGTTTTTCCCAGGACCAATGCATTTTTTCAAACTAGTGATAGAGTCTATTGAATAATGCATAGTCATCATCATCATTTTTCATTTCAGCCTGTCACAAGTCCACTGCTGAACATAGGCCTACCCCATTAATTGCCACAGAATATGGTCCTGAGTCACCTATTTGCCATTCATCGACTTCCTACAACACTGTGCAGATTGTCACTCCATCTTGTGTGAGGTAGTCCCACACTACATTTGCCTGTCGAGAACCTTTCTTCCGAATGGCGAGCTATGTGGCCAGCCCATTACCACTTTAACTTGCTGATCCTATGTCATTTATCCTTGTTCTGCTGTAGTTATTGAGCTGAACAGCCTAGCTTCCTCATACAGCATGCGAAAGACCATGCCTCAAGTCATTACTGGGAATATGCAATGGTTATATACTTTCCTACTCAAACTACTATCTGATTGAAGAGTGACTTAGTTTCCCCAACATAGTCCTGCTGAGTTGGATTTCTCGCGGAACCTCTGGGTTCAAGTTGGACTTACCTAATTGGACAATGTGTCCAAGGTATACATATCCTTCAACAACTTAGAGCATAGTGTTTCCGACAACAACAGGCATTGGTGTCACATTGCATTATGTTTTTAATCTCTTTTATTTACCTTATTGTATTCTTCAACTGATGCTACAAATTGAAATTTCGGGTCAAAGTCGGCTTTTCTTTTCACCTTCTGTTTTGATGGTTGATACTAAAACAACAAGGAGATCAACAGTAAATCAAAAGTATAGGATCCGCCTTCTATTTTACAATTCGTTTTTTTAATTTTTAAAAACTGTAACTCGTAGCGGAGTGATGTCGATAACAGTCAACCGTCAGCGATTTATGGTTGCGATATTATCCATAAGTTGAGATCATAGAACAATATACTCACGCGTTGGGATTCATTGTTATTGTGCGAGTGGCCCGTTTGTACAATGTAATGGTCAGAAAAACCTCTTCAACTTTTAAGTTCCTACCAACATATGAGCCTATGTTTTTTTCGCGGACCAGTAAGCGTAAAATAAAAGCCAATTCAACTAATAACAAAGACACAGGTGGCATGTTAAATCAAGTTAGATACATACTTCTTCTTCGACATCGGAATCTTCTGAATAGTTCTCAACTTCTTCTCCATCTTCGATTGTCTTAATAAGACCAGGATATCCCGGGACCTCCATTTTATTATGCAAATGTTAATACGACATATTCATATCATAATCCTGCTGTTTCTTATTTCATTGATGTTGAGGTTACCTTTCAAAACATGTGCTTTTTTTTTTCTCGCCATCAGTGCCGTGTATGGCATCAGGGCTTAACAATAAGCCAGTGTCAAAGTGATATTATAATAATTTTAGAATATTATAGTATCACCTTGACAATGCCTTATATTGTCTGACGCGTTCACACCATATTACTATATGGAGTAACGCGACTGACAATCGTTTGAAATTAAAGACTATTAAATGAATTGTTTCAATTGATTATTACGAAAATTTGTTCAAATTTAAAGGTAAAAATTGAACGAATTAAATAATCGAAAAAAAGTTACAGTTATGTTTAGTATTAAGTTATATTTCTAATCTAATATAATGCATATGTTATGCTGTGTAATTTCAAACTACTCATATAATGCTATTAACATTATTAGGTATGGAAAGTGTCGCTATACTCAACCGAAGGCCATCATCTACATACTGTAAATTGGGTGATATTAAGATATTCATCGATAACTTCCAACATAGTGTTCCTACAATCGGTACCAGTATGACATGGACGTAAGACATGATCATCGTCTTGTCCATATTAATTTTAAGACCAATTTGTTGGGAGACACTATTGAGATCATTGGGCATAGAGCTCAGCTCCCCCAGCGATCTTTCCATAAGGACTTTGTCGTCAACGAATCGAAGATGAGTGATGTATTCGCCATGGATTTTGATACCGTATCCTTTCCAGAAAGAATACTCCATGTTCGTAGTGCACGCTAACCTAGAGGACAAATAAAAATGAATAATCTTCAACAGTGTTACTTACCAACAACATTATGTTATTCCACATATAATGAGAAGTCTCTGTTGAGAGAATGTCAAGTGAACACGCCAAAACGACTGTCCGTATATTATGTCAAATAATTCGATGTAACTGTGGGTACTGCCTGTGAAGTATATCGTAATTAGTAATTACTATCGTAATCGTACCGTAAAAATTTTGTAATTTTAAAACTTTTTTCAGAACCACAGAATTGAATCTAATTTAATTAGGCAAGCTGTTATTTTTTGAGAATGACTCATCGATAAGTCATTAATAAGTTTTTTTAAAGCTGTAGGTGACTGTATATGAGTAATACCACTGATATGAAAACCATGATGTCGAGTAAAGCTGCACACTTTCAATGCGTTGGGAGTGCACACTTACAGATGGATTCCTGATGACACAGGCAAACTCAATTTATTCTTACAAAAGCATCACTTAAAATAATTTTAGTTCTAAAAGAAAACTTCTTCGTATTGGGCTTAATAAATCTGAAGACTGCGCGACTTTATTGACAATATTGTTATTGTTGTGTGAGATTTAATGGAATAAACTATCAATAATAATTAACCTCGCTCTTTAATATCCGGTAGCTCTTGCAAAAGTACATTACCAATTGAGCAACTAGAGCCAAGCGCTTTTTTATTAATGCCATATTTAACCCGGAAGCAATTGTTGGTATTAAGAGCCTATTGACGTCATACCAATATGAGCATTATTTCATGTACTAATTTAAAAGGTATTTTAGGTTTTTAAGATATCAGCAAATAACGCTAGAACTATTTTTGATTTCTGTGGTGATGTCGTTAATAAAAGCCAGAATCTTAGCGGCCCCAAATATGAGCTTTGTGGCACTCCAGATTGGGATAGATACTTTTAAGTTTTGAAACCATTGACACCAAAAATTTGGGTTCACTCCAAATACTATTTAAACCATCTAATCAAGAAGGACTTTATATATAGTGAAAAAGATTGTTAACGAGATGTTGGTAGTCAACCTTGTCAAATGGGCTACGAAAGTCTGTATAAATAGCGCCTACATATTGATCCCTCTTTTAAAAGACCAAAAGTTAAATTAGTTAAATAAGTTTGGTAGGTAAGTTATCAATGTGTTTGGCAAATATAGGATACATAAATCTTTTAAATACTTTCGAGAAGGATGAAAGAATTGATGTAAGGCGATATTTTTTATTATTTTATTTTAATCACCCTTTTTGTAAACAGGTACTATTCGTGCTTTGTTCTATTATTCTGGGTTGGTATCAACCAAATTTTATAGAACATTTAATTTAAGGAACGCACATTGAAAATCTAGACTTTTAAATTTTATTTGCTCGAAACCTTTTTAGTTTTAACTAATTGTGGAATATTGTTATTTTGTTTGAAATTTTCCTGCCTATAATTAGTCGTTTCGGTATAAATGGAGGAAAAATGGTAACAAAAACCTTTGCTACTTTCGTTCTAGGATTTACAACCTTGCTGTTTGTTTCTTAGACGCGGGTGAAGATGATTAAAATTTCTTTTTATAGATAGAATAAATTCTAGAAGTGTTTCAAATTTTTAGAAATATTAAACTCTGCATTTTGTTTAACATCGTTTAGGCATAAATCAAACAGTTTATGACAAGGATCGAGACGTATTTGAAATAATAGATTATAATAATGATTATCCAAGTTACGTTTGAACCAAGTTGGGTAATTCAACTTTCAACTGCTCGATTACTTTATAGAGACCATCCACGACCCCATGCCTATGTTATACGTAATACTCATACTTTTAATTTGGGATATCGAGGTGTTGGAACAGTCGCGAGACGCTCGTGTAAACAGGTAAATTAAATTGTCAATGCCATTATTATGTTTCAATTGTCATTTTCATTTTTTTTTTAATTTAGTGGCAATCTCGTTGTTACGAATTCTGCCAATATCAAGTCAGTCATGAAAGTAACACAAACGAAGTGTTTTGTTAATAATCTAAAAACCGTCATTTGACGTTTGTGTTACTTTCATGACTGACTTGACATTGGCAGAATTCGTAACAACGAGATTGCCACTAAATTAAAAAAAAAAAAAAAAAAACACTTGTTGAGATGTCTACCTTAACAATGAACATAAGACTATTGTTATATATACACTACTATATACTAACTTAACTAAATTAATGTATTTTAACTATCGCCACAAAAGTACAAATATTATAATTTAATCTTGTTATAGATTATAAATTCGGACAATACATGTACAAAAGGAGAGTAGACATAAGACAATAGTGACTTAAAGTTAGTAGATCGGGGAATATATTTTGGGAGAACATCATATAGAGAGAAAGATAATCTGGAGCAACAAAAAAATAGATGTTCCAGAGTACCTTCCTCTAATCCACACTCACACAACGAACTGTCCCTGATCCTAAGCTTTGCTAGATGTACTGGGTAGCATGCATGAAATGCATAGAAGATGTCACCTGTTTATTGACAGCACGAAATTTAAAAAACCAGGGTTTGTCAGGAATGAAGTCTTGTATTTCACTATAATATTTACCCTTTATTGTTCTTGTTTTTTGCCATTGTTTCTCCCAATCGGATTTTAAATCAGTGTCAGCAATAGGTGGAAGATCAAGAGGGAAAGTGTGGAAGTGAATAATTTTATACTTTGGGAACCATACCGCAGCACCTACGCAGCTTTCATCAGATAACTTCGATGCATCTGTGAATATTATTGGCCAGTCAACCCAATCGCGGGATAAAATATCTCTTAATTTTTGCTGGGGATTTAAACAGTCCTTTGTTATACCAAAGGAAATATAGATTTTGGAATTGAAAATCAAAGCGTTGTAAGGGATTTTAAAAAGAGCATTGTGCGATGTTTGGAATAATGGGAAATAAATCTTTTTTATTTTTAAATAACTCTTAAGCAGGCACGGCATTTCTTTATGTGTCCAGTACGTTTTAATACGTGTAAGTTCCAAGAGATCTTGAAGTTTTTGTATCAGTGTATGCGACGATAGTTGAATAAGCTTAAAAAAAATCTGTCCGAGAGGAGTTGTCGACGTAAATATAGGGGGATCCATACATTCAATTTGTAAGCAATTAGTGGGAGATGACTCCATAGCTCCGCATATCATACGGAGGCATTTGTACTGGATTTTATCCCAAAGATAAAGAGAGACCTTATTGCATGGGGCCAGTAGGAATGATCCATAGTCAAAGTGACTGTGTATTATAGCATTGTATAATAGTTTTTGGGTGTAGGGATGAGATCCCCACCATACTCCGGAAAGTGAACGAAGAACGTTAAGATTCTTTTCGCATTTCTTAGCGATATAATTTATATGGGGGATACCAGTCATTTTTGAATCTAAATAGACACCTAGAAATTTTACTTGGCTGAAATTAGCTATTATCTGACCATCAATAAAAAGCGACTCTTCGGCTATTAATCTTTTTCTAGTAAACACAACGACATTACTTTTAACAGCTGATAACGATAAGCCATGAGTGGTTATCCAGTCTTGAAGGTAGCTAAGTGCTGTATTTAAACGAGAGATAGCATAAGGGATGAATGAATCTGCAGTGTGCAGTGCAATGTCATCTGCATATTGTAAGATATTACAAAAACAATTTACTGATTGTTCTAGGTCATAGGTATAAATGTTATATAAAAGAGGGCTGAGAACAGAGCCTTGAGGTAGACCCTTCCAGACAGTTCTAGGGAGAAATATCTTACCTTGGTGACGAACTAAAATAAATCTAGGCGACAAAATGTTGATGGTGAAATTTATCAGTCTCACCGGAATGCTCAGCTCTTGCATTTTCTGCCTGAGCAGTGGAAGAAGAACATTATCGTATGTCAAGAAAAACACCTATCAAAGATTCGTCTTTAGAAAAAGCCATTCTAATATCAGTAGTTACGATGCTAAGGCTGTCTAAGGTACTTAGTCCTTTTCTGAAACCAAATTGTGTTTTTGCTAAAATATTTTTGTTTTCTAGGAACCATTCCAGTCGATTTTTAACTAGATGTTCCGTAATTTTGGCGATAGTTGAAGTGAGAGCGATAGGTCTACAGCTTGATGAAAAGGATGGGTTTTTACCAGGTTTTAATATAGGCATTACAACCTGAGATCTCCACTCTTCTGTTGGAGAAGCAGATAGAAAAATTTTATTAATTAAAGTTAGAAAATAGTTGATAGTGCTTGATCCAGCCTTGGATAGAAACGAATACGGTATTCCATCCATTCCGGGTGAAGAATCTTTTAAGTACTGTAAGGCAATTTTTAGTTCATAAATAGAAAAAGCATTATTTAAGTGATCATCAGAGTTAATTGGACGGGATGTATTTTCATATTGAAGGGGAAAGGATTCGTCCCTAGTTGGTACCCATGGAGGGGCCAGCGCGGACCTGAAATCTTCTAACCAGATGCTAGAATTATTGATAGGAGATTTAAAATCTGGGAGAAAAGCACCCCGAAACTGCCTGATTTTTTTCCAAACTACAGAAGGTGGAGAACATGGAGATAGAGACTTGCAGAAATTAATCCATCCCATTTCTTTTTAACAGAGAGTATTCTTTTTGTTTGGGCCGCTACGTGTTTGTAACAACAGAAATTGTCTTCAGTCATAGAGACTGAGTACTGAATTTCTGCCTGTTTACGTGATTTAACCGCTTCAGTGCAGTCAGAGTCCCACCATGGTGGATAAGAAACTATATTGGTGGCTGAGTTTTTAAGGGGTATATAATTGTTTGCAGATGTTATCAATAGAGAAGTAAAAGCACTATAACAAGTATCAATATTGGAAGAATCAGTTAAAGGTAGGGATCATATGCCTAGTTCTGTCTGCCTAGAATATAGGTCCCAGTTGGCTCTAGATAAATTATGTTTTAAAAGAGGACACCAGTTTTTTACTGGAAGGCTAAAGTTTGGCATAGATATTATAATTGGGAAATGGTCACTACCAAAGCTGAGTGGCAAGATATTCCAGTTTAGTTTAGGCGCCAAACTTGGAGAGCATAATGTCAAATCAACAACAGAGTTGGGGTTTTGTGAAGGGGATGACCTTCATGTGGCAGACCCATTGTTCAGGAAACAGATATTGAATTCATCAACAACGTCTATTAATAAATGAGAGAAAGAATCAGTTTTGTAGCTAGCTAGCTAGCTAGCTTGTAGCCCCATACAATGTGATGGCTATTAAAGTCACCCATAACAATGAATGGAGTGGAGATGGATGACAGTATTAAGTTAAGCTCAGGGATACAAGTATAGTTTGGATGTGGCATGTAGATAGATAGGAATGTAATATTCATTACTTTCACTGCGACTGCATTTATACTGTTACTGAATGTTGGTAGGGGAAGTAGGTAGCTATAAGGAATAGAATGATCAACTAAAATTAAAGTGCCTGCATAACCATCGCCTCTGTCATCTCGGAAACATGCAAACCCAGGAACACGAAAAACAGACCTTGGTCTTAACCAAGTTTCTGCAATAGCAGCTACCGATACTTTATATTGGTTTAGAAGGTATATTAAATCGGATTTTTTATTCCTCAGGGAACGACTGTTCCATTGCAGAGCTGTGAGAGTTTTCGTTTTCGAAGCCATTATTTTTAAATATTTTGTTAAAAAGTGGGCGTAAGTCATTTATCACGTTGTCCGGTAACCCTGAATCATCAAACCTTGATATCATGCTAACTAAAGCCGATACAAGTATATTAACAAAATTATCATTAGGAGAAATGTTAATATTATTTTGAAGAGCACAACCATTAGAATTTGTTGATGTAGGTGTTTGAGTTATTTCTTGGTGGGCTTCTTTGTGAGAATTGTTTGGGTTGCGATCTATGTAGGAATACGGTTTTTTTATAAGATTGTCGGATTGCATTAGACGGTGCAGTTTCATATTGGTTAGTATTTGAGGAGGTATTGCAAGATGAGGCCGTAACTAAAACATCAGCATAGGGTCTCCTAACAACTGGAGATCTAGCAGAAGCTTCAGAATAAGATATGCTTTCTTGAGACATCACTATTTTGATCTGTTTCTGTCGTGAATGTTCAGAACATTTTTTATCATTAGCAGCATGTGATCCTAAGGACAACAGACAGGTAGGGGATGTTGCGTTGCATGTTTCTCCCAAGTGTTCTTGGGAGCATTTGAAACAACGAGCACGAGAGCGACAATTAGCTTTAATATGACCGAAGCGGCAGCACTTTAAACATTGAATAGTAGGAAGTAAGTATGGTTCAACAGGTAATGAGGAATAATAACAGAAAATTCTTGAAGGTAGTACTTTACCAGTAAAAGTTATTACAGCGGTCTGCGTAGGGATCCACTGTATTGATCCATTATTAATAGATTTGCGATTAAGCCGTCTGGCCTTTATAATTTCTCCACAATCAGTGGAAACTTCAGCAACAGATGCAAGTTCTTGCATACTAATATCTATGGGTAACCCTCGTACAATGCCCATTCGAGTTACATTGTATGTTGGAATAAATGCAATTAGGTTTTCAGAAGAAAGAATAGGATTACATATAAAAGAATTCGCATCCTGTGCTGATTTGAATTCGATGGACACTCTATTACGTCCCAAACTTTTTACCCCGTCTCTTACAATATTGGTTACTTTATTAGTATGTAAAAATTATCTATTTTGATCTCACGTAGTATTAGACCCATGGTAGGATCTGTTTCTTTTCGACTGACATGCACTATAAATGGTGCTTTATCTGAGTCACGGTAAACTTTATTTTTCATCGGCTTGTGGGTGAACAAATAAGTCCTGGACGTCCTCAGTGGGATCGCTTTTTTTCTTAGCGGGTTCATTAGATATTCCATCAAATTTTCTTCGACGGGTTGTACTGGCATTGGCAGGAATGTCCGGCATTTCATTTGTTAAATTATTTAATGAACTTACCCAATGAATAGTACTTAACAAAAATAAGGATAAATATACACGGAAAGAACTACACAAATTTTGACAACTCAACAATATATATATATATTTGTTAAGAAAAAATTTTTTTCAGACATTAATGTGTTACCGCCAATCACTCTGACCAACGACCGTTTTCCATTTTCATTTTGTCTGAGACGTCTATTTTAATGTGTCAACTGTCAGTGTCATCATTCATATATCTTCTCGTCTACTTGTTAAATTTTTAAAGGATTTTTTGTGATTGATATGGTACAACATAACTAGAAATAATCCCCCAAAAATTGTTCGAAAATGGCAGACGTACTCCTAATTCACGATGATATCAAATTGTGAGTTAAATCTTAATTTGTTTTGAGATCCTAATCTTGTATACTACTGTAGATTTGTCTTTATGTAGGTTATAGATCTACCAGAAAAAATATTTTTCTTAGAAACCTTACTAGGTAATGTTAGTAGTGATTTCTTTATATTGACCATGGACTATTGTTTTGTATTACTACGTCACTGGTTTCGCAAAATCTAATCCGACAGATCCCTTTTTATGTGCAAAAAATATCTATAGATAGTCTCGTATTAAACACGTATTTACGTCAATCTATGTTCTAAAACAAAATACTATTAGTATTTATCTAGGATTGCTATGCAGCCCACTAAAGTGTTACATGTCCAGCTTTTTTGCAAAAAAGTAAAAAATGCATAATTTTAGCAAATGTCTTTAAGTTTAAGGATGTTTAACACCCTCTTTCTTAAGAAATTACTGAAATTGGATTTTTATATTTATGCTAGGTCAGTCTTTTAGGGCCAATTGTCTGGTCAGATGTAATCCCGAGTCTGGCGTAACTTTTTTTTTTAACTGGGCAACTCTATTATATTATATGTTTAAATTTTCTAATATTTACTAAGTTTTAAAATTATATTTTAGATATACAACTTCAGATAAATTCTTTTTGGTGCCAAACATTAATCCAACTGAGGTTATGGTAATTGAAAGAGTTACTGGAGAAGCTTCAGTAAAAGGTAAATATAATTTTAGGTATTAAACTTTGAACATATACATACAAACTCTTGTACTACATACTCTTGGACATATTTAGAGGAACAAAAAAAAATTAAAAATATATAATATGTTCTTGTCATCAGCACATTAATTGGAAAAAAGAAGGATTTTTATTTACTTTCATTGCCCAGTTTAGTTTGTTTTCTTTTTGATACTGTGTTAATCATGGAGTAATACAGTGTTAATTTAATTAATGCATATTGTATGAAAATAAACTGATTTAGCTGTTTTTACAAATTCCAGTACCAATTTTATATTTTTGCTAAAAATTTCTTATTATGTTGTACATTGTAACCATCACTTATTCTAGCTTAGCTTAAGTGTCAAGAACTGTAGCTGTAATTAGAAAGGCTTATGGTTACAATCAAGTGGCTCAAACATTGCTTATTTCTGAGTCTGTTATTTTATGTAATATTAAACAATATCTGCATACTGGCTAATTAATGAAATGTAATGGGCAAGGTTTAAGAGATTTATTGTAAGCAGTATGCTAAAAAATTGGATTACAATGTCTTCTGATGTAAGCTCAAAGAAGTGTAATTAGTGATAGTTAGCACTATAAACATAAGAAGACATAAGATGCCTGAAAACCACTACTAAGGTTTTACTTGTCCAATCACTCATTTTGCCAATTATTGACTATGCTGATCTGTGTTGCAAAGACCTGTCTCAACAACATCTTAACACACTGGATCGTCTTCTTAACAATTGCATCAGATACATTCATGATTCCCACAAGTATGACCATGTGTTTTCCTTTTGTGCACAGCCAATTTGTCAGCGCAGAAATGTTAGAACACTTTGCAGTCTTTTCACAATTCTAAACGATTGTTGTGTTCCTGAGTACCTGAAATTTAAGTTTTAATACCTGGCTGATTCTCATAACTATTCTCTCTGCTCTTTGGTTAGTCTCAAGTTGCTGACGCCTTTACACCATACTGGTTACTTATCTAAGCCATTAGCTTCATATGGCTATAAGACTGGAACAAATACAAAAAAAAAATCCCTCTTGATTTTAAAAAAGCTCCTAACAAGTTTGCCTTTGAAAATAAAATCCGCAAACCCTACAAAGATATTGCAAGTCTATACTAGTGTTAGTGATAATCATTGTGTCGTTTTAGTTGTTTATCCTGATATACATATTTGTTTGTATTTTGTATTAAAATTTATAATTCTATGTGTATATGGAATATTTGTGTAAGTATATATTTTGTTATTTTGATATTTATATGTTTTGCTTGTTTTATTTAGTTTAGTAGTTTAGTTCTGCTTAGCCTAATAGTTGACTGGGAGAGAAAACCTCTAGGCATTTAGTCCGCCATGTGTACCACTTTGTGCATAAAGTTTAAGTAAATAAAAATAGTTGCCAGCCAGAGGATATTTGCTTATTATGTCTTCAAGTAGCATGGTCCAAATTTGCTTGTCCATCAGCAAGCATCATAATCCACTTTGATTATGATGCTTGGGGAAGAAAAATATCTTGACTGCTTACTGAAGGATTGAAGTATGGAGACAACCTGAAAATCATGTTTGGTCGAGAGCCTCATGGTGGAGGGTCAGTTTTGGTTTGAAGAGAGTATTTGTATAGGAGCATGTACACATAGTGCAAAATGTGTCCCTGATTTCGGCTTGGTTGGACTGGCCAGCTTGCTTGACAGACAGGCAAACAAGTTAAACAAAGAAATCCAGTACCAGTTAATATTAGAGACCTTAATAGTGTATTGGCAAAGAATTGAGTCTAATGCCACAAAGTTTAATGAAAAAATTATTAAAAAATAGGCCTGACAAATTGCAGGAAGATTGGACACCAAGAGGAGGTAACTCTAAGTAATGAGGTAATACTAAACATTAAAACAAAAGTATAAAGCCACAATTTTAATTAGCCTTAGTTTTGTTTTGTTCAATAATGTTAATTTCGCTAATTAATTTCAATCAATCCCTCAACACTATAATAGTTGTTTTTAGCTAATTTGTCCATTTAAATATGGCTATCTATATGTGATATAGCATAAGTTGTAATTTAGTAGATCACCATCATTGTGGTATGTGGTGGGTATGAAACAATTTGGTGTGGTGGGTGGACATAACATATTCTACTTTTTATTGGTTTATCAGAAATTGATAACTGTGCACGAGAACAGTATTTCCTTAATAAAAGAAGGTTCTGATGGAGAGTGAGTAATGATATATCATCCATACTTGTAGAGCTAAGAAAAAAAATGTACCGATGGAATATACCATTAATTTATTTGATTTCAGATATAAAATCAGTTAAAATATCAATTCCTGCAAATGCCTACAGACCTGTGTGTGGGTTCTTAGGGACTATTAGACTGTTGTCAGGGCTATATCTTGTTGTGGCAAAATATAGAATTTTGGTAAGAAAGTAATTAAATAATTTTCAAATTTCAAAGGTGTTATAAAATGTCAATTTCATTAAATCTATTTTTAAAATTATAAATTATTCTGTGTGAATTATTTTTTTTATTAGTGCAATTATTAGTTTTAATTTATGTGTACAGTTTGGAAAAATTGGGAAAAGATTTTTGTTCAACAATGTACACCTTTTATTAGGTTACTTAACTTAAGTTGGACTGTTAATGTGTTTGTGACATCAATCCAAAAAAAAAAAATCTTATTTTTTACAAAAATAGTTGCTTACTTATGATTCTGGAAGCTGCTCTTATTGTGCGTTATGAAGTTTTCACCTTGTACACAGTCTTAAAGACAAATTGTTTTTTTTTATGTAATGATTTATTTCTATATAAGATATAACTTGTATTTTATTCATAATTTTCAGGTTGGGAAACTGAATGGCCATGACATTTACCAATTAGCAGGCACAGAAATTATACCATATGCTCGAACTACAACACATCTTACGAGTAAACAGGTAAATGAATTAAATAACGGTGTAGCTCTATGGCTTTTGAACTCTATGATTTAAACTACTCTTAATGTTTAACATAATATTTCCTTATCTAAACTTATTTTTCAACCAAATATGATTTAAAAAGTTTAAAGAAAAATTGTAAATAATAATTTTGGTGATGCCTGCACCTGAGAGTGAACCCTACTTGCATACTTCGAAACTTAAAATGCCTGGCGAGGCCCACATGGCAAGATTGGGTGATGCATTTTCGGTCCCTAATTAGTAAAGAGGAGTTAATTTTGGAAAAGTTGTCTTGTTGATGGTGCTTTCTAGAAGGTCTTCTGAAGAGGTGTGTCCAGTAGTGGACATCAACTTGCTGGTGAACAATCAGTGGCTATATGATGTTATCAATTTCTTTTACTGCAGATTGAAGACAACAACACTTACAAGCGCCTTCTCTGCGCAGCTCTAGAAACGCCCGGCATCTACTTCTCATATGGCTATGATCTCACACATACCATGCAGCGATTGCACTCTGTCACTGCTGATTTTCATAAGGTCAGTCAATAATTGAGTTCTGTTTCATAAATAAATTGTCATCTGTCATAGATATATCTATATGACAGAAATAATTATCTGACAATATATTGAGATTATGTGTATGTGTTAAATTTTTCAGATGTCACTGGCAAGTCGTGCAGATTCCCGTTTTCTCTGGAATGGCCACTTGCTCAAAGACTTCTCACATCAGCAGTTCGAGAGATTTGCACTCCCTCTCATTCAGGGTTGTATCCTTTTAAAAAATTAGGACTTTTTCTTCACCAGCCTATTTTAGTTCACGTTTGAATAAAGATCTCTAAGAAAGTGTTACCAAAGGAGTATATTTTTTTTGGGGAGAAATTTCACATTTACCTTTATATATATTAGCAGCAGATTTTTCGGTGAGTGCAGAACTGATAACTTTGCAAAAAATATTTGAAGCAAAAAATCGTGTGCCATGTATCATTACCAAAGTCATGATGTCTAAATGTTTGGGTCACAGCAGTGGTGGATTAAAATAAAATATGTTTGGCAAAAGAATAATGGCAAATAACTTGCATATTTTATTTTTTAGTCAACACATAGTATTGCTAAACAAGTTTTTCATGTTATATTTACTAGCTAGCATTTAATTCCTTAACAACTCCGGGCCAGTTGTTACAATTAACCGTGTAACGGTGAACGGTCACCTGCTAACATGGTCGCTGGTGTCACGTCGTTGTGTGGACAGAGCGGGCACTAGATTCTTCATGCGTGGAGTCGACGCTCAGGTAATTTTAAATTAATATCACTAACAAGAGTAGTTTAAATATTTAGAACAACAAGTTTAAAAATGTAACTTATGATCAAATTTAACCAAAAAATCAATTTGGATAACCTTTTAAGTTATAGGTTGATGATATGTTTTGAAAATAACATAACCCTTTTTAGGGTTCCGCACGGTCCCCTTCTATTACTAAGACTACGAAGGCTGTCCGTCCGTCTGTCCTACATTTAGTCCTGTCCGACCGTAATAGGTTAGCTAGCTTATTGATATTTTCACAGAATATGTATTATTTTGGGGGAAATCCAAACAAATAATGAAAATATATTTTTTTTTATTAAAATGTAGGTTTGACGTATTCAAGATGTTTCTTTTGTGTAATATCATGGTTACTGTGTGAGTTCTGTTCGTACTGTTAATCACAAAAATAAAAATGATTTGGGAGGCCTTTGCCCTGCAGTGGGCTTCTACTTTAATGTTTAATGTAGATTTAATTTTTATCACGGTTAAACTGTGAATAATCTAATTCAAATAGGTGGAGCCTGTTTTCAACTGGTATAATACTGGACTTGTGTTGTAAATTAGCTTATATTTACATAAAATTATAATATGTATGTCCAGGGCAACGTAGCCAACTTCGTCGAAACCGAACAGATCATTGAACGTGGCGGTGAGAAGTCCTCGTTCGTCCAGACACGAGGGTCCATACCGTTATTCTGGACCCAGTACCCCGACCTCAAGTACAAGCCAGCCATGACCTTGTCGCCCGAAGACCACGTCGCGGCTTACACTAGGCACATGCGCGATCAGATGCAGAGATATGGAAACCAAGTACTGGTTAATTTGGTAAGTTCTTTGCAATTGTTCATTGGTTTTATTTTACCTTAAGCTAGAGGTATCAGTTTCAGCCTTGACAGTCTCTGACAAACATTAGCTATAGTTCTGTTAGAAATTGAATTATGAATTCCACGATAAATTTTAAACTTATTTATTAACACTAATTTAAGAGTGACCCAGGTAGGTAGCCTACACCAGAGGACCGGCAGGTGCGTTGCCGTCCTTTAAGGGTATTTGGAAGATGGGAGGGAGAAAGAGAAGGGGGAGTGGGTCTCCGGTTACCTAACTCACTGAACGAAACGCAGAAGCACAAGATGCCTCTCTTAACGCTGGTATTCTGCGAGGCCGTGCTACCAAACCGGACGAGCCGGCCCATTCGAGCAGCAGCAAAAGCCACCGCTTGGCTCTACCACGTTAAATAGCGAAGGTGTTTGTGGAAATTACAATAACAAAACAATAATTATCGAGTAATAAAATAACATGACAAATTAATAATTTCACGGTACTGGACTGTACTTGTACAGACACGCTTGAAATATGCGACTAACTTCACAGCCTCCATTATGTTTGTCATCGGACTATACTACCGATTACAGTAGCACAATTATTCAATCTGCTCGCAGATAGACCAGCACGGCAAGGAGGAGGCGCTGGAGCGGGGCTACCGAGCCGCCGTAGCCGCTGCTGCGCTGCCCGGCGTTCGCTACGAGCCCTTCGACTTCCACGCGGAGTGCCGCGGCATGCGCTACGACCGCCTCAACGTGCTCATGGACAGGATCGCGCACGAGCAGGTGCGCTCTCGTAGCCTCGTAGACGGACCGCCCGTAGCTAGACAGCGCCTCGTCGCCCGAGCGGTAGGATCCTCATGTGGGACAACGCATCTGTGACCTTCTTCGATTGCACTTTTCTGCAGGTTCATGCACGACTGCAGTAGTCCCTTACTATCAGGTAGAGTATTAGTTCGTTTGTTACGACAATCCAATAAAATAATGCTGACCACAAAGTGCAGCGTCAAGGAGTCGAAGACATTGATTTGCCAATCAGAAGATAATTTTGTTTGTTGGTCAAATATTATTACCATGCGGCGAAAGAATCTGCCGCCCCTTTTCTTCCCTTGGGTAAGATTGTGAAAATGAAAAAAAACTTCACAATCCCCAGGAGAGACGAATAGTGGCTTGCAGCATTGCTAGGTAGCTTGTTCGATCTCAAGTCGTGCCAAATAATCTGAAACCTTTGTCTATGGGTAACGGTCAAAAGCCCATAATATTAATGAATATAATATCATCTTTAGTGGTGATTGGAACTCCTTTATAGTGCTATTAATACAATTATTACTTACTAATGAATTACGTGTACCTAGACGGAGTTCGGCTACTTCCTGTCCCGCGGCGGAACTGTCCTGTTGCGCCAGAGCGGCGTGTTCCGCACCAACTGCGTGGACTGCCTAGACCGCACCAACGTGCTGCAGTCGTTGCTGGCGCGCCGGCAGCTGGCCGCGGCGCTCCGGCTGCTGGCGGTTACTGCTGCAGACAGTCAGCATCCGCATCTCGATTCTCTCTTCAACACGGTGAGTTGGTCATGGAACCCAAGTTACTTGTGCCTGTATAATCACTGCGAACATTGAACTTTCTATGAAGGTATCAACAGAAACTGGTACTATGTATGGAAGATTTGTCCACAATCATCGCACGGGATAGGAGGGTCGGTAAGCGCAGTACCGGAACGCTGGTACTAGAGATGCTGCCCTCCACCACTAGTCTTGCCTTGTCAATTAGTCAGCAGGGTGCAGCATACAGACGAGGTTGACCTTTTGAGAAAAAGCTGATGAATATATTAAAATGTTACGACGTTGTTTAATGTGTTTCCGTACATCGCTGTCATTCTTAGAATGTTAGTACCAGTGACGATACGTTGCTTAAAGGTGTGGGCGGACCATGCGGACATGATCTCGGTGCAGTACTCTGGCACGGGCGCGCTGAAGACGGACTTCACGCGCACCGGCAAGCGCACGCGACTGGGCGCGCTGCGCGACGGCGTCAACTCGCTCACCAGATACTACAAGAACAACTTCAGCGACGGCTTCAGACAGGTGAGGAGATAAATATTCCACCTGAACCTTTCGAACGTGGTAGAGTTCCAGCGGCAGGTTTAGCTATTGTCCGAATGGGCCGGCTCGACCGAGGTAGTACCACGGCCTCGCAGAATATCGTTTCAAAGTTTCGTTCGGTGATTGAGACTTCGTCTCTCAATCTCCTCCACCTTTACCAAATAATCTTAAACCACCTGCAACTGCACTTGCACCTGCAACTCCTCTGGTATTGCAGATTTATGTGCGTACCAGATGAGCCTTGCTCGTTCCCCCACTTCCACATAAAAAAAAATACCTGGATGAATTAGACCACGGAGATAACATCCGGGTACTACCTGCGGTTGTCGACACAGGATATATAGGGCCCAATTGTACGCTCAAGCACAACCATACTCACTTGTCTATATCTGCCCGTATCCGATGTACCGCTTATTTCTTGACCAGTTTGCACCAATGCATTTATAATGTTACGACGTGCGAAGATAGGAAGAAGAGTCAGATGTAGTGTCAGTGTCACGGGCACAATACAATTCAACCAGACCCGAAAACCACTTATTTGAACGGTTGATCAGCACTCCAAATATCCATATTTATACATATTTTCTTTTTTAAATTAAAATTGATTGTACACCCTGGTTGCGTCCATATGACATAATTATTTGTAAATAATAAAAAAAAAAATTTCAATCAAATAAAATACCCTTGTAATTAAAAATGCAAGCACAATTTGTCGTCACTAATTGTTTACTGACCTCGTAAACCTTGAACTTGCGTGATTTATTTGTCAGCGCGTCGATAACGCGGACAGGCGTTTAACCTGGGTGTCGTTGGCCTCGTTAACTAGTAGCGCAGATATATCTTGAGTCGAAATAACAATTGATATTAATAATTGGTGTATGACACAAATGGCCTCTAAAACATGAGGTTATAGTTAATGTCGTAACATCGCATCCAACCTGTATAAATTAACTACATTAACACTTTATATGTTACATGTTTATGTACAGGATTCAATCGACTTGTTCCTTGGAAAATACACAATAGTGGACGGAGAGGGAAATACAGTGCCGTGTCCATTGCGACGGGACAGAGACTGGAAGTATCTTACAGTAAGTTTTATTTATTCATCGTCTGTCAGCCTCTTCCATCGAATAGCTTGAGCTTGTATTCATTTATCAGAACAGTTCATATATTTTAACTTTGTCTCTCTGAAGTTGGCGACAAACGGCGTCGCAGTAACCATTTTTACATCCGACGCATGCGCACTTGGCACTTTTTATACAACTGTGCTTGCGCGACCAATTGCAAAGCCTCGTTTCACAGCGGCAAAGTTATAATATTTGTACTAAGGCGCCGTCAGTAGTGGACGCTTAGTGCTTGGAATATATGAATTTCTGCAAAAGCCGTTACAAAAAACTTATGTGATTTAAGTTACAAATAACAAAATTCTTATGCAAAGGTATCTGACACATATGCAAACTGGTGTATATATAATTCACGCGAACGCGTGACGTGTTGAATGTGCAGCACTTTGAACATTCTGTAGCAAAGGTAGTTTCGTCCCGCGAGCATTGTCACTTGCACTGTCAAATAAAGTGCATATTACTTTGTTTTTGCCAGTTCCCGTCGGTGCTGCTGGTGGCCGTGTCGATGTTCTGCGCGAGCGCGTTGTTCCCGGCGCGCTACAGCAATGAGGTGCTGCTTTACCTCATGTTCTGGGGCGCCGCCGTTGGCGCCACTCTATCCTTCATATTCAGGTAACATCCTCATTCATCTTTATTGGTATTTGGAGAAATGAGAGTATATTCGTTCATACTCCACATTACTTTTGATTTAACAACATCTTTAATAGACACTTACATTTCTTTTTTTCAAAAAGCTAATAGTTTTCCTTGGGTGTATGTGTGTTACAATTTAGACATTTAGACTAAAATAGATACCATAGTAGACTTGTTGCCGGGTAGTGATTGGTAGAGGTTTCAAAGCGATTGGAACACGAATTACAAAGTAAAATGGCAAAAAATAAAAAACTTTGCAGGCACGGCAAGGAGTTCGTGGAGTGGCCGCGTCTTGACGGCGGCGGGCTGGCGACCGTGGGCCTCAGCGGTGCCCCGTCTTCCTTATGATAAGCGACGCGCCCGACATGTTCGTCGTCTAGCAACAACCTCCCTCCCCGCACCCCTCTACTGCTGCTGTGTCTCGCGCGATCGCTCGTTGTTGTGTCACATTTAAAAACATAATTGTCTTATCATGAAACCTCAAAGGTCTTAGAACATCTAGAATTCTCTAATATCCTTGCACTTCTGCTCGAAAATGTTTTATTGGTGTTACTAAATTTGGAATCTGTTTTATATTCTATACTTTGATCGTTGTCCAAAATTTAATTTGAATACCCAGTCTTGCCATAAATACTGAAACAAAGAAAAAAAAATCTATTGCAAATAACATTTATTACTTTTACGCTGTGTTAGTTTAATACATAAATGTAAAACAATTTAAAATATAAATAGTTTATTCGAAGTGGTCTTCATTGGCTGCAATACAGTCCTTTAAACGTTGAGGCCAGTTATCAAAAGAAGCACGCACTCTTTCCGTGGGAAAATTCTTCAATGCCAAGCGTACGGATTGTTTTAGGGACTCGGTCAATTTGTTTGTTAAAATGTTCCTCAATTGTAAAAAATTTCTCATCCGTAAACAAAATTTTTCTGTGACTTCCCATTGCGTACCGCTTCAGTAGCTGTTTCGATTTTACCACCCTATTCTTTTTTAAATTATCAGTTAAGAAATGACCAGTACGTATCTTACTGGCTGCAAGTCCTAAGTCATCTTTTAAAATACGCGACAAGCTTCTAGGTGCTATCTTCATCTCCCGAGATAAAATCTTTGGCTTTCGCACAGGGTTTCTTCGAATTATTTCCCTTACTGCTTTGACCACCTTCTTCGTACGAACACTACGTGGACGGCCAGATCTTTTCTGTCACAAACAGGAGGAGGTCTATTTGTACCTAATAATAGCCCGGTACACAAACATATTACTAATACCAAGCGTATGAAGTTTTAAAAATTGCATTTGGCTCCATACCTACTTTATGTAATGCAATCACAGCGATTCGGTTTATCTTTATCACCACACTCCATTTTAATATCGCAAAATATTGTACAATGTATTGGCGCCAAAATGAGCAAACACAATGAACAATCATATAAAAATGACAGATTCCAAATTCAAATGTAATCTTTGGTTTATTTTTAATTGTAACAGTATTTATGGCCAGACTAAGTATACTTGAAGAAGAGTTCCGGCTTCAGATGGACCAATATTTATTTATGTAAATTATTGATTTTAACCAAAGAATATAGATAAAAACATTAACGACTACGGTGTACTACATTTTGAACCAGAGTGAGCATCGCGCGAAATATAATGCATATAAATATATTTTATTAACATTAGAAATTCATCTTTTGCTATTTGAAAAAATGTGCATTTTTCGTAAATACTATGCAAAGTTTTATCATCTCTATATTTTTTCTAATGCTATTATTTTTAACGTGAACAAATTAAATAAATCATTCCAATAAGCGTGGTTGTATTTCAGAATTAGAGTAGGCGTTACTGGTGGAATATTATTAGACTTAATTTTTCAATTGTATAACAATTTACTACAGAGCATCGAACATTAAAGTAACGAATGTAAAATGACTTTGATGTCCGCGCCAAATGTGGTATTTGTATTTTGGAATCGTGCGTGATGTATTTTTATCCTATTCAAATTATTGTGTTATAATGTGTATCAGTTTAAAATGATGTATGGAGAGAGTGGCTTTCTCTACGCTTGAATAATATATGGTCTCACGACTATACTCAATACTGGGGTGGACAGAAGTTTTTCACCAGAGCTTATTTGAAACAATGTTATGGGTGGTGAGCCTATCGCTGTTGAAAACTATATTTAAAAAAGGTCATGCACATATTTGGATTTAATTACGGCTTATTTACAATAGCGAGATTTTGTTTATCAACTACTTCAACTCAAAACTTTCATGATCTTTCAAAATAGTCTTATTACCTGTATTTGGACTTGCAGTTGATATTGAATTGCGCGCAACATTTTTTAACTGTGTAATGTATTGTATGTGACCTTTATAATTTTGCGACGCAACTTACATTTTGTTATGCATGTGCATGACAATGTTCAAGTATAGTATTGTATATCAAATATAACTTCGGTAAAAGAAAACCACTTGTCTAAATCAGCTTGCTCAGGGGAGCTGCGAGTGAAACGACGAACGGGTCGGCTTGTTTTATCGCATCTATGGGAATAACGTAGCATCTATCCTTATGCATAATTTATTGTTTTTTCTTGCTATAATTTATACATTTATTTATTGTTAATTTAGGATTTATTAGTAAATATTAAAGGACTATACACTGTAAGATTTAATGGGAATCTATTTTTAACACAATTAAAAATTTAATAGGAGTCTTAAAATACTTCATTTAATCTTATATGTGGTAGAGACAGACAAGCGGCTTATGCTGCTGTTAGAATGGGACCTGGGTAGTACCACGGTCTAACAGAATACCGGCGTGAAGTAGAGGCGTCTTGTGCTTCTGCGTTTCGTGCGGTGAGTGAGATAATTTTACCACCATCCAGTTACCAAGACTTAGGATTTGTATCGGAGATTCTAATTTGTTAGCAGATCTCCTAACTGGTCTGCTATTGTGGTTTAATGGAATATACATGAATCATTAGTAGAAAAATAATTCTATTAATGATTCACGATTATATTTTATTTATTAGAAATGTATATATACTCATGCAATGTTATTTCCGTGGATGTAACAAACTTTTGTTCTTATTTTCGGTATTTAATTTTAATTAGAATTAGTGATAGGTTTTTAGTAGAATAGCAGATCTTTCGCCCGCAAGTAATTATTATATTGTATTTATTAAAAATAATGTTTTTCACATTCAATATCTTGTGCCTCATCACTTGAACATTAAAGTTATTAATATAAATATAAATAAATAAATCCAAGTGTCTTTTCTGTCAGACTGTCGGAACGGATGAAATTTAAAAGTAGTAAATCACTTCACGGATTACAGTGTCCCTATGACTAACTTAGTTATTGTTTTCTCGTGGTATTGGAAGAGTACACATTAATATTTTAAGTTTAAAAGCTTCTCCTAAAGCATGATAGTTCTATATTGCAAATACTTTGTTCCAAGAGTCAAGAGAGGAGTTGCATAATGTTATTAAAACAAACTTGACTGTTTTAGTTTTATATATTTAATACTACATATTCATCAGGAGACCATTATTACGTGTTAAATTATGGAGTAGTATATTGCACAAGCATGTACTGTATTTAAGTTATCAAACAGTGCAAGAGAATTTAAACTTTTGCTATAATTGTTTTAAATACACTAATAAATTGTATGTATAACATATTTAAAAAACTTGAGCAAATTAATTTACATATAAGATGATGTGATTTCATTGACAGAATCTTAGGTTTCTGACATAAATGTTATTTGTGATAGTGTAAATAATAACATTTTACTTTCAACTGATGGTGATATTTGAATGCAAAAATTGTACCTACCTTTTAGAATAAAGTTAACAATTAAATATATTATATTATGTCTTAGGTTTAAATTTCCATTGCACATCTCCAACATCATTAAACACTATTTCATATGAACTGTACAGCGGGCGAAGGCATGTGTAATTTGTAATCATGCATATTTTATGTAAATTATTGATTTTAACCAAAGAATATAGATAAAAACATTAACGACTACGGTGTACTACATTTTGAACCAGAGTGAGCATCGCGCGAAATATAATGCATATAAATATATTTTATTAACATTAGAAATTCATCTTTTGCTATTTGAAAAAATGTGCATTTTTCGTAAATACTATGCAAAGTTTTATCATCTCTATATTTTTTCTATTGCTATTATTTTTAACGTGAACAAATTAAATAAATCATTCCAATAAGCGTGGTTGTATTTCAGAATTAGAGTAGGCGTTACTGGTGGAATATTATTAGACTTAATTTTTCAATTGTATAACAATTTACTACAGAGCATCGAACATTAAAGTAACGAATGTAAAATGACTTTGATGTCCGCGCCAAATGTGGTATTTGTATTTTGGAATCGTGCGTGATGTATTTTTATCCTATTCAAATTACTGTGTTATAATGTGTATCAGTTTAAAATGATGTATGGAGAGAGTGGCTTTCTCTACGCTTGAATAATATATGGTCTCACGACTATACTCAATACTGGGGTGGACAGAAGTTTTTCACCAGAGCTTATTTGAAACAATGTTATGGGTGGTGAGCCTATCGCTGTTGAAAACTATATTTAAAAAAGGTCATGCACATATTTGGATTTAATTACGGCTTATTTACAATAGCGAGATTTTGTTTATCAACTACTTCAACTCAAAACTTTCATGATCTTTCAAAATAGTCTTATTACCTGTATTTGGACTTGCAGTTGATATTGAATTGCGAGCAACAATTTTTAACTGTGTAATGTATTGTATGTGACCTTTATAATTTTGCGACGCAACTTACATTTTGTTATGCATGTGCATGACAATGTTCAAGTATAGTATTGTATATCAAATATAACTTCGGTAAAAGAAAACCACTTGTCTAAATCAGCTTGCTCAGGGGAGCTGCGAGTGAAACGACGAACGGGTCGGCTTGTTTTATCGCATCTATGGGAATAACGTAGCATCTATCCTTATGCATAATTTATTGTTTTTTCTTGCTATAAATTATACATTTATTTATTGTTAATTTAGGATTTATTAGTAAATATTAAAGGACTATACACTGTAAGATTTAATGGGAATCTATTTTAACACAATTAAAAATTTAATAGGAGTCTTAAAATACTTCATTTAATCTTATATGTGGTAGAGACAGACAAGCGGCTTATGCTGCTGTTAGAATGGGACCTGGGTAGTACCACGGTCTAACAGAATACCGGCGTGAAGTAGAGGCGTCTTGTGCTTCTGCGTTTCGTGCGGTGAGTGAGATAATTTTACCACCATCCAGTTACCAAGACTTAGGATTTGTATCGGAGATTCTAATTTGTTAGCAGATCTCTAACTGGTCTGCTATTGTGGTTTAATGGAATATACATGAATCATTAGTAGAAAAATAATTCTATTAATGATTCACGATTATATTTATTTATTAGAAATGTATATATACTCATGCAATGTTATTTCCGTGGATGTAACAAACTTTTGTTCTTATTTTCGGTATTTAATTTTAATTAGAATTAGTGATAGGTTTTTAGTAGAATAGCAGATCTTTCGCCCGCAAGTAATTATTATATTGTATTTATTAAAAATAATGTTTTCACATTCAATATCTTGTGCCTCATCACTTGAACATTAAAGTTATTAATATAAATATAAATAAATAAATCCAAGTGTCTTTTCTGTCAGACTGTCGGAGCGGATGAAATTTAAAAGTAGTAAATCACTTCACGGATTACAGTGTCCCTATGACTAACTTAGTTATTGTTTTCTCGTGGTATTGGAAGAGTACACATTAATATTTTAAGTTTAAAAGCTTCTCCTAAAGCATGATAGTTCTATATTGCAAATACTTTGTTCCAAGAGTCAAGAGGGAGTTGCATAATGTTATTAAAACAAACTTGACTGTTTTAGTTTTATATATTTAATACTACATATTCATCAGGAGACCATTATTACGTGTTAAATTATGGGTAGTATATTGCACAAGCATGTACTGTATTTAAGTTATCAAACAGTGCAAGAGAATGTTCAAATATAGTATTGTATATCAAATATAACTTCGGTAAAAGAAAACCACTTGTCTAAATCAGCTTGCTCAGGGGCTGCAGGTGAAACGACGAACAGGTCGGCTTGTTTTATCGCATCTATGGGAATAACGTAGCATCTATCCTTATGCATAATTTATTGTTTTCTTGCTATAAATTATACATTTATTTATTGTTAATTTAGGATTTATTAGTAAATATTAAAGGACTATACACTGTAAGATTTAATGGGAATCTATTTTAACACAATTAAAAATTTAATAGGAGTCTTAAAATACTTCATTTAATCTTATATGTGGTAGAGACAGACAAGCGGCTTATGCTGCTGTTAGAATGGGACCTGGGTAGTACCACGGTCTAACAGAATACCGGCGTGAAGTAGAGGCGTCTTGTGCTTCTGCGTTTCGTGCGGTGAGTGAGATAATTTTACCACCATCCAGTTACCAAGACTTAGGATTTGTATCGGAGATTCTAATTTGTTAGCAGATCTCTAACTGGTCTGCTATTGTGGTTTAATGGAATATACATGAATCATTAGTAGAAAAATAATTCTATTAATGATTCACGATTATATTTATTTATTAGAAATGTATATATACTCATGCAATGTTATTTCCGTGGATGTAACAAACTTTTGTTCTTATTTTCGGTATTTAATTTTAATTAGAATTAGTGATAGGTTTTTAGTAGAATAGCAGATCTTTCGCCCGCAAGTAATTATTATATTGTATTTATTAAAAATAATGTTTTTCACATTCAATATCTTGTGCCTCATCACTTGAACATTAAAGTTATTAATATAAATATAAATAAATAAATCCAAGTGTCTTTTCTGTCAGACTGTCGGAACGGATGAAATTTAAAAGTAGTAAATCACTTCACGGATTACAGTGTCCCTATGACTAACTTAGTTATTGTTTTCTCGTGGTATTGGAAGAGTACACATTAATATTTTAAGTTTAAAAGCTTCTCCTAAAGCATGATAGTTCTATATTGCAAATACTTTGTTCCAAGAGTCAAGAGAGGGGAGTTGCATAATGTTATTAAAACAAACTTGACTGTTTTAGTTTTTATATATTTAATACTACATATTCATCAGGAGACCATTATTACGTGTTAAATTATGGAGTAGTATATTGCACAAGCATGTACTGTATTTAAGTTATCAAACAGTGCAAGAGAATTTAAACTTTTGCTATAATTGTTTTAAATACACTAATAAATTGTATGTATAACATATTTAAAAAACTTGAGCAAATTAATTTACATATAAGATGATGTGATTTCATTGACAGAATCTTAGGTTTCTGACATAAATGTTATTTGTGATAGTGTAAATAATAACATTTTACTTTCAACTGATGGTGATATTTGAATGCAAAAATTGTACCTACCTTTTAGAATAAAGTTAACAATTAAATATATTATATTATGTCTTAGGTTTAAATTTCCATTGCACATCTCCAACATCATTAAACACTATTTCATATGAACTGTACAGCGGGCGAAGGCATGTGTAATTTGTAATCATGCATATTTTTATGTAAATTTATTATTACATTAAAGTGTCAACCCTAGACTACTTGTTTAATTTAAAAATGATGATCTATGTTTTAATTATCATTTGCGACTTTCGTTGCCTTGTTATGTGCTTGAAATTGGTCACAAAGCTGCTCTCTGTCACCGGGTTGTAGATGATCCAAAAATCAAAGCAATTAACATTTGTCTTTTATTTTAACGTCCTTAAAGTCAACTACGGTCTACTACTACGGTCAAGGCATCTCAACAACGATTGTTTGTTATATCTCAGAATGGTAATTGTTTTGTCAGTTGTACTATTTAGTTCAAATTTAAAACTTTTTTTATTAAATTTAGGCCTGTTTAAAGCCCTTATGAATGTCAAATTTACACCAGTTCACAAATCAAGACCTTCACATAGAATATTTTTTCTTTTTAATGCTATATTCTCATATAATCTACAATAAAATCAAAATAATTTTGAGAATAACCCATGGGAATGAGTTGGTTGCTCAATCTGTTTGTGGAAAAAATATTGTAAGTCTATAAAATGTTTCATTTTGAAAAAAGAGGAGAATACCTACGGAGTTTCTTTCGCCAGTTTCTTCTCTCTTCTTCTGGGATCCTCATTACGAAACGGTGGTAGATTAAAAAAGAAAAAAAAGATTAGTGGAATTTATGTTTCTTAAGTTGAATAAATTATTTGAAAAAAATTAATATATCAGAAGCCAGGGGGACCCTTGTTGCCGGGCTTACTTCCGGAGATAGCGGTGAGATTTTCAAGGGTTTTTCTTTAGTCACCTCTTACTAAATTAAGTTAATTACACCACGAGAAGAATGCCCTTTAAACTTATATGCATATTAATTTTATCGCTTCAAAATATCGCGAAATTTAGAAGGTAAAACCTTTTAGTTGGATTCACTGTAAGTACTGCATTTCGCAATTATTTAACAGTGGCCTTGAAATTCCCGCTAAAAATTAATGTAACATTTGACATACCTATTAAAACTGACATTTCAGATGCGTTCAGGAACAAAATACTATACATATTTTAAACAGAAATCTCAAAGCATTCAAAGTTAGTCTGAAATAAATATTAATTGCTAATGCTACTTCGTGGTGTAATTTTACAATACTTCACAGTGTTGAAAATGAAATACTATGAATAAAAAATAGTATTAGGTACACAGACTGGTGACAGGCAATGTTTTAGAACGTTTCGGTTTCTCAGAGCAAATTATACAACTTCACGTTGCAAAAGCAACATTTTTTATTCGGTTTATGATGTTGTTCAGTGTTGGATGTATGCTGATGCTAATTAATTAGAATTGTGAATTAAAAAATTCAAATTCGTGAAATGTTAATGCTTTATTAAAATTTGAAGTGGATGTTTGTGTTAATCTCAAAGTCATCTCATTAAAAAATGTGTTAGAAATTGTAATAAATAGTTGACTATTTTTTGCGACGACAAGGCGCCAGAATGTCTGATGAGCCAGAGGCTAGGATGTGGGATGATGGGAGTTCACGATACGAGTCCAGGAGTCGAGGAGCTTATTTCGAATCAGCGTTTGCATCATCGGAACACCTGGATAGAGCGCCACTATTGTCAGAGGTGAGAATTTGTCGCACAATGGAAATTCCAAATTTTCCAATTTTTTTACTATTTTCTTCAATTAAGTATGAAGTTATTTTTGTCATTAGTAAGGTCCGTGTTAAGGGCCAAGCTTTTCTTTCAGACGATGTTTTTTATTTGCATTGCATTTTATTTACATTGTTCGCCGGAAAATATCATATCAAAATGTTTTTTGTAATTTTTTATCTCTTCCTTTTTTTGTATATCGAAATCTATTCATGGTGAGAATAATTTTGAATAAAATTACTTCAGTTCCGTGTAATACAGTGATTTTTATGTTAACATGTAAGATAAGATAAAATTGATGAGAGATTCATAGCTGAGGAATGTAAAACTAGCTGTTGAATTTTTTTAAAATATTTTTTAATTCAATACTAAATTCTATTCTTTTAATATTTAGACTTAATTGTAATATATAGATATATCAAAGCGAAATACCACTGATTGTGGCTAACCACAAAATTTCAAAAACTGTAAACTCTACAAATCTGATTTGAAATTGATTAGCAGGTAAGTTCTGTCATTTTATGATACACCTGATTACAGGGGTTAAGTAGGGGTTGTTAGGCAGTATGTGAGTCCTATGTTTTGAAGTTAAAGACATTAAAATAGGCACTTAGATTAGTACTATTAAATAATAGGTACAGGTTTACATTGAAGTGAATGGATGCTTGCAATGTTCAGAAAGTAATGCAATATGTTCACAAAGTAATAAGGTTTTAATTTAATTTTATTAATACTTCCATGCTTCAAAATACTCAACTTTATAAAATACTTTAATCAACAATTAAAGACTGTTTATCTTTGATGTTTAAAAAGGGTTAACAGAAATTGTATTGTTATAACACATGAAGGGTGATAGATACAAAGGATAAGGAGTTAATCCACCTGATCCTTTATGGTTGAATATCATAGTTATGGCCTGTTTAGTTTACTAAAGATAGATGTTTGGCAGAAACTCCATATAAATTATGGCAAATATTTATCTTCAGTTAACAAAACTGGATATAGAACCAGTAATGGGCCATTGATGAATTCTTATACTACATCAGCCTATTTTAGTCTACTGCTGAACATTGACTTCTCCTAGAAAGTGCCAATGGTATGTTTAGTTGTATTAATTATGCAATTAAATACAAATATGAATTATTGTTACATACAAATATACCACATGCCTGACAGTGAAGAAAAACAGTAAGGAACCTGCGTTGAGTGCAAACTTTTCCTGGATCCAAAACTCTCTAATGCAGGGCATGTAGACTGGTGCAAAACAATGTCAATCCCTCTCATAGTCTATCAACTCTGAATCTGAAAAGGGGTTACCAAGCCCACTTCTAGGTGGTAACCCATAGGACTTATATTAAAATACCAAGTTTATTTGTATTATTTATCAACATGATAATTATGGTAACTGTATTTAGTACTTTGTCATTACAAACATTTGGTCCAATTAACATATTTTAATTCTTATCTTCTCATTAGATATGCTAATATGCATATTGGATCAAATAAGTATAGTTGATAAGACCCTATTAATGAAAAGTTTTACAGGCCAGTGTAACTACAGGCTTTGATGCATTCCATCTTAGTCCTCACAGGTGACAATGCATCAGCGACCTCTTTCGATTGAAGTTGTTTGCAGGTTTTCATGGGCAGCAGTAGACGCTTTAACTCCTTTTATACTCCAAAAAATGACTCTCACCAGCTGGCTGTTCTGTGTGGTTGTCAGAATTAAATAACTGAGCAACACCTTTCCGAAATTGGGTGTCACAGAAAGTCACTAATAACAACTGAATGCTTAACATATCAGTAGTCTAGATGACCAACCTTAGACTCAGCTGCCTGTCGTTGTTCTGTTTATTTTCAGTCTGGCATTTTTGGAGATGCTCAATCCGCTATCTGTTGGATGCAATGAAATTTTGAAGGCTTTAGCCTTAGTTGTCTTATGGCAGTCACAGGAAGAAAGGGAGGTAGATTTTCTGAAGCATATTAAGTGTAGTACCAGATGAGCCGCAATAGACTGACAAGCAGTCACATTTTAACAGTATAGTTTTTGTCAAGAATGATATTGGCCGTTAGCGATTACAGACGTGAGTATACTTCCGGAGGTTCTCATCCTCCGTCCCATCTCCCAAGTATACTTAAAGGCCGGTAACGCACCTGCAGAACCTCTGGTGTTGCAGATGTACGTGGGCGACGGTAATCACTTCCGGTGAACGGATTGGACGTTTGCCGCCTTTCCCATAAAAAAAAAATACTCATTAAATATAACATAGTACCTTTTTTTTTTTGCTATTATTATTGATTGGAAATGCAAAAGGTGTTAATTCTAAAAAAAAAATCTAACACTGGCGAGTTTAACGTGACGACCTTGCAATATGTTTGCATCTCCGTAACTGTTAAAATAAGTAACTATCTCGACGATTTTTTCGGAAGTGATCAAATACGTAGTGCCGGCGAAGTGATCCGAGCGTTCACGACACATTTCGTCATCGAGCCCGCTTTCCATTACACCTTAACCTGTACAGGCGTTAGAAAATTGAGATTACGGTGCTGGTATATATTACGTATAATCAGATGCGTTATATAACAGAATACCGACTCCGCCTCGGTTTCGCATGGCTAGATCCATTCGAGATCTTATTTTAATATAACCCCTATCGTGTCATAACAATAGAACTTCAATTGTTTCATTGTAAGTTTCCCACGGTCTATGCTCGATGTCTATGGGATAGAATCTGCAACTATGATATAGCTGAACTTAGGCAAACGACTTATGGATCAGCAAGCTGAAGTGACAATGAGTCGGCCACATAGTACACAGAACTGAGGACGGTTGGGAAAGAAGAGATCTCACGTGACAACATCAACAGGTAGTGGGTATAAAAGGCAAATTATATGTATCACAACAAAACTTATTTACACTTTCTTAAGAAATAAGATTGGGTCGGCCTTTTAAGCTATATGGAACACTTTTCGCCTCTAAGGGAGATAGAACGTGGCGGGTGTTGAGCATTGACAATGGGAGATTGCCCTTTTCCCTCGAGGGTGCCAGTACTGCGCGCACCAACCCGCGTCTAGCGCAAAGAATTTAGGCGTCAGTTACCGCTTTCTTGGTGAAAGCCATGTTCAGCTGTGGACTGATGTAGTAGTAGTACTAATACCTACCTAGTACAATTCCTCGGTACAGAATTCTACCTTTTATAGGGCTAATTAAGACCCAAAAGTTTAATGTTTTACACATGGTAGAGCCTTGCGGCGGCTTATGCTGCTGCTGCGGTGGATGTGCTGCCGCTACTACCGGCGCGAAGTAGAGGCATCTTGTGTTTCTGCGTTTCGCTCGGTGAGTGATACCTCATACCACCAGATGCCCACTCCTAAATATCCTTTAAGGCCGGCAACGCACATGCAGTTCCTCTGGTGTTGCAGATGTACATGGACGTAAACATTTACCATCAGGTGAGCCGCTTGTACGTTAATCTTCAGCTTCATAGGCTCTGTGAGTGCGCAAGAGGTATTTGTACTCGGCCGTGGTACTCTAATTTCTAAATCGTTTTAACGCTCTCCGTCATCTTGTTACGCTTATAGTAGAAAACTGAAGTGCTCAGTGAGCGGAGGGATACTGTAAAACAAAGACTATTTAGTATTTACCTCCTGAGTGACGTTCCACTTGTGGCGGAAAATTGTTTTCCGAGTGGGAAACGGCCTTCTCCAAGCGTCTACGGCGTGGTGTACCTTGGACTAGAACAATAAATACTAAAACTGCTGGTATGTTGAAGTGTGTATATATAGAGGCTATTTCCTATGCTAAGTCTTGGGGTGAACGTTCCCATGAAACGTTATTTGAATAGGTAACTTTTTTCTGTGGGGTAGCTCATCATGTATCAGGAGCATATCGGAAATTGAATTTGGTCAGTTTCTGTTAACTTCGTTTGAATTTGAAAAGTACTATTTGATATGTTTAATGTTATTAACTATTCATAATATGCATACATCTACGTATATGTATATATATATATATATATATATGTCGCAATAACTATACCTAAGAAAAAAAATATAGTAATCATTAACCCAATGAATTTCTTAGCGAGTCTGCTGTCTCTGTCACACCCTTAGCACCTCTCCCAGTTTTATCTATTATAGACATATTTCTCTTCTACCTTTTAGTTGATCGTAGCTCGCCGCATTTTTGTTGGCACTCATCTATCTCAGTTTTGGCCTTCCTGTTCGCCTTTGTCCGGGTTGAGTCTGTTGAGTATCGCATTGCCGATAAGGAGCGTGTTAGCTTCTAGTGGTCAGGGTGCTCGCTTTAGTTTCATAGGGCGCGAGTGACCAGGGTTCGATCACCGGTACCGGTACCTCTGAAATTGTTAAAAGCAATTCTAAGTGCTGTATTTACAATGTGCTGGGCGGGGAAGGAAAACATCGTGATGAAAACTGCATGTCTGAGAAGTAATAAAAAATATTATTTCGAGGATATGTGAAGCCTGTCAACCCGCACTGGAGCAGCGTGGCGGGCCCTTCTCGGCTCCAAAACCCTCCATGATATTTGAGAAGGAGGCCTTTGCTCTGCAGTGGACACTTACAGGCTGTCACTGTTTTGCCAATAAGGTACATCCCTTCTGACAAAGTGAATCCTATTAAATGACGTTTTTGGAACCGCACAGAATTTACCACGCTGCTCCAGTGCTAATTGTCTAGTATTTCTCTGACATGCCGATTTTACTCACTATAAAACAACACTAAAATTGCAAGTTAAAATTTTTGTGGTGTAAATATTGGGAACCGAACTCCGGTAACTGCGCACTATGAAATTAAAGGTGCATCGACAGCTGCACTACAGTCATCTCAGAAAATATTTAAATAAGATAAATGTTTTGTAATTTCTGGGACTTTACTAAATTCTTATGAGGACATTTGACTAGTGGAAAATAACTAGAAATATAAGTGTCTCAACACAAATAATTACATATATGTAAATGCTCTGTCTATTTGTAACAACTTTGATGAAGATAACTTATGTATATATATACTAAAAGTACAGGCGAACGTTGTCGCGAGCACAACTTCTATTTATATTTATTTATTTATGTACATCTCTAAATATAGAAATGAAAAAAAAAACAAGACAATTAAAATTGTAATATTCTTAGACTTAGACATAGGAAATGGCATAGATATCGCGCGTACATCGTTCTCAGCATCCCTATTTGAACTAAGGTTATATGATGTGCACAAATATTAGCTGCGGCTGGCATACGAACCCGGGACTCCGCTAACCGGTGAGCAACGCAGTAGCCTTACATAATAAAAAATAGTAAAACTTACAAACAATGCTCGTAATACGCGGCTGCTGTTATTATCGCGCTGCGGAAAAACCATGTCAGGCATAAGATAAAACGTTTTGTAATTTTTTTTATGTAACGGTTATTGCAACGCTATCTATCTTACTCACTAGAACCCGAATATTTTGAATGTATGTCATATTGTGAACGGCTGTTGTGTCGGGCCTACCGAGTTACGAAAATGCTCCTGGGGCATATACGTGTCCACGAACTGGTACATTCACACTTTAATAAATATTTTTTATTTATTTTCTATTTTTTTTTGTTACCTATGTATATTCACAAATTTCGACATATAGTATGAGGAAACCTTCATATTACCTAAATATTCATATTCACCGATATTCGTACAACCAACGAACGCGGTACCACATTGCGTTAATCGATGAGCGATTTCGTTTAAATATTTCCTTACTAACGTCCTTAATGGTCTATTTAACTATTTATTATTATATGAAAACAAATAAATCATTAAGTTGTATACCTTTTAGTGTGTTTTTAATGTCTTTCACCGAGCGAAGTACATCGTCATAGTATCTTATTTATTTAATAATTTATGTACACACAAGTAAATCGGAAAAAAAAGAAATGTGATAGGAGGAAATTGTCTGTACAAAGGTACTGCTTATTTCTTAAGAAATTTCTTAAAAATCTCGGGATTTGGTTTCGGTAAATTCGGATGGTTATTCGTTTGTTTGCTAGATGCACCCTGCACCAGGTGCAGGTGAGGTTAGCAATTGCAGAAAGTGATGGTATATTCCCCTTATATATTAGTATTCATATTATGTGCTTTGAAAATGTTTTTTTTGTCTCTAGTACGCAGGTGTTCACAGCCTTTTTTATTACGTGGTATATCCTGCTACCGTGTTTTATATCCTTCATAAATAAAAATCGTAGATACATTTTTTACTTTTCTCTTGTAAATTTTTTTCTAATTTCACTAAGCTGGTAGCCGGAGGGTAAGTTTTTTATTAAAATTGCTACAGAGTTTCCATTTACTAAGAATTTGCATGAAAACGAAAATATTTAGCTCAAATATTCAAGCAAGTCCCAAATAATACAAGTTGAAAGTAATCGAAAAGTCTGTAGTACTCATATCCAGAGTATTGATAGCATTTACCAGGACATAACAACCGGTGGGCCGCACCCATATGTGTGTAATACTAATAAAAAAAAGTACAAAAAGCGTCCTCATAATAGCTTCAAACACTAGTTTAATTATAGAATTCCTATTATAGTACTTAATTATTATTTTATTATATATTATCACGCCTATCGGACGTTTCGCTAACGCAATGATGAGTACACCATTTATTACCGCACCCTTCTTTGTCAATTATGTCCAAAGTGAAACTTAAGTTTAGATTTTGAGAAGCCATCAGGAGAAAAACTGCATTTCCGTAAAATAAAATATTTCGTTTAAATTTTATATATATATATATTCACGCCTTGTTCCCTACGGGGTAGGCAGAGACAATCTTCTTCCACTTGCGACGGTCCTGACATACGTCTTTCGCTTCTCCCATTTTCATCAATCTTCGCTTGCATACTCGTTGTCCCTTTTTCAGAACGTCTCGGATTTGATCGTAAGATGTTCTCTATTTGAAGTCCGCTAAAACGCACTAGAGAAGCCTGCAGACTTAGCTGTGGCTATTTAAAGCTCAGATCAGATCAAAATGTTCTGGAATATACCATTAATGCAAGTCTCCATGAAGTTAGAATATACAGTTACATATTAAATTAGTAGCGGATGACAAGAGGCAATTAATCTTTTAAAAGTTGAGTCTATGAATGAACCATAGATGAGTGATTATCTAGAAAGTATCGTCATAATTACAAGAGAATTTAAAACAAACTTTTAGAGAAGTTACCGACTTCAACCTCTAGTTTTCCATCCACGGGGGTGGAATATTTCTTTCAATTCAAACTACAGAGGACAATAAAAAACCTACAGACGTTTTTGAAGTCTGTTAAAAATTTCGTTTATGTACGAACCTATATTGCTGTTTATTCTAGGATTTCAGGATATTTTTGTGGTCTGCGGTTCCGATGTGCAAGCGACGATGGTCCAGTCCTGGCGAAGTGAATACCTTCGCCCCCTAAAAATATTTATCACTGGTGTCGCTTGTGGTTGAACTTGTGTTGTAGATGCTATCATTTAATTCGTCAAAGCATTTTGTATAGAAAGATTATGTCTGTAATATACACTTTACCTGCATTAATTCTACTTATTAACTTAATTCACTTGCCTGCCTTACCTGCCTTATCGGTAACATATATAAGACATATGCTTTGGGCACATCTGTGGCAGTACCTTTTAAATGATATAAGTTTCGTTTCTCTTTTGTAATAAATACAAAAAAAAAGTACTTAATATAATTATTGTTGGGAATATTACGGCTTCGAATTGTACCTCCAAACAAATTAAAATTGTTTAGAAAATAACGATGTAAGAATAAGTACCGATGTAAGTCACTACCGACTCTTTTTTTTTATTCACTGGGAAATGCCCTCGAGGTTGGCACCGCCAAAAACCCCCCGGTACCCAGCATCCGGAGGCCATCGGGAACAGGAAGGCTAGCGCTCTGGATCTATGGCTCCGCCGCCAACCGCATTTTGACCGCGGAGGGTAGGTAGAACGGAACAAAGGACAAGATGTTTTCATTTGCACCATTTAAAACAAGTATCTATTTTATTATTAATGTATTCTACTCTTTAGAGAGAGGAGGGGTAGGAGCGTCCTTCTTCGAGCTGCTTTGACAGCACGCCATTTGCATAATGTCTCCGAGTAACCGCGAGTTTATGTTTTATGCATAAAGGCCACCATTCACTGTACGCCTGTCGGGATTTCGCTGAATAAAATTATGCGCATAAACATGGCGATAAATAAGTTTATGAACATACCAGTATAGTAGTGCCCGTACGATTACTATCGAGAATATTGCTTGTGAATATTTCTATGAATAAATTAACTGCTTAGGTGTTAAGTTTTAGGTATTTGGGAGAAAATATAGCTAATATTTATCGGGAATGTTGTTATTACAGTGGAATCGGTTTTAGGTTTTAAAGTTTTTGCCTTGGATTAAAAAATACATGACACTATGAAAGTAATGTGGTGTAACTGTTGATAAATAATAAACCGTACTTGTTAAAATTATAATAATATGCCGCATCCAAAACGTACTTTTTTTTATCTAAAAATTATTGTATTTTTTTCTTGCTTTAAATTATGGACATCCTTTACATCCATTTCTGATGCGTAAAGCAAAAGATCAGAATAATTTGCTTGCACCGATGGTTCCACTGGAATTCAACGTGGGTGCCTTTAAGAGTAGAGGCTCTTAGAATAGACTTTTAGTTCTTCCAGAATAGGCTCTTACTGAGTCATTACCTAGGACTTCGTCACCTCTCGATATATGTGATGAGCACTTGCCTATGTTCCGTTAAAAAACTATTCTTTACATTTACCAGAACGTGAGGATCGAGCACAAAGTAAAACAAAACCAAAGTCCGTCTGATAATAAATAGTTTCCAGGTTCCATAAAATCTTCATCCACTCGCTAGAAATCAAGATATATTAAGATCCCTGTTAACATCAATAAGTATGTTTCTAGTTACGGTCTCTCTTCATACGAACATCTTTACGGTGTGATCTAGTAGTACAGGCTGTACAGTGTTGCTGCACCTATGTTCTGCTATCAGACGTAACAGTTGGATCACTTTTGCGCAGAGCCCGTTGTAGAAGTAATTCTTACAAAATAAATTATGTGCAAAAATCCATTTGAAATGATTTTTTTTTATGTTGTATTTATTTTCCCCCCCGTGACCACGGCTGCAGTAAAGCAATCGAAACGTCGGGAATATAAAAACAAATTTTGTAGTGTTCGCGTAAATACAAGAAATAATTATGTAGAATCCAATAAAATTTAGCGCCACAAAAACAACATCGACTGTCATCTTGACATAATCCAACGAGATACTTGACACAGAAATTATTCATTCCAACACCAAACACTCTCAGAATCAATAACAAGGTCTCAACTAGTAGCATATGGCGCAGAAATAGATCGTGCAACGTTCCTCTCGAATTAAAAGCCATGTCAACCGATCGCTAAGATTTCAAGTGGTATAATGAACTCTGGATATGATAATTTATATTAGAAAAGAACATAGTAAAGGACTTAAATAGTGCGCCAATGGATTGCGCCATAGTTTGTGTCGGAGATATAATCTGTAGATTTTCTTTTAAAGATCTTGGAAAAATTTACTTTGTATAATTGCGCATGACATAAATAATAAAATGGTATAATACCAATTCCGAAGAGAATAAAGAGCTCCTACCCCTTCTTCTCTTGAATGTGATTGATTTCCGTCTGATTCTATTGACTATATCTTATACTTTTACGTTATTTTTATATGATTTTCCGAGAGCGTCATAGATCTAACAGAATTGCAATTAACATTTGCAGTGTATACACACACGGACACTTCTTTTGAACTTTGAAAATAATGAAAGAAAATTAATAAAAAAAATTATTACTTAAGGTAGGGAGGGTACTTTGAATATGTGTCGGCACACGAACAGCCCGCCTTACCTTTCTCCGGGGTCACATTTTATAATCGTAGACTCTACGGCTGGTCGCATTGTTTCGAAATTGTGTCTGTGTTTTTAATTCTACTCAATAACAGTGTAAAATGATATGTTATCATGTAAGTTTTTTCGGTACCTACTCATATTCTATAGTTAATACATAGATTAAAAATAAATGTCTCATTTTTAGGAAATTACTTTCCATGATAATATTACGTTACGTCTGTGATAAGGGTAGGCAAAGATTACGTACTTCCATTTGGGAACGGTGAGTGAGTTCCAACTCTCTTGCCCATAGTGATCCTTCTTCTTCTGATGCCTATTCATGTCTGTAATTTGACCATGATGAATGTGGGCAAACGAATCAAAGCTGCATTCCCGGTTTTCGTGGCGCATACATAAATATGTAATTGGTTTCTCGCAAACGGCTAAAAGGATATTGTTTTACTTTTTAAGGTTATTTATGGAGGTGTTAGATCATTCTGAGAAAATTCGTTTTCACACAAACCTTAATCATATATTTTTTCTAACGGCATCTCATAGAGTATTGATGTACCAGTACGATTGCTACTCGACACCAGATAGCACTATTATTGGAAATTAATATAAGTAACTTATCTCGCGGTAAGCCATCACGTCGGCAAACTTGAAAGACGCCGGTCGAAGCTCCGATCCCCTATGTCATGTACTATGCATAATGACATATTCCAGTTGTAAGAACCTTAAGGTTGTTTTGCCCTTTTAGACCTTCTAGGTGTGAGTAATTGTTACGCCCCTACAGGCCGGGGTGAATTTAAAATAACTTAACATATTTAAAACGATACGCCAGTATAGCCGAGTGTATAAAGCATCTCGTTCGAAATGAATATTTTTTCGAAACATTCGATCGATTTTTAGAGCGTTGGCCTAGACAGTGAGACGGCGACCGGTTGTTCCAAATAAGCTCTGGTGAAAAGTGGGTCGAAACGACTAAGATAAATGTCTTCCCCATTGTCTATATCAGGGATTCCCAAACTAGGTTGGACAAGAAACTACTTTTCCAAAATGAACTGATACCTCAGACCCCCCATAGCTAAATTACTTAAATAAATCCTCTCTAGTTTTTTTCCTATTGATACATAATACTTACCGAAATAATTTACCCATGGGAGTCGACATCGATCACTTTGGGAATCCCCGGTCTATATTATATAGGCTATAAATTCGATTCCGTTTCCAATACGGAGATGATCACAGTCGGCGCGCTTGGCAGGCAGGTTTATTCCCGAATTTCGGTTCAGTAGTAACCAATCATAAGAACTAATCATTTAAACAAATCCGGCCACGGTGACCGACACTGATACCATCCGGAATTACCGAACCTAAATCCCACAGAGTAGTGATGGAGAGCGACACTAGTGCGAGGGTACCGACGCTGTGCACAACAACACTAACATTTGCCACCGCTTTCCAGAAATGGCTGATGATGATTTGTATTCTAAAGGTGCTAGTGCCAAGGGGCGGCTCCACCGGGTTAGTACCGCGGCGTCGCAGAAAACCGTGTAGTAAGAGTTAGGTAACCGGAGGTACACTGCTCCTTCTCCTATTGCCCTCTTCTCATCCTCTCTCATATCCCCGAAATATCCTTAGATCTCGGCAACGCACCTGCAGCTCCACTGGTGTGGCAGATGTACGTGGGCGGAGGTGATCACTTACGTTTGCCACCTTTTTCCTTAAGAAAAAAAAACAGAATTTTGTCTTCATCATCTTTAACATCCCGCTGACGACACAATGTTGGCATAACTTATTAAAACTTAACTGGATAGCGCGTCAGTCGAAGTACTGGGATGAAATATTTTAAGTTCGCTTTGACCCACTTCCGCGACTATGCAACTTAGCAAGACGAGCAAGCAAATGATAATGCTAACCAGTTTCTTAATGCATTCTTGGAAACAAGTTGCGATAGATTTTTATACCTATAAGCAATTCAATTCGTATTTGCAAGCATGGGGGATCTTTTAAAAGGCTTTGATTCATATTTTCAATAAGGACTGAGGTATATTTAATTAAAAAAAAATTAGAACGTAATGATTTCTTGTATTCACGCGAACACTACACATTTGAAATGAAACTATTATTTACGGATTTAATCGCGTAATCCGTAAATAATAGTTTCATTTCAAAACATAAGAACATATTGTGTAAGATTCAAACTTTGAGAAACAGCCACCCCTTGTGTTCCCGTGGGTATTGTGAGAAGCAGTGGCGTGTAATCCCTAGACCCTAGCTGATTGCTAAACGAAAGGTAACTACGTTGTTTGTGATGCAAATACTTTGCTTTCTTTACTTACTGCCTATCCAAGACAAGTCTTGAAAATCTCATGGCAATCTCTGGAATCATACCCGGTAACGAGGCTAACCACCAGTCACGTACCATCTCCCGGAGAGGCGAAAAATGAGTTGCGGATGTCCGTTTCGCTACAGTGTCGCGCCAAAATGGTAATCTGTAATATCTGTCTCTATCGGGGACTGAATGACCGCAAAATTAAGGAACTTTGCGGTACTAGTCCGGCTGCTACATGGAATCGTCAGTCTCGTTTGTCAAGCAGCCGGTACTGTACTAAAAGTTTCTTAATTCAGAGCTGTACACTCCTGCCTTACTAACAAATTTCAAAGAAATTTACTTATTTGGTTTAAAAACCTAAATAACTTACCGCCTTAAAGTGAATATATATCTTTTTTCTTTCATAAATATTTCCATAGCGTTGAATATTCATAAGTTTTTATAAGGCACTTTTATAATATGAATAGTCTAGAATGATTAATAGTTTTCTCCGAAAACGTCAATATTATGATGTTTAGTTTTTATCGTAAGCTGTGTAGAGTACATAAATGAAAATGAAGGACCGAATCGACACAACCTATTAAAATTGCGAATAAATATTGCTTTCTCTGAGACATATGCTTCAACATTGTTCTTAGTTCTCACAATAATAAACATGGCTTAATGGCAAGGTAATGTGCCTTTTTATATAAACTTTAGAATAAATGTACTCGGTAGGTACGTATGTCTAGAACATTTTGGGAGTCTCGTCTTTATCAGCCTGTGATAGATAAATTCACTGCTACATTTAACCTGGCATATAAAGCATGGACAATTTTACATCCTGAACCAAAGGTCTGGGCCCTGTCATAATGAAATACTTATTGATGTAAACTTTAAACTTTTCTTAACTTCTTGCAAGACCAAATTTCTTAATCACAGACAATCGAAAGAGTCTTCTTGGGTAGTGTGCACAGATTAAATTACATTTTACGCATAGATAAAAAAAATGTTAGGTACTTGGTACAGAATAGGCTGTACCAAGTATTGACTTCAGCTGGGTTGGAATCCCAGCCGAAGTCAATATTTGAGCAAAACGCAAATTATTCGTTTCGCAAGCGGTTTATCTGATGGTAAGTGTTTACCGTTGCCCACGTACATTTACAACACCAGAGGCGATGCAGGTGCGTTGCCGGCCTTTAAGGGTATTTGGGAGATGGGAGGAAGGATGAGGAGAGGGATGGGGAAAGGGAGTGGGCCTCCGGTTACATCACTCACCGAACGAAATGCAGAAGCACAAGTTGCCTCTACTTCACGCCGGTATTCTGCGAGGTCCTGGTACCAACCCGGTCGAGCCGGCCCATTCGAGCTGCAGCAAAAGCCGCCGCTTGGCTCTAGCACGTATCAAACGTCTTCATTTACGGCACTATAATATCTCCCGCGCAGTTCACAACTCCCAATAGTATTCGGAAGTCGTTGTCGTGGTTGAAATCGGACAGATCCTCCGATTTCGACCTTCGATCATCATCATCACACCATTGTCTTATTCTCACTATGTTCTCTGTAAAATAACATCGCAAGATGACCTTAAAATCTCATGATTTATCATCGTGTGGTACAGTTTGCTGTTGTATTGTGTAAGTCAACCTTGGTCGGTTCCCACGTCGTTCTGAAATCATTTTGATGTTTACGATGCTTTTATATGTACGTATCGCATAAAATGGGCATGTATTCAAAAGTAGCGCACTGAGGAGAGACGTATATATTTCACTTGCTAGGTTTTTCATATCTAGATGGATGGAATGCCGACAGGAATCATTTAAAGTAGTTTTTAGTTTAAAGTTTTTTTTATGGGAAAAGGAACAAACGAACAAGTGCCTACGTAGATTGGAAACTCCTAAGGAGCTGCAGGTGCGTTGCCGGCCTTTAAATATATTTGGGGGATGAGGGAATGGGCCTCCTCCGTTACCATACTCACCGAGTGAAACGCAGAAGCACAAGATGCCGCTACCTGACGCAGGTATTCTGCGAGGCTACTATCCCGGTCGAGCCGGCCCATGGCAGCATTAAAGCCGCCGCTTGGCTCTACCACGTACAACCTATCTCGATTCCTTTGTATTACTTGTATTGTTTTTATTATACTATCTTTACTTATGATAGTATAATGATGTTGTTATGATATTTATCAATCTATATACTCATCACAATTATCATATTACACGAACATATTATTCATTTATAAAATTTAATAGTTTTCCCTTCCGATCTTATCGCATAAGCATCGGATACGAGAAGGTAAAGACGAATGAGTACCGCTGTTTTTTTGTTTGTGTCGTTGGGTAAAAGCGCAAACACTTACTACAGAGAAGACTTACTTACAAAGAGGCAGATAGACTAAAAACTCCACGGAATTAGAGATACGCTGTTGGCCCGGCGGCGGAAGAGACTAGCGAACAGAAGTACCCGCAAGAAAACAAAATGTGAGTGACTGTGTTTGCGCGTACACTATACATAGTATTCGGTAGTTGTCGCTGTGATCTGAACGGGCCATCATCTATGCACGTTTTGGTTCAGTGTCTTTATTATCAAGCTCATCGTCATCGTCGTTGCTGCACTGTTTTCGGTGGTAACCGTGTTAACAGTGTTAACATCCAACGTTACCTCTGATTGAATTCGTCAAGGGCTACAGCTGCATCGTCTGGTGCCCACGTGGACGCGGTAGTACAGATGATTCTTGTCCCTTAGGCGCCTCATACGATCAACGAATCCACGTCAAGAAACCGGGCGGCAGATTCTTACGCCGATATCTCACGGCAAAGAATATTTTAATACACTCACAGTTAAATGCCATATGGATTTATAATCCCGCGGCTTAATCCGCGTGATAATAGATATATCCGAGGAAAACTAATTGAAATAAAACGTGTCCCATATCCTAATGTATGCATCCGTTCATATTCGTTCAGTCCTACGTGCATTATAAACATATAGATTTACACTTATAATTTGTACGAGCATACTAGTATATACGGAACTAGTATATATTACTAGCTGAACCCCGTCACGCTTCACAGAAACAGTTTTTGTACTGTACTGTTTTTTTTGGTTCTTTACCTTTTACCATTCTAGTAAGGAGTCTAACATAACCTATAAATTTGAACTGTAACGCTACGCAGGTTCAATTTTAATAAATAGTCGTAAATAAGTTGATTATGTTACAGTTTATTTTTATAATTATTACCAACAGTAATTCCCGTAACATTGATTAAGAATTCGAAGCACTTCATCCATCCGGTCGTTGACACGTCAAACGTTCAGTAACTAAAGGTCAGTCCAGTTTAGTCTATTCTGAAACCGATCGTCAAATAAAGTATCAGCGAAGGATCTGTCTATTCTAGGGGCGACGATGGAAGCGACACTTGATTATTTAGTTCGGTCGCATAGATAGCATTCAAGTCGTTGCACTAAAAGTGGCTAGAGGATAGACAGACAGCGTCTATACCAGGGATTCCCAAACTATTTTGGGCAAGAAACTCCTTTTCAAAAATGAACCGATACCTCATAGCCGAATTACTTTAAAAATCCTATCTCTAGTTTTTTTTCCTATTTGATACAAAATACTTAACAGAATAGTTTACCCATGGGAGTCGATTTCGACCACTTTGGGAATACCTGGTCTATAAGAATGTATAAAATTATTTGTATGTATATTTGTGCGGATTTAAGTGGAAAACAAATTGACAGTTCTTGATAGCTGTTTAACATAATTCTAGAAGTGCTGTAGGTTATGTTTTAATTAATTAAGTTTTGATAGGCTTCTTACAACTTGAGTCACCATTGAGACCCACTGAGTGAGATCAGTGTAAAGTGAAGAATTATCTACGTATTTTAAAAAATATATATTATTTTCTAGTGAATGCCTCTATTTCCGCTGGAAACCTTAGAAATTGTCGGCGTTTGTTTGGGTGGCTTTCTATGGTTTCGGAGCGAGGTAATGTCATGGCCTCGCTGGAGGTGAGAAGAAATCTTTGCGAACGTTGACGTCAGACGTTGCGTAGCATCTGTTTTGATACAGCAATGATTAGCGACTAGTTTGTGACATTGAATTGTGTTCGGATTTTTTTAATGAATGAACGTACAGAATCTTTTGTAATGTGGCCATTAAAACTAAATTTATGTTAATTATTCATGCCTATAGAATTCGTGGGTTTTGAGTTCCTAGATGTCTGTGATGTGATCACATATATTTTTTTACGTCTGGTAAATATTAAAGCTTAGTGGTATACTCTTTGATGAACACCGTTATTTTTATATGTTAATAACAAATAACGGTTACTTTATATTTTGTTATTTTGCAGGACTTGATCTCTTTTGTCTGCGCCGTTACCAATTTTAGTGTTATACAATATTGGAAATTAAATATTGACACTAAACCGTGCAAATTGTCTATCATAAACAAGTTGCTTTTTATGCAATGTACTTAACAATACCGTAATGGTTTTGTCACATAATAAAATCGCGAAAGACGATGTATTGGCGTATTGTGGACGTTTAATAGTGTTAACATTTTGGCGCATGGTAGCGTCGTATGATTCTGCCTCCACTTTCTTTCCGTGGGTGTCGTAAATGACGACTAAGAGAAAAGCCCCGATAATCTCATGGTATCTCCGGGAGAGGCGATTAGTGGTTTGAGCAATCCCATTCGTTCAAATTTAAAATCTAATTCCGTATTCTCCTGCAATCCCTACAGGTGTCAACGGATTTTACTAATACTTCTAAGTGCTTATCTATGTGCTAAACTTATTATTCTGATAAATTTGAAATTCATTACATTAGAATATTATGTCGTCGGTTCTCTTGAATATTAATGATTTTAATCCAACGCCCGATGCGAAAATAAACAATTTGCACGCGTTATAGATTTGAGCAGCCGTGACAGAGTGTCGATATAATCTTAATTGAAGAAATGATTAGAAATTATGATTACACTGACGAATCGATCGATCATTTAACACACACATCCACACATGATTACACTTTCATATGGACAATGTCGATAGATGTATGGGAGAGCCAAGCGACGGCTTCTGCTGTTGCTCGACCGGGGTAGTACCACGGCCTCGCAGAATACCGGTGTGAAGTAGGGGTTATCATTTTGTTCTTCTGCCTTTCGTTCGGTGCTCTACCCCAAATCCCCATCTCCGTCATCCCTCCCATCGCCCAAATATTCTTAAAGGCCGGAAACGCACCTTCAGCTCCTCTGGTGTTGCAGATGTACGTGGGCGACGGTAATCGCTTACCACAGGGGTGAGCCGCTTGCTCGTTTGGCCCTGTTCTCATAAAAAAAATGTCATGCTATTCAAACAGTCGAATAATAGACATGGAAACTGGAAACTCTTTTTTATTCTCAATGCTAAAGTCAATATTTCTGTAGCAAAATGAATGTTATGTGGACTGTCTATTTCTTTATTGGATGGGAGTGACAAAATCAGCTAAGAGTCCACCTGATGATAAGTGGGTACTGCAGCAAACAACTTCAATCGGGGAAGGTTACAGATGCGTTGACACCCCTGAGGACTGACATGGAATGCCTTATAGCCTGTAAGTGTGAGTCACAGAGTGTGGGTGGCAGAAATGGTTAAAAGTGTAGTTCCTACCCAGACAACTGTTAGACAGAAACGGAGCCTCCCACTCCGTATTCCAATTTTGAATATAGAATTAATTTCTGCTTTGTTTTGATGCACCGATGAAGAGAGGCACTCTTGGACCGACTTTCTTTCAGCTTTTGACCGTGTGGTTTAGAAACCATCTGACCGCTCGATTGGGGATCATCTTCGAGCTGAAGACAATATTTATGCACCGCATATTATCGTGACCACCCCTTTCTCTTCCCGGGTGTCTTAATAGGCCTTTGGTGAAAGATCTTGAAAATATTGTGGCAATCACAGGAGTAAACCAGATGACGACGCTTTACTCCTGTCATGTCCCCCGGAAATGCAAAAAGCAATTGTGGAAGCCCTGTCATGACAAATGCAAATTCGTAATCTCTGCCTACCCCTATGGGTTACTGGCGCTAGAGCTCGCTGCGTTGTATCTGATTCTTACTCCGTATGCGTTGCGTTGCGCCTGTGAAGGTTAAGACGAGTGATTGCCTTTGTATTTAAGTCTAATAATTACGGCACTGGGGTACCAGGCAGACTAAAACTTCTGCTTGTTAATCTTAATATGTCAGCTATATCCGTGGTTAAAATCGCTCAAGAAGCCGCTAAAATCATTATCAAAAACTTTGTACACTCTGTAGTTAACATCCCGTATACGCGGGACATTAAGAAGAAATTGAGTAGCTTTTACTCCAAATGTGAATCTGCATAGGGTGTGCACTCAAAGATCGGCGACCGAATGATGATAGAAGGTTTATCATTACACTATATTTTTTAATAGGAAAATATAAATAATACATAATTATAGTAACGGAGGTATTCCATTACTAAGACACATTTTACCACTGTTTACCATGTTGGTTATAGAACCTGTAATAGGTTAATCATTTAGATTAAAGATTTTTGGTGAATATTATTCTCATTTAGTAAATAAAAAAAATGTCTACGTCAGTGACCAATTGGCCTGGCCAATGTGGTGAGTATAGATAAATCGTACACGAAATGACTTGTTTCTAAGTATATAATGTATTAAATGAAATTCTTGCAAAGTTTTGTTTGTTGACAAATCGAACGTTCAATTGGTGGCTTGGCGTAAGCAATATTTCTCATGAATAATTTGTAATATCCTGAAATAGATTTTCGCTTTTGTCATCAAATAATTTGACGGACTTCAAACTCTCTTCAAAAATCTTTCGCAATGATAAGCTGTTTGTTCAATTCTTTGAGCTTCGTCGTCTCTGTCACATCCCTAAATATGTAAAAATATATCTTTGACAGTTATTGTCGATTTTGACAATTGTGAGCAGAATGGCGTCACGAAAGCTAATCTTCGATACGCGCTCTGTGAGTAAATGTAAATATTCGTTTTGTATTCATTTATTTTAAAAATAACACAATGAAAAATTCAAATGGACTAACTATGACTTCCGCTAATTTGAAATGTTAAGTTTTCTTAACCTTTCGGCTAGGCGGTGCGTTAGGCTCGGTTTGTGTTGTAAAGTATAATTAACACTGCGCGATGCAATTGATTATTTCTGAAAACGTAAACAGAAGAGGGACCTGACTTAATGACCCGTAATAATGACACTTGTGCCACCCTCCGTTAAATGATAGCCAAAGTTCTGATGAAGAATACATATTTAAACGATTATTACGGATATGATGACTTTGTATATTTTTATAGATTAATTATAGTTTAGTATATATTGCCAGTGCGTGTTGCTAGTAATCACTTACGAAACTAAGACTTGGTCCTTCACTGCAGGCCGTATGAAGAAGCTCAAAGTTGCACAGGGCGCTATGGAAAGGGCTATATGTTTCTCTGCACGATAGGGTCTGCAACGATGATATCCGCAGCAGAACTAGACTAACCGACATAGCCGTTAGGTGCAGTACAGGGAAACGCAGTGTGCGTCGTCCCAACAGTGGAATGACGACCTGCGCAGTGTTGCGGGACCGAGCTTTGTGTCAATCTTTGGAGAAGACCTATGTTCAGCAGCGGACTTGTGATAGGCTGAAAAGATGATGATGATGATGAAATATCATCAAATCGAAACTCTAGGAGCAAATTCTTACACCATCTTGATAATACTCAAAAAAATACCTAGACCATAATTCAAAATTGCGTCCACTATTAGACAAAATAAGAGGAAACTATTTATCGATAAAAGATAATCGTTATCGTTAAAATCATGATCCCTTACAGCCGGAAATATGTGACAGTATCTATATAAATGTACTGTAATAATCTCTATCAAAGAATTGGGACTTTAAGATGTTCATAAATGTATCTAGATTTAGTTCCTCAAGCAAGCGAGGGCACATTCGGAACTGCAAATATTCCAAATATCGGCATCGCTTTAGCGTAGGAGTAAATGTCGTAATAAACTTGGGAAAAATTATGAAGCAAAAGCCCGTTATTTTGATAATATATACAAAAAAACACACACTTTTCGGTTCATTCATTGGAATGATCGAAGGAACTTAGTAATCATTCTGTCACAAGTCGACTGCTGATCTTAGGCTTCCCCTGAAGATTGCCGCAAAACACAGTTCCTTATTTTTTAGTGATCCTAAACTTACCAAAAGCTTTGTTCGCCACTAGACGGTGATATGTTAAACATTAACGACTGAAATTCTTTTAAACGTCGGCGCTAAACGTTTTATGGCATAGCGGATAACGCTCCTGGTTGTGGTTTCTAGCATCGCGGTCTGTGACACTCCATCTGACCCTCCGTCCCATACGCGTTACATCGTATCGAGAAGATAAAGATGGGCGTGAGCTCGTATTTGCGTGTACACTTGGGGCACTATAGTATCTCCTGCGCGGTTGACAATCGCGTAGTATTCGGAAGTTGTCGCCGTGGTCGGAATCGGCCAGTAGGACATCAAAATCATCATCATGACTCATTAGTTTTGAAATACAATCGACAGTTTTCCTTAATCCTTATTTTTTATTCAAAAACAATGCTGCTCTTACGCCGTTCCTTGATTTCGACGGCTGTATTACTCGAAATTCGTTGCATTCAAAGCAATTACAAAGCTCGTAACGTCTGAACGTATTGTAGCTTTCCGCAATTTCGCAAACATACAACGTTCAATACTCGAAATTGTGTTTTCTACCATCCCAGACCTCGGTTATGCAATTAATTGGTTTCTGATTTACTTCGAACCACGCCAAAATATATATTATAGTGCTGAAATTATTTCCGCAAACATTTTTTCTATGAGAAAGTGCAAGCCTACGAGCAAGCGGCTCATCTAAGGTAAGTGATTTCAGTCGTCCACGTCCTTCCACGATGATGAGAGAAAGGACGGGGTGGGGGCAGTGGGTCTACGGTTAGCTCAATCACCGAACGCAGAAGCACAAGATGCCTCAATTATATGTCAATTTGTAACTTCAAGCTGATAACAATAATTAGTATGTCACGTTTACAAGTACCGCAGATGTAGTTTTAATAAATTTTTGTAAGTAGCAAGAACCTGAACAAGTCCGTCGCTGAACTTAAGCCTTTCCGTAAATGCACCAACGAAACTCGGCATGGCATGTATATATAGAATGTGCCAGACGCGACACATAAGCGCGTGGGTATTGGCACTGCGCTCACAATTCTGCTTGGCAAACCTTGTAAGCAAATAAGAAATGTATGTTGTATTTGTCAAGTGCTTTCCGGGTAAGGCCAACATGAGACAGAAATGGTGAACAAACCTTAAATATTGTGTGGTATCGGCGTAAGAATATGCCATCCCCTTTCTTTCCGTGTCGTAAGAGACGACTAAGTGAAAAGCCTTGATAATCGCAATGGCTACCGACTGATGGCGCCATAACCATCTCAAAAAATATCAGGCCAAAATGAAGCAGGCGACGACGGGCTGCAGCGTCTAAGTTGCGAAGTGCTGCTGCGATCCCCAATCTGCTCGGCGATCCAGGCGATTATAGCAAATCGGAAAAGGCCGTGGACTATGAGGCTGGTAAAAAGCTTAAATAGGCTGATGAAGTAGATTTAAAATTATCTATCCTTGCGCAGCCAGGGTGCATCGGCGTGATACTTTAATACTGTAGGGCTGTACATATAAATTTCAAATTTAATTAACTGGCCTATTTTATTCCAGGAGACCTACAGTGAGGTGCAGGTGGGCTCATCTTCAGAACCCGAGCACTGCCACTGGCGACCCCAAGCGGAGCCGCCGAGTTCCGTGCCTCAGCTACTCGCTGCCTTGCTACTCTGTGCTGTGTTTATGGTAAATATTTAAAAAATATAAGCTCACATTTCACTAGAACTTATTTACGCCTTATTTTAGACCTATGGCAGTCCTGGAGTCAATGCCAACGTTACAAATCGTACTTAAGTTTCGAAAAAAGTCAAATTGGTACGAAACATCCATACCCCTATATCAAACTCGAGTCTCTAGTTTCGGAGGCAGATCCCTAACTACTCTCGTGGTAAATATGGGTACTTATGCATAAGGGGCGTAAAATGAATAAAGTGTCAATTACTGATGGTGACGTCCTGGCCGATTTCGATCACGGCGACAACTAACGAATACCACCGGCAGCTGTCGAACGGCGATGTGACATAACCGCGCAAGTGTACGCACTGACATAGAGGCACGCACTTGTCTTTCTTTACCTTCCCGTGCCCGATGTAAGGCGTTTGCGTCGAGATCGGATGGAGGATGGACCGGATACAACACAATACAATCAAAGCCGAAAAACAATAGTTTGTTCAAACTTTACTCTCCCCGTTTTGTGGCGCTAATGGTAAGTGGTTACGTCAGCAAATCGATACCTGCAATCAACTATAAACAAAGAAGGCTACAGGTATCTACTCGTATAAAAAAAAACTCACGTAATTATTAGTAATTTAGCTCTCACGTCATCGTTTATTTAGTTATAAAATATGAATACATTGTGCTGTACTTAATATTAAGCTATTCAGGTCATGGATATAGGGGCCCTATTATATAAATAGCGATGAAGATCATGCTTGTGGCTCTTACGTCACTTAGACGCTACTACTTTGAATATCAATAAACCGTAAAGTTATTAACATTGATTGTTTATACGAAATGCTTAATAATGCTATTTGGCCGTGTGCCGCTGCGTCATGAGATATCGACATTGTCTATGTCAAGTACATGTTATATTAATGGATCATTAAGGGACAAGAATATAAGGCCGCTGAAGCACTGCTGTATTCAAATCTAGTAACACGCATACTAGATTTGAATGGAACACATTACTTTTGGTCGATCATTGCTCTCAGTTATATATGTTATAGCTTCAGTAACAACATTTAACAATAATGAATATAAGGAGACATTAGATAGGTTCTTCCGCAATAAAACCGCCCGGACACTATACGTGGTGCTTTTGCTGCTGCTCGAATGGGCCGGCTCGACCAGGTTGGTACAACGATCTCGCTGAATAACAGGAATCGTGAAATAAAAGCATCTTGAGCTTCTGGGTTTAGTTCGTTGAGTGAGGTCCCTCCTCCTGTCTCCCAAATACCCGTAAAGGCTGGTAATGCATCTGCAACACCTGGTGTTGCAGATGTACGTTGGTGACGGTAATCAATTACCGATTGCTCGTTTCCCGGCTTTCCCATAAAAAAAATGGACGCTTATAAATACACACATACCTACTACCATATATGCATACCATGGCACAGAGCTTGGTCTAGTGGGGTTGCTGTAAACATAACACCAGAAAGTAACGTTAATATGGCGTGGTGTGAAATAAAATGTCACGCTTTGTTGTTGAATAAACAAATGAATATAAAATAAAATGAAATCTCATGGAAATTTTCTGGAGACACTCATTATCTACCGGAGAGGTGAAAACTGTAACCACTCCGATTCCTGGTAAATCCAAATCCATAACTACCATCTATACCTGCCATAGGCAATACAGACCACTTGTTAGAATCAGTTATTTATTTTTCTCTATATATGCGGAATGATCAATATCCTTACGACTTTCCGCCAAATTATTCTCACAAAGTTAACCAACTGAATTCATGCGCTCGAGCGGCTTCACATTCCGTTGGAAATTTATGAATCACAGGCAAACTTTGTCCTGCGGCTTTTGCCTTTTGGAAATCGTTTCCACGAGCAACTTGTCTGGGAGCAGCCCGGTGCTCAATTCTGACTTCCGAATACTGTTAAAAGTAAAAAAAATTCAAGCATTAGATGTTGTGCGCTTTTATTAAATGCAATTTGCAGGATATTGTTGCATATGGGCTGCGTTTTATTCTACTTCATACTTCAAATGAGGGATTTTTTTTATGTTTTTCGTTCAATGGCACTTAAGGGACTTAATTAAACCATGGACAAGGATGATGGTTTCTTTTAGCTCAGACAAAGCGAAGCACGCGGTTTATCGGTAATTAAAATTGATTAATGATTTGCGATCACAATGGAGTTCTTATTCAGTGGCCTCTCAATGGAATTCTTTCGTACGTAGTAGAGCCGAGCGGCGGCTTTTTCTGCTGTTAGTTATTCCGGCATCTCTCGAATGCCACGTGATTGTTCTAATACTACTTCTCTTAATTGACATTTACTACACCCACAGGAGGATGGACGTAAGGGGGAATATTCCAGTGCAGGCTGCTGACTAACGAACGAGGCTCTGTCGACGGACTGAAGGGAATTCCATCGGAAATCCAAATTCCATAGATTCGTGACGGGGAGAGAGTATCTCTAGTGCGAAAATGCCAGAATCGTTTACCCAGGCGGATGGGACAGGCACTCAGCGACATGAGTATGGATAAATCTTCTGTACTTGCCATACCTGCTTCTGTTGTACAGACTGATGAATTGGATAGGATGAGTTGGGTTTTTATATTATCTTACGTCATAGTTGTTACGTAATGTATTTTGGGTAAACTTGGACGAACGAAGTGCAACTTGTAGAGGTAAGAGCCACGATATGCCCACAGGTGTGCGAGCTGGTGGGTGGATACCTGGCGGGGAGTCTGTCGGTGATGTCGGACGCGGCGCACATGCTGAGTGACTGCGGAGGCTTCGCCCTCGCACTGTTCGCCTTCCGATGCGCGCGGAGACCGCCCGATGCCTCCATGTCCTACGGCTACCGGCGGGCTGGTTGGTACATTAATGTTAATGGAGTAGCTTAAAACTGCCCCAGTGCTGGGTTTATGTCTTATTTGTGGAGATGGTTTTGGAGGCGTCAGTCTGCCACGCTACTCTAGGGTGGATTTGCACATTTCATGGATCCTCGAAATATTTTAGTGTTAATTATTCCTTACGATGTTTTCTTTCCTCGCTTAAGCATGTTAATTTAAAAAAAAAGCTATTAACCTTGTCGATGGGGCTGTACTCATTCTGTTCAGTTTAATCTAGAGCTTCCATGCTTCGTGTGTTACACTTTAGATGCCCGCTGCAGTTAAAGTACTCCTGTACACTTGCAAAGAACTCCGGTACTAGAGGGTAGGGGTCCATTCAGTCTAGGAGCCGTCTGGAAAGGTAGTGGGTATCAATTCTCTACTCATTTCTGACGCTAAATAGCCATGCAATAAGTGTCATACTGTGGACTGTTTCTACTCTATATAGAAAAGAAAGTCTATGCTTGTGGTATTGCTATTCTATGGTCCTTTGCGGGTGGTCGGATGGCGAACTTCTGCGAAGAAGATCCCTCCAGGAAGGTACCATTACGGTAGAGACACTACCCCCCTCCCGTACGCATTTGTTGGATGGATTTTCCTCCAACAATCGGTTATCAGAGCCTCGCCCATTAGTCAGCACCCTGCTGTCAGCACGGCATACAGGTACATGCAGACCCTTAGCTCGCGAGTCTCTTCCACTGAAGCTGTCAAGGCCACCGCGCCAACAGTATGTCTCTAATTCTGTAGGGGGCTTTAGTCGATCCAGCACTTATTGGTGACCCCGACATCACCTGTCACTGTCACTAAAAAGTGTAAAGTAAAAGTAGGTGTTTGCGAATTTATCCCAGTGCGACATAGCGTACAAGTGGTTGGAGTTGGAGGTTGAAGTTTGGAGAAAAAGATGGTATGCAATACCCTTAAAAGCAACTGCAAGTATAAGAACGAAAGTGGTCTTCGTTCTTAAGTGTAAGTCTTCATTCTTATACTTGCTTCCATTAACATGTTCTTGCTACAGAGGTGCTTGGAGCGATGGCGTCTGTGCTACTGATCTGGGTGCTAACCGGCATTTTCGTGTACGTGGCGGCGTTGCGGATCCACACCGGGGAGTACAGCATCGAGCCGGACATGATGATGATAGTGTCCGGGTGCGGGGTGGCGTTTAATGTGGTGCTCGCGTTGGTGCTGCACGGTTGCGCCTCGGATATAGGTGAGATGGCTTTTCTCACATTCATCGATAAATTGCCTCGCAGTACAGCACTAACAAGGACATTTATATATTGTAATAGCATTTGTGTTGTATCGACGTAAGCCTTAAAAACCGCTAAGGCTACCGACAGATGGCGGGATATAGTCATCTCGAATATTATCAAACCAAAATTAAGCTGATCGATTGGGGTCAGCAGCCTCAGGTGCAAGGTGTCTCGTACTGCGATTGCTAATCCGCTCGCCGAGCGTGGCGATAATGGCAAGTCCAGCTGTGGACTATTTACGGATTGGTTAGGTAAGATGAATAACCAAGCATATATTACTTTTTATTTGCTTTTTGTTAACATATTTGTTTTTTAGTTTTGTCTGTCTACTAGGTTTCAATAATATCGACTTAGTGGTAATTAAATTAAGGGAAACTTTGTCTTTACTATATATGCATGCATTACCAGAGAAAATATAAGAATACTACTATTTTTAATAGAAGTAGTGTTTAAAACTTGTGCAAGCTCCAGATTCATGACGTAATTTGGTGTTAAAATTGCTCGAAATCTTATTAAAGTATCAATCATACAATCCTCATTTCTTCTTCTTCTTCTTTCTTCCGTGATTGGAAGATTTTATTTAAAACACACACATGTTTCTGTCTGCCAGCCCACCACCACTCGCACGGCGGCGCGGCTTGCCCCGCGAGCGCGCAGCCGGCGCCTCGTCCGGCTTTCCGGCTGTTCCGGCGCTCGGCGCACAAGCCGCCGAACGGCTTGCTCAACGGCGACTACAGCCTGAAGGACATGGCCAGCCACGAAACCGATGTCGCGGGCTCGAGAACTAGGTCAGTCTATATCTACAACAATAGTAAAGTAACAATGCCTGCCTCTGCTGCTTGTAAATGTTCTGCTTCACTTCCAAATATTTCAAAGTGTTTTTGAGTCTGGCAAGATCTGCTGCTCCAGTGCGTCGAACGTTCGGAAAATATATTTTTCATTATTGCACTAGTACAATGTTCTTTTGAACCGATTTTTTTACACGAGTCAATACAAGTATTTGTACGTGGCGAAGCCAGGCGGCTGTATTTGGTGTTGTTAGAATGGGCCGGTTTGACCGATTTAATACCACGGCCTCGCAGAAAACGGGCGTGAAGTAGAGGCGTCTTGTGCTTCTGCATTTAGTTCGGTGAGTGTGGTAAACGGAGCCCCACTCCCTCCCACGTTCGTACACACTAGCTGCTCCTGTATACCTAAATATCCCTAAAGGCCTGTAAATACACTTGCAGCCCCGGTGATGTTGTTCGCAGATGCACGTGGGCCTCGGCAATCACTAATAACCTTTATCTTTCCCACAAAGAAAACAATACAGAAAAAAGACGATAACTGTCAATACATAACATATCAGTCTATTTTATGTGTTAACAGTTATTTTATTTATTTTACAAAATCCATAGTTTCCTGCAATAGTTAATAACACTATAACTATTTTTGTACGTAACTTACAGCCAAAAGAGATTTACATTTTATGTCTAGTAACATTACATAACAACATTTTTGACTGACTCGAGAGGTATCTTTGGGTATTTATAAGTATTTCTCGCTTTTTTTTTTATTGTTATCGACACGCTGAAACGATTACAAACATGATCTGGCTACTTTATGTAGTGAGTTTGATACCGACTGGATCGTGGTGGACGAAAACTGTAGATTGAGACACGTAGCGAAACCGACTACCCGTGCGAAACCATGGGCAGGTCTCTAGCGCCGCGTAGTCTGAAATGTTAACTGCACACCCCAGCGTGTCGGTAATAGACGCTGCTCTACTCGCTAAAGTAAAAAAAAGGATAGAATTGAGCTTCGTTCGGAGATACAGTTCGATTTAGAAAGAAAAAAACCAATCACAAAATATGCCTATTGTCGGGATGATTTTTACTATGCTAAGTTGGGTAACATTTTCCTTGCCGCTTGCAACATTATTATCGCAACGCAGTCACTCTTTTTAGCCGTGAGGTACCAGGGTTGGAATTGCCGTGGGTGTCGCAGGAGGCGATTGAGGACAGAGCCTTGAAGATCACAATGGCTATCCACAGTTGGCGGAATATTCATCTCTTAAAAATACCAGTGCAAAATTAAGCAGGCCGATGACAGGCAGCAGGTCGCGTCTAAGGTGCGAGGTGTCTGGTACTGCGATCGCTAGCGTGGTGCCTATGACAAATATGACATAACCGTAAATATGCCCACATTACGTTGATGGAACTGCGTACACGAATCCGTCTGGATCAAGATCAAAATCAAAAATCATTTTTTTAATTTCAGCAAAAACAATATCTGATAGCAAAGTATAGACAGATTAAAACATGTTTAGGCTAATTTAGCTGTTACATAATAAATGATTATAAAATACATTAAAATAATACATATGTGTTGTATATAATACTTAAACGTGTAATAAATAAATAAATAATATATTTATATCTAAGGGATGCATGTGTTCAGGGCCTTAAATTTCACGATGGACAGAGTGTGGGGCAGAGCACGGCGATATGTTATATGTGAATGGTATTGTTACAGGAATATAAACCTGAGAGCGGCGCTCATCCACGTGATAGGTGATCTCATACAGAGCTGCGGGGTTCTGCTCGCCTCCGTACTCATCAAGTTCTACGTACGTTGCTACAATTGTTTCTTATTCGATGTACAAAGATATACAATTAAAAGTAACTAATTTAGTTAGACCACATTTTTCTAAACTGTATATAATTGCAAATCTCACACAGTGTAAGACCAGGCTAACATGCTTGGATATTCGCCACTCGTCTCTAGAATCAGTTACCTGTGTCAATAATCCGACTTCACCGCGGTTATTGTGTACAACGTATCATCGCTACACCGGACGCAGCCGGGTGCAGTCGCGTGGCGCCACCTCTCGGCCGAACGTCGGCACGCGGCCGACCTCTCGCCTCTACTGCTCGCTGTTTTTGCATTCCACGCGTGTGAAAATTTACTGGTATAAATAATGTATAAATATCGAAATACGCAAATATTCCTGGTGACATCGCCGGGGTGTCGCGGAAAACTGCAGCGCTACTGTTGAAGAGAGGAACGTCTTATCTTCGAGGTGTGATAGGTGAAGCAGTCAGGTAAGTTAAATGCAATCCCGCTGGTTCTTCCTAAAACAACTAAAGACATTAAACCAGCCACTAGCGAGGGTCTAAAATTACTTTCCGCCGCCGCTTGTTGTCTTTCGTGGACACACCTATACTTTGTTTTACTTGTTCTTTATTAAGTAAAAGTGGGCATTTGGTGTTCGAATCTGGGACCTGTGGGGGCAAGCAGAAACAAAAAAGTCGACGCGAATTGTTTATATGAATTTAAACGTTAAACGTCTTTCGGCAGCCAGAAGCGAAGGTGGTGGACCCGATCTGCACGTTCGTGTTCAGCGTGCTAGTTCTGCTGACGTCGGCGCGCGTAGTTCGGGATGCGCTCTCAATGTTGATGCAAGCCGTCCCGAAGCACTTCAGGTTCCTCACCTGATCATTATTTTATTACCTCATGAGCATATAACAGAACAAAGACGTGGTCTTTCACTGCAGGCCGTATGAGGAAGCTCAAAGTTGGTCAGCGGAGTATGGAGAAGTGTACGGCTACACACTTCTCCATCATTTGGTCCAGAGACCAAACAAGAATCAAGTTTGATTCCTATCCCACTGTATTCGTTTTTAAAAGTAGCCAATGCCAAAATCGTTGGAATAAGGCTATAGCTTTCCAATGTGTCCGATGTCGTTCATAAGGTTGATATATAATTTACATTATGTTTCCATTTCGTAGGTACCGCGAGTGCGTGGGCGCGCTGTCGGGTGTCTGCGGCGTGCGGCACGTGCACTCGCTGCACGTGTGGGCGCTCTCCACGCACTGCACCGTGCTCACCGCACACGTCGCCATCGGTGAGAATCGCTGAAAATAAAAATTCACAATCTCGAATAACATACGAAATCCGAAGTCTAAAAGATATTTAACAAAAAGTGTATAAAGTATCTTTACATTATTGACAGGTGATAAGATTTTCAAGGTTCTTACCGTAAGCGGGCCGTCGACAGCCACAGGAAGAGATACCTTACGCCGCCATCACATGGCGGATTGAATATAATGTTTATTTGTACTACCGTTCAATTACTATGAAATAAATACTCCGATTTTTTCACAGATGATCTATCAGAAGCGGAACGAGTACTTCACGAATGCCAGCGACTCGCACGCGAGCAATTTGCTGTACAATCGGCCACGTTCCAAGTGGAGCGATACTCCGGGGCCATGGCAACCTGTCGTGCCTGTCGCCAGCCCGCCGCTGTGCCCTGACGCCCCACCACGCTCTCGCGATAGTTCGCGGGTGAGTGCATCGCCCGCTGCACATGTACACTCTACACACAATGCAAATGGCTGTACGTACACACATCGCAAATCTACACACGTTCACACTGTACACGAATCCACGTACATTCACTCTACGCATGTACAGATACTGCACACGAATACGTGTGTACACACACTGCACTCACACACACTGGACATGTACACAACGAAGGCATTTACTACACATATACCCACGCTACTTACGTACACACGCATTGCACACGTTCACAGTACACGTTTTTTTTTTTTTTATGAAAAAATAGGCCTGCGTTTGACCTCAATCTTGCCCGATGGAAAGCGAAGATGAGGCCTAGGATGGTACACGCTTGCCTAGATGTCTGTTCACTTTGGCCTTGAAGATATCCAGGTTATAGGCCTCCGGAAAAACCGACCCCGGCAGAGAGTTCCACTCCTTAGCCGTCCGCACAAAGAAAGAAGAGGCAAACCGCCTCGTGCGTAATGGAGGAATGTCTACAACATAAGGGTGGAACTTCTCGCCGCGTCTAGTCGTTCGGTGATGGAAAGGGGAAGAGGGTATTAGGTTATGCAAAACCTCCGCACACTCTCCGAAATGAATTCGATAAAAAAACCGAGAGGCAGGCCACTCGTCTACGGTGTTCGAGGCTTTGAAGTTTTGCCTCTACTAGTGAGTCACTGCCTATGATCCTCTTCGCTCGGCGCTCCAACGAGTCCAAAGCATCAAGCTGATGTTTAGCCGAACCATCCCAGAGGTGGGAACAGTATTCCATGCAAGAGCGGACTTGAGCTTTGTATAGATTTAACCCTTAAAAGCCTGATTTTTTAAATCAAATTTAAAAATATATAAATGTACCCTTTACTGTGTTTACTAATGAGGAAAAATAGTAAAATAAATTAAAACGATATTTTTATATATTTATTTTGAAAAAAAGATTTGGTATCATTTTTGATACTTTAGGCATCACGGTAATCAAAATATTGAAATTTATTTAATAATGAAATAATGCAAAACAGGGATTTTTCTTATTATCACATAAGGAAAATTTTCATTTTTTACATAACCATGAAGTAAGCTTTCGACAATTTTGATATTTACATTTATTTCTTGAGTCCATAAAAACTTTTTCATGTCCCACTCGATCATAACGTATGTCAGTTGAGGGGTAAGACCTGGACACAAGACCGTGATCTTTTGGAGGGTGGTTCAACATCATCATCTTTTCGACTTGTACTTGGCCTTCCACGTTTATTTTCAGGTCGAAGCTCTGTTCTGAAGTCACCTAACTTCAGTATGTCCTTCTGGGGTGTTCCTCTTTTGACGTTAACGTTTTTGTAGAGTACCCAAGAGTTGATTATTGTAATATCAAGTAGATGATAGAACAACCTCATTGTCCACTTTCTAGATTTTATGGGTATATGGTATCGCCCAATGAAGCTGTCCATCAGGTCAACGCCCCCCATGAGGGCTTTATATTCCTTGATTACGCGAGGACAAGGTACTTGAATATGTTTTTACGTTTTATTTTTTTGTCGTAGCGGGTTATAGCTCTGCTGGTTCGCAACGAACATAAGTGGAAAGCAATAGCACTTGCTTATTGTCCTTCCAACTTGTTGCCGAGAAATCCATACCTTCAAAGGTAGCAATATTTTCATGATAGGCTCCTCTTGTTACTATGGACTTCAAAACTTTTTATCTTGCAACTTGCAAGTCTTGCCCAGTCTGTTCCTCTGGACGGTACCAAGACAGTAAATACCTTCTTTGGTTAGGTAATGTAATAAAGGAATATTGGTATAAAAATTGTCGAAATATAGGATATGGTTAACATTCCTTGGTATTGGTCTTAACAATCGAACGACTGTATTCGATACCACTCCTAAATCCGGTTCGTGTGGTAATCTCTCAACATTCTTAGCTCCTGGTATACCTCAAAACTATATGCGTAACCCGAAAGGCTGCACAGCACAAATCATTTCAATCCCCACTTGTGGGGTTTCGTGGACACACCTATACTTTGTTTTACTTGTTCTTTATTAAGTAAAAGTGGGCATTTGGTGTTCGAATCTGGGACCTGTGGGGCAAGCAGAAACAAAAAGTCGACGCGAATTGTTTATATGAATTTAAACGTTGAACGTCTTTCGGCAGCCAGAAGCGAAGGTGGTGGACCCGATCTGCACGTTCGTGTTCAGCGTGCTAGTTCTGCTGACGTCGGCGCGCGTAGTTCGGGATGCGCTCTCAATGTTGATGCAAGCCGTCCCGAAGCACTTCAGGTTCCTCACCTGATCATTATTTTATTACCTCATGAGCATATAACAGAACAAAGACGTGGTCTTTCACTGCAGGCCGTATGAGGAAGCTCAAAGTTGGTCAGCGGAGTATGGAGAAGTGTACGGCTACACACTTCTCCATCATTTGGTCCAGAGACCAAACAAGAATCAAGTTTGATTCCTATCCACTGTATTCGTTTTAAAGTAGCCAATGCCAAAATCGTTGGAATAAGGCTATAGCTTTCCAATGTGTCCGATGTCGTTCATAAGGTTGATATATAATTTACATTATGTTTCCATTTCGTAGGTACCGCGAGTGCGTGGGCGCGCTGTCGGGTGTCTGCGGCGTGCGGCACGTGCACTCGCTGCACGTGTGGGCGCTCTCCACGCACTGCACCGTGCTCACCGCACACGTCGCCATCGGTGAGAATCGCTGAAAATAAAAATTCACAATCTCGAATAACATACGAAATCCGAAGTCTAAAAGATATTTAACAAAAAGTGTATAAAGTATCTTTACATTATTGACAGGTGATAAGATTTTCAAGGTTCTTACCGTAAGCGGGCCGTCGATAGCCACAAGAAGAGATACCTTACGCCGCCATCACATGGCGGATTAGACCCTTAATGTTTATTTGTACTACCGTTCAATTACTATGAAATAAATACTCCGATTTTTTCACAGATGATCTATCAGAAGCGGAACGAGTACTTCACGAATGCCAGCGACTCGCACGCGAGCAATTTGCTGTACAATCGGCCACGTTCCAAGTGGAGCGATACTCCGGGGCCATGGCAACCTGTCGTGCCTGTCGCCAGCCCGCCGCTGTGCCCTGACGCCCCACCACGCTCTCGCGATAGTTCGCGGGTGAGTGCATCGCCCGCTGCACATGTACACTCTACACACAATGCAAATGGCTGTACGTACACACATCGCAAATCTACACACGTTCACACTGTACACGAATCCACGTACATTCACTCTACGCATGTACAGATACTGCCCACGAATACGTGTGTACACACACTGCTCAAGTAAATACAATTAGATATTTATAAATGTTCTTATTGTTTTCTTTGCAGGGGAATGAAAACTGAAGTGTTGAAGCACGAAATTCTTAAGAAATTATGAAAGTGAGGTGAAATGTAACGAGCAAGGACATGATTTAAATAAATTAAATTATGAAAAAGATAATGACAATGTACGGCTATGACGAACACCATCAAACCAAAAATGACAGTCAGATTGTCTCGATGTAATTTAGTCAATTAATTTTAAAAATAATACATGTGCGATTATATACATTACATGACTTATTCGGCTTCGATCCGCTTTGAATATATAAATGTTATTTTTAAGGTTCTCTTTAGTTATAACCTTATAACGTATTTAGTATTCCAAATTTAACAATCTATTTGCCAAAGTGTTTAAAAATATTAAATAAAAATTTTAGTGTAAAAGTATTAATTAAAATAAGAATTTACATCTATAAGAAGTAAGAAAAAGTGATATTGAAACAACTTGATAACTTATTTGAAAAGCTGCACTATGCAATGTGCTATGTTGATCAATAAGTATTTGTAAATGTAATTAAAAAAACAATGAAAATTCTAAAAAAGATTTTCTAAATTATATTTCTTTTTCAACGTAAATAACCTTCTAACCTAATACACCTTTAACAACGTTTTGAAAGTTGTACCACATTCCCTGAGGAGAAGGGGCTTGATGCTGGCATCGAAAAAGGCCTCTGCAGCACTCATGACATCTTATCGTAAATTTGTAAGATTTTTATTTCTTCGCGTAGTTTTTAATCAATTCTCTCCGGTTGATGTCTGTCCTTTAGTTAAATAATCGATCATAATGATTACCTTCGGCATCCCAAAAGACGCAGGAGTAGAGTTCTTGCGACTGGACGAAAAGACTTAGTACCTCTAGGCCGGCGGTGAGGACGATCTTTTCAGAACTTGTTTTGGTTTTCGTTAGCGGCTAAAATGGCGAAGCCGTATTTCAACATCGTTCACGACACGTACTCGAGAAGATTCTGGTTCTTCAATTAAAATTTTGCTTTGAAATGTCAACTCTTGCTTTCTTTTGTGCGTCTGTTATCTTGAACTATCCCAGAGGTGGGAACAGTATTCCATGCAAGAGCGGACTTGAGCTTTGTATAGATTTAAGAGCTGCTCCGATGTGAAGTACCGTCTCACCCCGAGAGGATACTAAGTTTTTGGCGGCAGTGTTTGCTATGGACTCGATGTAACGACCGAAATTTAGGTTAGAAGAGATCTAGACCTAAGAGCGCAAGACGGTCATTTACCGGAACGGAGACATTCCGGAAAGTCGGAGTGAGTTGGAATGGACTCCGTTTCGCCGAAAAAGACAAGCCTGTGTTTTAGAGGTTAAACTCGACCAAATTGGCATCACCCATTGAAACAGCCTCCAAAGTCGAGTTCACCCCTCAATCATCGATTCTCTGAAAGACTGGACTTTTGCCCCAGACTTCGCATCGGACAAGTATCTCCCCGAGACTGTGCTGTCATCTGCATACCCAAAGATATCGGGTGTTACCAGCAGGTCGTTGATGTGCAGCAAAAAAAGAGTCGCGGAGAGCACAGACCCCTGAGGCACAACGGCATTAATATCATGGAGATCGGACGAGGCGCCATTAACGACAACCCGAATCGATCTGTTCCTCAGGAAATCCTCGATCCAGATGCAAAGCTCGGGAGCAATACCATATGCCGGAAGCTTGCCAATGAGACTTACACGTACACACGTACTCATGTACTCACACACTGCTCAAGTAAATACAATTAGATATTTATAAATGTTCTTATTGTTTTCTTTGCAGGGGAATGAAAGGCTGAAGTGTTGAAGCACGAAATTCTTAAGAAATTATGAAAGTGAGGTGAAATGTAACGAGCAAGGACATGATTTAAATAAATTAAATTATGAAAAAGATAATGACAATGTACGGCTATGACGAACACCATCAAACCAAAAATGACAGTCAGATTGTCTCGATGTAATTTAGTCAATTAATTTTAAAAATAATACATGTGCGATTATATACATTACATGACTTATTCGGCTTCGATCCGCTTTGAATATATAAATGTTATTTTTAAGGTTCTCTTTAGTTATAACCTTATAACGTATTTAGTATTCCAAATTTAACAATCTATTTGCCAAAGTGTTTAAAAATATTAAATAAAAATTTTAGTGTAAAAGTATTAATTAAAATAAGAATTTACATCTATAAGAAGTAAGAAAAAGTGATATTGAAACAACTTGATAACTTATTTGAAAAGCTGCACTATGCAATGTGCTATGTTGATCAATAAGTATTTGTAAATGTAATTAAAAAAACAATGAAAATTCTAAAAAAGATTTTCTAAATTATATTTCTTTTTCAACGTAAATAACCTTCTAACCTAATACACCTTTAACAACGTTTTGAAAGTTGTACCACATTCCCTGAGGAGAAGGGGCTTGATGCTGGCATCGAAAAAGGCCTCTGCAGCACTCATGACATCTTATCGTAAATTTGTAAGATTTTTTTATTTCTTCGCGTAGTTTTTTTAATCAATTCTCTCCGGTTGATGTCTGTCCTTTAGTTAAATAATCGATCATAATGATTACCTTCGGCATCCCAAAAGACGCAGGAGTAGAGTTCTTGCGACTGGACGAAAAGACTTAGTACCTCTAGGCCGGCGGTGAGGACGATCTTTTCCAGAACTTGTTTTGGTTTTTCGTTAGCGGCTAAAAATGGCGAAGCCGTATTTCAACATCGTTCACGACACGTACTCGAGAAGATTCTGGTTCTTCAATAAAAATTTTGCTTTGAAATGTCAACTCTTGCTTTCTTTTGTGCGTCTGTTATCTTGAACTATCCCAAACGAAAGCCTCTAAATAATAAATAAAAATCTCAACTAAATAACGAAAAGACGTCAATCTATCTTAACCATTACTTCAATTCTTTTTAAGTTTTCTTCAGTAGCGGCGGTCAAGTACGTGCACCAGTACTCTACTGAAGAATAAGACGGGGCATTGACTCGCACTGAATATTTAATAAAAGCACTAACTTCGATTTTCCCATTATGCACACGATCACAAAACAAATTCCCCCCAAATTTGAACAATAAAAAAACTTTTTTTTTTTATTTTGTGGGAACGGCTTCTAGTTATTTAAGATCTCAACAAAATAGAATGTATTCCAGTAACTTAACGTAAAGTATCCGATTACAAAAACTTATTGATCGACTTAAGAGTAGTACATACAAATATTTTTAACCTTATTGTGTTTGTCACAATGCTATAAGGTTGAAAGTTTAAAATGTTGGTGCGCAAGAACATGAATCATGTGTTCTTTGAATTTTCTTATTAAATTTCATTAAATATTAAGAATACAAAGTTTTAATTATTTCTGTTAAATATTATTTTATTTTCATATTGTCTATATATACAAATATTGTTACATTTGATGACGATGAGTGAAATATCGAAACTAATATATTATACATAAATATGAAATTAAAAATGTAAAAATATGGATTTCACGCTGATTGTTGCAAATTTAAAATTGTAGATGTAAACATTTATTGTTAACACACTTTTATAGCATCGTAGCATTTTGGTCTGTTATTAATTATAATAATAATTCGGAAACCGCCTTCCTCGGGGTATCTCCAAAAGTGTATTTTCAGATCTTCACCAAATATGTAGTAGAATTGAAAAACTTATTTGAAATCTGTTAAAAATAGAACAATTCACAACTTTACTTAAATAGATAAAGCTATTATGGACTTGTTGTAATAAGGTTATGTTAAAAACTTTTAAGTTACTCGTTTTCTTAACTACTCCATGATTTCAAAATGCTCAATATAATCATAGTATTAATAGCATAATAACTTGTAAACTTTATTCAATAGTATAATATTTAAATTATTCATATGTTCGTGCAATATTTACCAATGATCTTTATGTGCAATATTCTTTTTGCTTTATTCTCTTTTTTTTTATATGTATGGTGACAAACGAGCAAACTGCTCACCTGATGATAAGTTATTACCGACACCAACACCAAAGGAGCTGTAGCAGCGACGCCGGCCTTTAAGGATATTTGGTTGAGGGAAGAGGTGGGGATGGGCTTCCTGTTACCTCACTCACAGTACGAAAGGCACAAGATACCTCTACTTCATGCCGATATTCTGCGAGGCCATGGTACTACACCCGTCGAGATATATATACATATAAAGTGTAAATACCTTCAAACTATATTAAAAAAAATGCAATTTTATAATTATGTGTTACTTTGATATTAATACGCCGCTAGCGTTCCTGTTTCGCGTTATATTTTATTAAAAAGCCAATTAAATTTTTTTTTTTATCTTATGATCGCTTCTTTTTGTCCGTATAATATGACGCTATTTGAAAAGCGTACATAATGCTGATGTCTCTTGCTCAAAAACTTGAAAATGATTTTATCATCTTCGATATATAAGTACTAAGACTATAATAATGTGAGTTGTATTTAAATTAGTGCAAATTACTATGCATTAATAAATAAATATATTTTTTAACGTAAAATGGTTTAAAAAAAATTTAACTCATACAATATGCAACGTGTCTGTCACAGATTAAACATAAACAAAGACGGCAATGTTTAAAAAAAATATTCAAGTTGAACAAGTGAACTGAATTTATTAACGCCAATTATTCTGTCATTGAATATAAATAAAACTAAAATAGTTTAGTTATTCGACTTAGTTTAAAATGAAGTTCGAACTCCGGCCGAAGTGACAATAATATATTTTTTTTAAGTTCAACGTGGTGGAAAGGTGCTCTCACCTACCTGTCACCGTCTTCGGTGACTGGTTATGTCGGCATCAGCATCGCCGGACCTAACTAAATCCCCCACGGTAGATATGCTGTGGCCCAGTGGCCTTTACAGCTTCAGCGGTAGAGACTCGCGAGCAAAGGCCGCAAGTTAAACAATAATGTAAAATTGGCTTACTTAATTAGCTTTGGTCAGATGATTAAAAGCCTTTAAATTTTGTGGTAACGAAATTGAATAAGTAGTCCGTTTTAATACATAAATGAAACAACTCGAAGCATTCTAACTGAACTTAAAAATAAAGATTATTGTAATCGCATTTGACACAGTGAAAAGTAACAAGAGTAACTTAAAAAAACCCAGAGTTGAAATTTAACTCAGCTGGAACTTGCTTCGTCATTGTAAATATTATCAGATATTCTTATCTTTCAGAATGCACAATTGTTCGAGTTTTAAACATAATTTAATATGGTGATGATGATAATTATATCCATGTTTTATATTAAAATATATTTTCTTAGTATTGGATATTCTGATGGTCCTTGTGATTTGACGTGTAATTTCAGTAACTAGTGTCACTGTGGCGTGCGCGAGCGTGTCAGCAACATGCCGCTCGATACGATAGTTATAAAAATCGAGGTCGAATATGATATTTTTTTTTGAATTACGCCATGGCGGCCGCTACCACTTTACCGCTATCACACAAGATAGATAGATAAACCGTTTATTTGGTCACTACAGAACACTTACAATTTATATACAAAATACACATTACAGAGAGTAACAAAGAAAAAGCTGCATAGCAAAAATAAAAAGAAAAGTAAACTTAGACAAAAAGAAATAAAATTCATTTTCACACACAAAAGATGTGTGTTCTGCAGTGGCACATAAAGGCCATAGCTCAGTGTACAATGCCAATTGCCATTGAGAAAAACACAGATTTTCAGCTATTACCTAGAGTTATTACCTAAGTGGGCTGAAGTTACCCCAAAGGTCGTTACTACAGCACCTAATAAAGTAGAAATTTGCTTAATAATTATTATTATCTAGGGACGCGTCACAACACCACAACGAGACCCGAAAACCAACAATTTGCTGCATCTGACCCTAATACTGATTTATCGCATAAGCGTTACGTCAGATAATGGAAGATAAACACGAGTTAGTGTCTCTGTGTTTACGCGTACACTTGAGGCATTATAATATCTCCAGCGCAGTTGACAACTGCTGATAGTAGAAATCGGGGGGTTGTCACCGCGGTCAAAATCGACCAGGAGGACATTACACATAACCCTAACAAAATATAGTACATGACATTTGCCCTGCAAAAGTAAATTTACAGAGGCTGCTATTTATCATGCTGTTTTTTTTATTTATAGAGGCCGCTACTTTATATCCTTTACATGCGATGTTTTATTTAAAGAGGCCTCTACTTTTTATCCATTACATACATGCACGATGTTTCATGTACACAACGATCTAATATTATATAGGCTGATTTAGTTCGCGTTGGTGCATGTTAAAAATTATTGTTATTAGTGAAGTATCTGTAGCTTAATCGTAACAAATTTCCTATTAAGTCCTTAATTTACTCCAAACAGAGAGATTACATTAGCTGTACACTGTTAAGATTTTACATTTTCTTTTCAATAAAGTATACCCCGACGGTGCCCAACCGGTGCCAACCCGGAAATATTTTTTTTATTACAAGATTTTTACAGGGTTATTTTCAATAATATTGTAAATTATGTTAAAAATAACAAGTATTGTTCCGCGACTTTAGGCTCATAATTTTCTTCAAAATAAAATATTAGAGAAACAATAAAAATTCTAGATCTAATTTGTTTAAAAAATTAATTATCTTATTTTAAAATCATAGAAACGGGTTGTTAGTTTTAATGTCATTACGAATTAATATCTATCTATTAATCCACGTACCCATGCATTGACTTTAAACGACAGTTAAACTTAACATATATTTTGTATGTAGTTTTGGAGTAGAGATTGTTAATTCTAGGAAATTTACTGTTTTTTTTTGGTAAATATTTATTTCCAAAAGCTGTAATCTATAAATATTATGGATACGTAGTACAGCTTAGTTAAAAATTAAGATAAAATGAAAAATTAAATTAATGAAATGCGCCGACTATATATATATTTTAGAAAGACATTAGTCGTCATTGGCTTCATTTTTTATGTACCAAATATTATTATTTTGTATCGATATTCTCTCCAAAAAAAATATTGACGCACCTGAAAATGTATATACAGCTTAATTATTGCTTTTGACAAGTTCAAGTAACCACCGAACCCGGACCGCGCATTCACGACTGTCGTCTCTCTCTTACAAACATCTACATCTCATCGAACAGCAAAACTTTTTGTGCGTGTCGAGTTTTCATTGACCTCTTAGTTATAAATTTATTTTGTAAATAATTACAGAGTTTTGTGCTCAAATAGAGAATCCATTGTGATAGCTTTTGTATATTCTAGGACTTAGTCATACTTTGATGAGAGTATTTGTTTATTGGCAAAGGTTAAATTGTAATAGTTTTGAGTGTACTTACGTTGCAGCGTCTGCAGTAGGTGATTTGAAATTCATTGCTAATGGTATGTTATAATGCGGTGGTTATGGATTTAGAAGATTTTTAGTTGGAATTTTTTACATTCTTCTTAATAAAAATGCTTATTAATGCCGGGATTACTTTCAGTTTTAGGAGTACAGCGTCCTCGTTTATCGACTGTTTAGATCAGCGATTGCCAAAAGTGGTTCCGCGATGCCAGTTGCAGTGCAGGGATGTCGCGAAGCTGTAGTGTTGATTAGAAGGTTTAGATTTCACACTGACTATTCTGCCAATAGGACAATGGGTTTACCCTTATTTTGTGTTACAGCAGAGGGTATTTAATCCCTCACCTCCCTCTGAACCCCGTTCAGATCTGCAGTGTTCGCATTATATTATGGAGAATTTACAAAAAGCCATTTCTTGAAATGAAGCGAATGATTTTGCGAATCGAAAACGTTAGTTATACTTCTTTTTAAAGAAATCTATTATTGTAGTTTGAAGTCTTTATCTAACAATTTACGTAAACGTATTTTCTCTGGCACAGGAACATGCACTTGGTCAGGCATGTTTTTAAGGCAGATACGGCATTAGAAAAGGAAATGCTTGCTGCTGGTTCAGGCGCATTTAATGTTTCTTCACTTTCGCTATCACATTCCAGTGTTACATGCCTTATTATTTCTTCGCCAGTAATGGGCTAAAATTTATCAAGGTCATCATTGCTTGCTAAATATTAATTTCAGCCTACTCTGAAAGCTTCTATGAATGAAACAGGTCATCTACGGGCACAAAACCATTGTTACAACGTTCTTTCTCGGTTAACTGGGACCGCAGAGGAATTTGGAGTATATTACACATCTTTTTGACGCCAACTTTGCGCCAATTAAAGTAATAGCCTATTTCATACTGGTTTTTTTATAGGACGTACGTCGGACGTCGGTTCAAAGCACTCAGGATCCCTTTCATCCAGGATAACGTTTTGATATATTGGCTGTATGAGGGCTGTGCCATTGTGTGGCATGTAGACTAGGCATGTGTACTGTAAAATTTTCATTAGTCTTCATCGAGCGGATATACTGGCGCATTATTAAGAACTAACATTGTTTTCAGCGGTTTGTCTCGTGTAATTCAAAATAAAAACAATAATAGCAAATTACTAGCAATTTAAGCTCGCGCAGATCTCAACTACACTTAACACAGTGTTAGTTATCAATTGTAAACTCCAAACATTGCAAAGTTTTTGAAATAATTATCAATTGACTTTGTAAGGCCATAACCGAAACGTAAGATGTCGCGCAATTTGAGAATCGCATTCCACATGCAGAGGAACGTTTGTGGTCTGCTAGCTTTATTCGACATGAGCCAGTATTAAAAAATTCACGTGAATCATGTAAATACTTTGTAATGAATACTCTGAGGCTAGAGTACTTGTATTACAAATATCTACGTTTACGATAAGTAGTGTCAGTAACAAATCAAAATTGTAGGCGAAAATAACGAGGAAGTTTATTTGCAAAATAGAATTTGGTAAATTTCAACGGTTAAATAGAAAAACTTTTGAGTAGATGTAGTTTACATTCTCTTTAGTTATGTATATTCTCGTTATAATGCGAAAAGCGTTCCGTTGTAAAATAATTAGCAGTTATCCTTCAAGCAATAACCTATGAAGATAAATCCAAAACGGTTTATGACAAACGTTTTTGGTGAAAGCTCCCGGTCTAAATTAAATTCGCAGAGAGAGTAAATAATCATGATTTGATTTGATTAGCAAACATACCCGTGTTTACCTTCCTTTAGTTTAGTTGCTGCAGCTGAAATACCGCAGACTGAAAATCTATAATATGTGTTTCAATTATTATTTGTTTGAAATGTGCAATGAATGCTTTTTGCTAAAATTGTAACCAAAAAACGAGATTTTTTTATGAGTAATAAAGCTAGCTGAACCCTGACACGTTTCACAATGGTTATTTTGTAAATACTGTATTTTTTTTTATAAATATTTCCCGTAATGTGTCAAACAATCAATAAATTTGAGCTCAGTCGGCTTTAAGGGACAAACAAACAATCATTTATATATAATATAGATTTGTGTTACATAGATGTTTGACCTTATTATGATAAAGATAAGTTGTTTGCAATTGTTTTTGTTGACGTAAATGTTTGCCGTCCCCGTTAAAACACTGTTGTAACCTTAGTACTGAAGATTAAAACATTTAAAGTACACTGCATTTTTATTTAATCCCTTTTTGTCTAAGGCTTTTCAGTTTCTAATTTAGAAAACCCGGTGCTCCACTAAATGCGCTGCGCATGCGTCGGAGTTAAAAACGACTACTGCGACGCCACTTGTTGCAAACTTCGGAGATGCACAAATGGAAACGGATGGAGCCTAACGTAAATGTTCGTCGACCCGAACTAAATATAGAGTTTCATTAAGTTGATCGGCATGAGCGCTTTTGGCATAATACATCATGAAACGGAATAAAGTTCAAATACTTGTATCTATTATGCTATTCGCGCATGTCGACTGCCATCAGTCGTCATGGCGTACCACAGACGAGGACGCGCGACCCGCGAGCGTGCCCTTGCGTTCGCGACGCTCTGACTTTGGCTATATAGGCTTCGTCGAATCGAAACATATCAAGAGTTACCAAACTTGCGGGCTTTCTGTTCGCGAGTCTCTACCGCTGAAGCCGTCCAGACCACAGGCTCAACAGCGTATCTACTGTGGGGGTTTAGTCGACCCAACGTCTTAAATGTTGATCCCGATATAATATTTCGCTGACTGGTAGATTGGTAGGCTGCCAGGACCTGTCCCCCAGCTAAAACAAAAAAAAAACGTCAAGCAGATAAGACGCGCCATTTTAGTTTGACATTTTCCGACCGTGAAATTATTCGGATATAGAAAATGACATCCATATGGGGTTCTTAAGAGCAACGATTAAAGTGATTGGCCAAATGGAAGTCTGTGTTAAATGGCTGAATATCTTCGTACTCGTTTTTTTTTAGTGTTTTTCTTTGTCGTTTTTGTTCGTTTACGTCTGCAAAGTCTTCATCAATAGCAAAATGAATAGAAAAACAGTTCCGCCGGACATGTTGACGGTAAAATAGATTAATTCGAGGACATGTGAAGTCCTCGGTGCGCCAACATGGCGGACACTTCATTTCTCCAAAACCCTCTCAAACATTGTAAGGTATGTTTTCTAGGCAAATTGTGGGACTTTTACAGGTGGCTATAGTTTTCTTATTTTAAACTATCTTATGTTTCCGATATTTTGTAAACTTAATTTTTTATATGTGGCATGCCACGCTGCATCTGTTATATTTATTCTATATATATATATATATTTAAACTACATTTGAATACCTTTTAAAAGTAATTACAAAGGGCGGACTTAATGCCTTTCGGAATTATCTGCCAGTCAACCCGAGTGCCAGTCCAGTTACAGCTACAGCACAAATTGGTCACCGACTGGTAAAGGACTAAATTGTCTCTAATAACAAAGCATTTCATTCAGTCTTATTTCACATGGGTGTTAATGAATCTGTTATTTGATTTTTAATAGAGGACAAAGAGGACCGTCCACCTGTGTTTTCCTTATTCAATAAAACATTTTTACAATGTAGTGTTTAATAGTTCGACATTGATAAGGGATAGGGAAAAAGAAACCATAAATTAACTACTTAAAATTATTTATTATTAATTTCAAGGCAAGATGTTCAACACAGCTTGTACGACGTCCTTACGTAGGTACTAGAACCACTAAATCTAGGTTGTATGGCTATATCGTTTGTACAGAACAATATCACAAATGCGAACATAATATCGTTTTAAAGCTACCTTCGCCTAAGTTTTATACATGTAAGCGATTTGGTGTTTCAGACCGCTGTTGCACTGTGAACGTTTAGAAAAATAAGTTACTTAGGGACCAACAAAATTTAAAATATCTAAAACATTTATTCTTTAATAACACAAATTAATAGAAAGATGTTAAGAATATTTTATGCTTCTTTTAATATTTTTTCAAAATATAATTTCTGACATGAATTTTGTTTGTGTTAAAGCATTCAGTAAAATATGCAAATTTGTGGTTTGCTAGTGACGTAAGGGTCTGCCACCTTTTCTTCTCCTGAATGACGTATAAGGCGACTAAGGGTAAAGCCTTGAAAATGTCACGCTGGTGGCGGCGGCGGCGTTCGGTCATCCGGAAAAGCGGGTCGCGGAAGCCAGTTTGTCTACGCTGAACCGTTCATGTCGAAAATCGGCTGTTTCTGTCTACCCCTATGGGTGAACGGGCGCGAGTGCTTATATATAAAATATAAAGCTTGCATTAAGCTTTTGAGCACATTTTTCAAAAAAAAAAAAAAATCAAATCTCAAGAAGACTAACTTCAAAATGAATGTTTCGAGCAAAAGCGGCCTTATAACAATATCAATACGTTACGTTCAGAATAAAGTTTAATTTAACTTAATTAATAAATAAAATTATTGAAAAAAATAACCAAAATAACGTCGTCTACATTAATAATGCGTCTAGCGTCAGTTGCTTTTAGAAATTGCAATCAACATTGTATACTGTGGAATTATAATCAAACTTATAAGATGTTTTTCATCAAGCTCAATGGCGGCGGAAGGGGTTAGGTAGGAAAGAGACTGAACTAGACGCTAATAAAATTCAAGTTTGACTTCACGGCTTTGAATTTGTTAGTTAAAGAAAATTTGATTGCATTTTTTTTAAGATAATCTGTTTTAATCCAGTATTCCGCTGCCAATGATTACATTGTGAGACAGTAAAGTGCGATGTACCAGCAACATGGAATAGACAAGAAAAATAGAGAGCCATCATTCCAGTCATCACCTATGACAATATCACATATTTAGTAATTAGTAATCATTTATTGCTAACAGATCAGATCCAAGGCCTATTTTATTTACGCGATAACAATATCTTAAGTTTTGACGTGCGATAGAAGAGCTTACAGTACGTATTTTAATTGAAAAATCACATGTGCAAAAATGTCAATTCAAGCCAACTATTCCGCGTAACTAACGCTCTCTAATATATACATAACTTTATCCCTCTTAATTAATAAATAACAATGCATTTATTCAGTAGATATTATGCCATACTCACTTTGAATACGTCCCATATTTTGTACTTTTTACTATTTATTTATAAGTATGTAGTATATAAACAATCGTGGATTGGAAAATCATTGTAACAATATTGTTTCGGATGGACATTATTGCTTTAGATTGCTAATATACGTCAGTTATTTTTTTAATATCTTTTGAAATGAAAATATCAATCCGCTGATAATTGAAGACGCACACAAAGACGCGAGGTAATAACATACATTTAAACTCTATGATTTACAAAAATTAAACATTTCAAGGAACAAATTTAATACATGATGACAGCCCGATAGCCTAGCAGGTAGTGACCCTGCCTACGAAACTGTGTGTTGTGGGTTCGAATCTCACAGAGTCAAACATTTGTATGTTGAACATTAATGTTTATACCAGAGTCGTATAAATGTTTATACATGTATACATGATTATTTATCTATGTAGATCTTTTAACCATCCAGTTACCAAGACAGGGAATCCTAGTTAGGGACCGGGTGACTGTTCGATATTTTATTATTATTTAGGAGTATTGATATATATATATATATCTCATTATTATTATTATTACTCAAATATAATTATGTTATAACACCATATTTGGAAGACAGCCAATACTGTTCTTCTACTAGATAGAAGAAACAATTAAACGGCGTCAAACGAAAATATAAGCTATCATAAATAATTATGAAATAAATTTAATACGTAAACGATCAATCCCCTTGTTACAAAAACTAGTTTGAATTTTAGTGTCGGTTTAAACCTGCCACCCCTCTAGCGAAACTGATAGTATTCATAATTGTGATAGTTTCAATTTTACGTGTAGACAGATTGACAGATTTCAATACGTTTCCGAGTAAATTCAAGATCACGCCAGAGCATGAAAGAGTTATGAACCCGTTGTCTATTTCCATATTATTCATTATCTGTAATCTACCTATATCATAGACAAATATCATGAGGTCGTCATGTCAAGTAAGCGTCGTTTTCTTTTACCTATCGATTGTACCTGTCATAGATTAAACAATGGTTGGCCGAAAACAAGACTAGGAACGTATAACATGGGCAATATATTAGTATTTTTTTTTATATTAAGTAAATACTTCGAAAATAAAGATGAAAATAAAGATTTAACTAAATCCACTTACACTGTGTACATCCTAATTCAAGAGAAACAATACTACAATGGAATAGTTTCCAACATTAATGGTTATTGCTTTTTTTCCATTCATACTACGTCATCTTTTTCCCGACTAAGCCCTTAAGTTAACGTGTATTAAGTCTCGACTTATTACTAATTACAACCGTGCACAAACAAATTTGCTACATTCTCGCGATACTATTCACGCGAACACTACTACTATTTGAAATGAAACTATTATTTACGGATTTTATCGCGTTTAATTTTGTTTGTATGTTCCCGACGTTTGTTATGCTTTACTGCACCTGTGACCCCGGGTGCAGTAAGGCATAAGAAACGTCGCTCGAATGGGCCTGCTTCGACCGGATTGGTACCACGGCCTCGCAGAATACCGGCGTGAAGTAGAGGCATCTTGTGCCTCTGCGTTTCGTTCGGTGAGTGAGGTAACGGGATGACCATTCCCCCTCCCCACCCCTCACCTCATCATCCCTCCCATCTCCCAAGTACCCTTAAAGGCCAGCAACGTATCTGCAGCACCTCTGGTGTTGCAGATGTAGATGGGCGACGGTAATCACTTACCATTAGCGACTTACGCAGGCCCGTTTGCCGCCTGTCTCATAAACAAAAATAACGGCGAAGGCGTCGAGACCAGGGATTCCCAGACAATTTTGGGCAAGAGACCCCTTTTCACAAGTTTTCTTGATATTCAGGCAGTTCTTATAACAAGTTGGTACACGTAACACAACTATCAACTATCTATACAGTATCTTGAAAGTTTCAAATAAGAACTTGTTTTAATTAATACGGGTCGATTTTTAGACCTCATCAACCCCGATCAATCAGTTTTCGTTTACGTCGACCCCTGGGATACCGATATCGCCCACTTTGGGAATGCCTGCTCTAGACAGCAATTCCGCGGTAAGTGCGGGACGCGGTAGAGATCCATACTGGCGTCAGTAGTATGGGGCCAATGTTGAAGAGCGGTCGTGTCGCGCACGCGTGTAGTCATTACGATTAAGACATTTATTCATCGAATATTATTAACAATATAAAGTTTTAAACGTAGTTTTTTTTATTTAAATAAATTATAATTCAGTCTACATTCGTAATATTTATTTTTAAAGTTATTTGCATCGTTTCTCTGTTTCAGTCCTAAACCAATTTTAGACTATTGCTATCTAAAAATAAATGCAAGAATTTTGATTCTGTCAAATTGTTACTTTTTTTTTTATCGGCACATTCTGAGGTCACATTTGAACCTGTTTGGAATGATTCGGGTTAGCGAGCATCAGGACGTCTAACAAATCGCGACAATATGTAATATCTGACATAAATATAAATTTATGTCAGATATTACATATTGTCGCGTTATATATTGTGGGTAGATAGGTGACCATACATTTCTTAATGTAGATGACCGTCTGACTAAGTGATTAGCGTACATGATTGCTTAGACATGGGTTCGCTTTCGGGACGTGTTGCGTTGTGTTGTTCCTCGTGTCTCTGACACTGCATCTTACCCTTCCTCAGACCTTATCTCATAAGCGCTACACGGGATACAGAAAGGTACGCGAGAGAGTCTCTGTTTGTGCGTACACTTCGGCACTATAATATCTCCTGCGCAGTTGACAACTGTCGATGGTGTTCGGAACGATCCGGATGTCGGAAGGATGATCGTCAATGTAGTTTGCATATGGGCGAGGTACTCGATTCTATCCCCGCCGCCCGGCAACACTTGAAATTGCACCAATGGGGCACCATCACACACACGCCACATGTGGATGATGATTGTTGGTATTTACGCGAACACTACACTATCTGAAATGAAACTATTATTTACGGATTTTATTGCTTTTAATTTTGTTTTTATGTTCCCGACGCTGCGAGTGATTCACAGCAGCCGTCCTCACTGTGGGGGACTGTGGTGATAGACGTCCAGAAGTCTCAGCTTTTAATTATTATTTTTTTGGATCATGAGAAAAGTTACACGATATGATTTTGTAGGGAAATATTATGACACGCTGATTTATTATGAAATTGTTTGACCCTCTCAAAAACAAAAGAAGCCTCAGTATTAAATAACTAGAAGGAGCATCGGCGTTCGCATTCTATGCGAATTTTACGACAGACTTACAGGGACATGTGATGACTACTTTTGAAAATATACAACTCCATTTCATCCCGTGAGTGTCGTAAGTTTTGACTAAAAGCCTTCAATATCTCAAGGCACTGTACAGATGGAATACAAAAACTATGACTGTCAGGCTGTCTGGAATCGCGATCTCAAACATAAGCGTGGCAAGCGTGACAATTAGACTTACATTGGGAGAGGCCTATGTCCAACAGTGGATTAAATATAGGCTATTGAAGAAGTTTGGTAGGCGGCAGACTTTTCTATTTACAGCTACGATATTTTTTAACATTTGCTTGATACTATTTTGCGACGCCCACTTGGCGAGATTGGGATTGGATGGTAGTCTTTCGGCCCACTTCACGTTCCATTCAATATTACATGTGTGGAATCGGCTCGCACCAGCAAATAAAGAAATGAATGCGATATAATTATTTCTCTCGAAACTAGACTAGTATGATTGTTAATTTTTGATATATGTATTATAATTATTTCAAAATAAATAAAAAGTGATAAAAAAAATCAAGCTTCTTTAAAATTTTTAAATACAATAATAAATAATACTGTGTTAATAATATAACCTAGTTATTTTCTTTAATAATTGCATGTGATTCTTAGAACTATCTGGCTAAGTAGGAATTTTTATTTCTCATCGAATCAAATGACTCTTAATGCTAACGTGTTAAGAATCAATGTCCAATGATAAAGAGCTAAATGCTTCTAGCTTAGGCCATGTTATTTGCTTAATTTATTGATGTAGCATAACACGCCGCTATGCATTATAACAAATTCACTTACGTATAATGTGATTAGCTACCTTATTCTTAAGTTAAAGGCTCAAATTTCGTCTAACTCTATTAATATCACGTGGTATTAGATTTATTACTGTGAAACCTTTGCCGTTGTAAAGTTCTAACTATAAAAGCTTTGCTCATTGAATCACTATGTAACACCGTAATGTGACGCTTGTACTGTCGTGAGACTTTTGAGATAGAAATATATTTTTTTTAAATAGTTGCGACAAATTAATAAATTAACTTTGTTTTAATTCAATCTTTAAATATTGCTGCTATTGGTAAAATATAAAAATTACAATTATATAACTCTTAAATAAAATGTCATAATCGTAATTACGTTATCCAGTATCGTCCCGTTGCAGTAAATACAAAAAAAAATATCGAACATGATGCAGACTCATTCGAATTTTAATCTTTCTAACAACAGTACTACGGTTTCAATTTGCATAATATCCACCGTGCAAAAAGTTTTTTCTATCGAAATCTCAAGTAGAACTCTATATCCAACTAATAGGGTTCATTATCGCTTTTAAAGCGAATGTGTGCAAATCACGATCTCCGAATATCTTGTCATTTTTAACTCGACCTTAACCTTTAGGAGATAGGATTCAAAACCGCGTTTCAGGCGAGTGGGGGGACCTCGGCTGCCGGACAGCGACGCCGGCTAGCCGCTCGCAAACCGCCTCCAGCTGGGCGTCCAGCATCAGCGACGCTATCTGGTCGTCCGTCAGCATCTCCACGCTGTGACAAGCAAAACATTCCGTAAAGCGTTTAGGTAAATTATTAGCCAATAACTACTCGCGAGATACGTAGTAGACGTCGACCTACTTTAGTCCAGCAGGTGAGCGCAGTGCCGGTGCACTAGCGCTGGTGATGCCGCTCCCCATCACCAGTCTGAGGGATTAGGGCTTTGAAAATTCGGATGGCTATTCCACCATCATTAAGTCGCCTTAATCTCATTTGTATGCTAGCATGGTTCATCACATGCAGAAGTTGACAATTGGAGAAGGAGATGATATTATATTTCCCCTTACGCCCACTCTTGTGATTAATTGATATACAATTGGCACAGTCCCTGTAGACACTTATAGAACTGGGACTAACAGTACCCAGCGGTGGATTGCACGGACTGCAGACGTACCTGGGCGGGCTGTCGGTGTCCGAGTCCCGGTCTGATGTCGCGGAGATGGTGGCGGACGGGCCGCGGCGTGTCCAGCTGTGGAGTACACAGGGTATAGACGTACCTAGGCAGGCTGTCGGTGTCCGAGTGCCGGTCGGACGACGCGGAGGAGGCGGTGGGCGAGCGGCGGCGGGGAGTGCGCGGTGCGGAGCCCGAACCGCGCCGTTCACCGAAAAGTGACAACCCTACAGAAAACCAATAACATTTTCTTCTATTAGTCCTCAGTAAAAGATAACCATCAATATACCGAACCGAAAGATATCGAACCCAACGCCCACTTGTGTGCTACATATAGTATCCCGTCATGTGCAGTACATACCTTGGAACATCTCCTTGACCCGCTCCCCGGTATCATGGAACAGAGCATCCAGGCTCTGGCGCCTGGCGTTCTGCAGTTCCGCGCGCAGTTCGTTCCTCAGCTCGTCGCGGAGGGCGCTGCGCTCGGCGCGTATGATGCGCCGCGGCGAGGCAGCGGACACTTTGGACTCCATCGGGCTGGGCGGTGACGGGGTTTTCTCCGGAGTTGAACGGGGACGAAGTGAGCACTTTTCGAAGCTTATCTGCAGGTAGCGTTTAATTTAAACTTAATTATACCTTCATGTGTTCACATACAACATAATTACTATTGTTTTGACACATCAAGAATTATTATTTTTAGTTTTTATACTCTATGGATGTTATAATGTAACTAAATAAAACAAAGATGCAATTGCGACAGCCCTGAAGTTCATTAATTGTTAACTTTAATATTTTTGTACCAGATAAGGAATCAGATTTACCCTTGATGCGAGTGTTCTTTTTTTAGAAATAGATAATATTTTTATTACGTACACAAGTTTAATTAAGAACCATTTTTTTAAGCTTTTGTGAATAGTTGTTGTGATTTTAATATGCAATGAAAATTATGTTTATTAAGTGGGTAAAATATGGGTGTGAGAGGGGAAGAATGAAGGAAAAGAACTTTTAAGTAACTTGTACGTTGTCCACTCTCCGGGATAACGAACGAGGCTCTGACGATCGAATGATGGAGGAAAATCCAAATTCCGAAGAATTCCGAACTACATACTGGTGATAGAGAGCAGCAGTGCCAACACCGGCCGCCGGTACTGCGCTCACCAACTCGCCAGCACAGCGTGGAGAGTATGGGCAAATTTATCAAAAAATGCACGGCGGCTTCAGTTGGCACTTTCTTGGAGAGGCATATGTTAAGCCGTGGACTTGAATACGCTGATGAAGAAGAAGACATGACATACAATTCGTCGTAAATGGTCCTAATGAATTACATAGAACAGTAAAGGGCAATAGCGTCTAACATCTGCGAGTCCTGCTATAGCATCACATCCTCTCAACTCGATATTAACGATGAACCCAATAAGCTCACCTCTTCGGGGCTCGAGTAGTCCAGATCGATCTCGGTCCAGGTGTCGCCGTCGGGCAGGCAGCGCGGGCGCTGCGCGTCGGCGGCGCGGCGCAGCCACTCCCGCACGCTCGCGTCCGCGCTGTGCTCGTACAGCTCCTCCAAATTCTCACTCGCGTTCGACTCGCTGGCCGTGTCCGTTATTGTCGAGCGGTCTATACCTGTTGGGAAAATATTTGAAACGTTGAACATTCTAGTAAATTCTAGAAATTTCTTTAAGAGATTTGCTGAGCATAATTATACAATTTTTTGTAAGTACGATAAGTATTTTGTTCTGAACACTAAGACGGTGGCAGCCTCACCTTCAGACATATTTAATAGTGGTTAATATAGCGTTAAGCGCTATAAAGTCAACGCGAAACACGTGCTGCCTTAGCACTCGATAGGCGCTAACAATATAACGAAACAAACATACAACAGGCACTGCTGGATAACTAAAAGCCAGCGCGCTAAACAGCTATCACGATTTTAACGTGGCCGGTTGAGAAGGTCGGCCATACGTTTCTTTATAACATAGCGTAGGCGTTAAAAAATGTGGGTAGTCTACAACGCGCTGTTGCCATATAGCTTTTCTGAATTATACTGGTCAGGTTGGCATAGATAAGCTCTAGTGAAAAGTGGAATAAAACGACTAAAATTTATGTCTAGATGTCTGACCGGGGTGGAGTATAGGTATTCGGACATGAGAACTTATTTTTGATGTAAAACATATAAGGTTGCGATTGGGGGATAAGAAATTAGTTTTATGAAATACTTCTTCCTGATAAGCAACAGATAAATAACAATGTGATATAAAACATAACATACCATTTCTCGTCGACTGTCGTCTGGACCGATGCCGATGAATTTCATCGGATATTCTTTCAAGGTTCCTCAAGGCTGATGAGTATTGTTGCTTCGCTTCAGCCACCTGTTCCTCTAGTGTTTGTATCCGAGCCTTTTGCGCCTCCAAAGCTGTGTTGATGCGAGCTTTTTCTTCAAAATACGGTCTAAAAGAAAAATTGATAATCTGGCTCGAAGGACTTACAAAAATATACAGGAAACTGTCCATATTTTCTATAGGAATTTATCCAAACCGGAAAATTATAAATAACATAAAAATATAACTATAATCAGGCCATAAATTCCGGTCACATAATTTAAATATTATAACGCGTTAACTCCATTACTACACACTGAAATAAAAATAACTTTTCACGGATTTTTTGCGTATTATTTTTAATTTTCATCGTTTCGAGTTTTTTTTCCAGCACGCATTGCTATGGAGGGGTCATATTTAACGCCCTGATTAATTTTAGACCGATCTACGCAGAAAGAACTCACAGTATGCGAGACCACGGGTGCTGCAAAGCAGTAGAAACGTCTAGACATTAAAATAGTTTATAGGTAAACGGTTATAATTATACGCGACAGAATCCATAATGAATTAATTTTATTTCAATAATTCAAATGTGCTATTTCTGCCAGGGTCTTCATTTATGGTCTTCGAAATATTATTTCTTGATAACTAAAACTAAAATGGACCTCACCATGAGGTGTGGTCAACATGAGAAGGCTTATCAATATATTTTTTTTAAAAGTGAAAAAGATCGAATACATCCAGCTGCATTATATACTTAGTTACAGATGGTGCACAAAATTCTGTGATAGTCAAGTTAAAAACTCTTGGAAAAGTTTTTCTTTATTTTGTTAAATCTATGTGACAGATATTATAGTCAGACTGGGCATATAAAAAATAAATATATAACTCAACGAAATTAAAATGGACAGTATCCCAATAGATAAAAAACCAATATTTCATGCAAAAACTCTACAAACATGCATAACAATATAACAGTGAGAATAAAATTATGAAACGTGCAGAGAATAAAAGAAAAAATGTACCAAACGTGAGAATGGCACCGCGGGCGACGTTGTGCGGCCTGTGGAAGAGAAACTGTTCTGTGCAAACTAAACTAAACAAGCTTAGAAAGTATTTGTGTGCAATAAGCTAGTACAGGAGCCGGCGCGTATCTTGAGCGATATCCTCATAATTTCTAGGTCCTAGTCTGGGTCCGCGATTGGTCCGTCCTCACTTGAATATCTGCTACGCCTTTGAGCTACTTTTCTTGCTCAACATGTCTCCAAGAAAGCGCCAGTACACGTCTTGCAGGGTTTGCCCATACACACCAATCTCTTCACTAGTCTGTGCAAATGAGGTTGGCATAAAGGGACATCCATAAATCACGTGATGGATATTTGGCTGAATTTGACCCCTCACTTCCAACTTAGATGGGTCACACCCTACTGAAAATCATGTTGATCCCTCCCCCCACCTCCCAACATCACGTCACTTTTGTCATGGGAAATTTAAAATGCGAATAAATTAATCAATGATGTTTATTATTATTATTGTTATATTAAATAAAGAAAGATATGGGGCCTTAGAACACTTAAAACAGCCGGAAAATATGCAACTTTGCAATTCTTCCATACATGGATTACTTAGACTCTTGCACCTTCAATAGACTAAACCATTGTGTGGTTCTAGTTGGTTTTTGGAGTCGTTTCGTTTGTGTATGTTTTTAACAGAATTAGGTTCAATATCACCTCTTTGACAAAGAATCTCTTTGAAAGACAGCTTATGGCAGCAGACTCCCTTCTGTTCTACGTGATTGGACGACAACCTCCGCGCCGTCCCCGAATTAGTGTCACGTGATTTATGGAATTTCCCCTTAAGGGAATTAATATTGCACCTTATTCCCTATGTTCTATTTGAAGTGGTATTTTATAGAAATGTATTCGCGCAAACTAGTTTTTCTTTCTTTCTACACGCCCATATATCAAGATGCGTACCGGCAACCATACGATAGTTTTGTTAGTTCGTAAGAAGCCGACTAATAATATCTAAATAGTACTTTATACAGAATTTGGAAGAAAATTAGCAGAAACGTTGGTATTTCTATTCAACAAATGCTACTGTTTATTTACAAGCACAATATAAATTGAAAATTCATTTTCAGGTCATAATTTTTGTTAACTATATAGATATACAGGTTGAATGCGACAATATCGACATTTTATGGAAAGTTGGTTAGTACAAGTGCTCAAAATGATTTGGTAAATGTGAAAATATTTTTGACGAATGTACAGCCTTTCTTTTTACGTCGTCAGGAATGGTCGAAAAGGTCTTTGACCTGTGTCTAGTAGGCTAGGTTAACAACGCAAAAACATTTCGATTCAAAGTAATAAAACATAAAAAATACATACAGCCTGTGTACTTATATAGTTGATATTTTCTGTATGACCTAGAACTGTGAACTGTAGAATATGAGGTTAAAATTAATGTCGTAACGTCGCATTCAGCCTGTATAAGCACTGACGCTATCACCCATAGGGGCGGGCAGAGGATTCGGATTCCCTTTCGGTACGCTTCCGCTTAGGAGAGTAACGTGCGGCGAGTCCCGACCCCGGGCTTCCGGAGATCACCGTGAGTTGTTCAAGGTTATCTTAGTCGCCTTTTACCCACAAAAAGAAAGGGGCTGGGCTCGGCTGATTCTTACGCCATATCCATACGCAATGTTTATTATTGTACTCTTAAAAGCCTTAAGTAAACTTAGTTACGCAAGGATAGAAATTCAAGATGAAAATTAAGCCTAGTCTATTTTTTTTTAGCTACGCTGTCATGCACTTCCTATGTCATACTTGGCTCTATTTTATTAGCGCTATTTTTTATGATACATTAAATGAATTACAGATGATGTCAATGACTTGATCAATTCTGATTTTAAAATAAGTTTAATTGTAATTATAATTTCGAAAGTAAATGGCATAGTTAAAATAATAAATGATACTGTTACTATAATTATTTTGATTGTACTCGTTTATCATATATCAAATGCTTTGTAGGAAAAAAAACACACTCATGAGCTTAATCTCATTTTGTGCGGCTAAAGTTTAGTTAGTTTAACAAAGCTACAATAATCATTTGTAGCTATTTTTATTAAAATCACCATTCAACAAAACAAAATTACACTTACTAAACTAATCGGCTATCTCTTTATATTCACTGTCACTGGAAATGTACCTGGATTTAGCTATATGCCTCTTCAGGCCATTCTGCAACTGCTGCACTAAAGCGGCGGCCGCCCGGTGCGCCGCGGCTTTGGTCCTTTGCGTTACCGTGGCCGCAGCGCGATCCGCTTCTGCCTAAAATAAATTCTCTGGTTCAAGACCTGGAAGAGATCGCTATTCAGCGACAAGGCTGCCTAATTGTACTTTCTAATCGAATTGCTCTTTTAATGTTTTGTGTATCTTTTTGTTTCATGGAGTACAATAATGCTATATTCATTCATTTTGAATGAAACTATTATTTACGGATTTCATCGCGTTTAATTTTACATCACGACTGAGGTATTGTTAGACTTGACGTCTTGTTGTCGTTGTTATCGCCGAGCTAAATCAGCTTTAATCTAATTGTAGGTATTTTTTAGGTGGTAAGTCTGAAGTGTTTAGATTAATAATACTAAGTTTTCAGTTTCAGAAAGTTATCTATTGCATTAAACAATAGTTTGTCACGAAACACGAGAACAGAGCGAGATGGAAAACGCACAGAAAGTTCAAAGCAATTATAAAAATTTAAGAAAAATAGCTCACGTTGATAAAATACTTAATAAGTAGAAGGGAAAGGAAAACGTGCGAACCCGAACGGAACGCACAAGATGCCTGTACTTTAAGCCGAGATCGTGGTACTACCCCGGTCTAGTCGGACCCATTCGAGCAGCAGCTAAAGCCGCTGCTTGGCTCTACGACTTGGTAGACATGTTAGTATGATTGTCTGAATCGTGTACTCTATAGGCGGGTTTGTTTTGATCTATTGATAATGTGACAGGTTTATCATTGATCATAATTTTAAATATCTCTGCGTAGAGCTTGACGTGGTCCGTGGAGTAAGCGGGCTGTAAAGGTCCGCGAGCATCATCTCTCATAAAAGTCTTAAGTGGTAGTTACCACGCCAACAGGGCGTTTACTAAAATGCTTTGATGCGGGCGATGGATGATTACGCGCCAATTGTGTGCAAAGTAATCAGACAGGGAATATTCACAGGTCCCACTAACCTCGCGGAATTCCATGATAGCCAGGAAAAGGAGCACTCGGAAGTATTGTGGTAAAGGGGTTTAAGATAACGAATACCTGATTGACTCTATGTGTAGCATGATTGAGCATTTCTTGCCAGGCCGGGTCCAGAGTGAGCCCGCCTTCAGAGCCCTCTGCGAGCCTCGCGAGACCCTGTTCCGCGAGGTACACCATTTCCCTCGCCGCCGCATGCGCGCTGTTAGCCTTGTCATAGATGAGGGTCGCGGCTTGTAACTCTTGCAACATCTGCAGTGACAAATGTATAATTTTAACAAGATTTTCTGTTTCTGAAATCTTTAATGATGATTTAAGTATTAAATTAATATGATGTTTACTGTTCTAATGTTCCATAATTCTATTTATATCAGTTTTCATCATGTAACATGTATTATCATTTAACATTTGTTAGTTAATTACATCACATCAACAAATGTTTTACAAGAATCCCAGACATCGCATTTTTTCAATAGAGCTTATTTGGGACAATGTGACAGGTGGGGAGCCTGACATTGTCTCAGTGTTGATATGATACAAGTCATGCATGAGTTTCGAAAAACTTATTGGTATGATCCTCCGCATAGCGGATTGAACTCAAGTCTCCTGATTCGGAAGCAGGCCTCCTAACCACTCAACTATCGTGGCACAGATAAATCAAGAAATTAATATCATTACGTACAATGTTAGCTCTAAATCTAGCTTCATAGTAAGGCCTCGCTTTGTGAACACTGGTGCCAAGTTTCTTTGTTAACTGCTGAATACGAAGATGCCCTTCAGCGAGCAAACGACGGAACGCCAGCCGAGCTTCGTCCAACTCAACCTCGAGCCGATTGATTTCATCAGTTGATGTATTCAAACGCTCAAGTTCAATCTGAAAGTTTGATAAGACATGAAAAGTAACTCTGCAAAACCTGATTCCGAGTTATGCTTGAAAAAGATGTGAAGCTACTGTCAGAATTAAAAATAAAATTGAGACTGATGCTGTCCCAGATGTGATCTAATCTTAATTTTCAAATAAAAATTCAATGTTTATGTTTAAATTGTCATTTTAAGAATCGCTGAGGTAACAATTTTTTTTTATCTTGGGAAAATCCATTTTGGATTCCCAATCTCCTGGAGGACAGCTTGGTTATGTTGGACTCTCACCCACTAAAACATCACAGTGCTCACGACTAGTGGTGATGATAGGTCACGGGATCTCCGTACAGAACACATCCATCTTAACGCTAAGGTTACCAGCCCTAAGATGACCAGCACTGGTGTCACTATGTCATGGGGATAGGCATGCTAGTTGAATAATATTTTAAGATATATGATGATAGTTGGTGGGAATCAAAATATTGTAATATTACATCCAAATTAAACTTCCAAAAGAAATAAATTATTCATGTTTATTGGTTTCCATGTTTCTCACCACAAACGACTTGAAAATACATGAATGTTCAGTATAGCACTATTTTAACAATATTGTCATTTGCTGCAGTTCAAAGACCCGTATTACAGGTCACTAGATAATTACTATATTGGCTGAACTCCTATGTAAACTGTGTTGAAAACTCCATCTAAATTTATTGTGATGTTTCACAACTTCAATATCAAGACAATGACACCTACTGCCTGGCTCTTATAATGGATAATGTGGTGTTATATATCCCAGATGTTGCTTACTATAACTCAAAGAGTAACAATTCCATCTAAATTTATCCACTGGTTTTTGCAAGAAACATGATCAGACAGACTTTTCTAAGGAGGTTAAGGTTCCTGTATCTAGTGTCCAATTTAAATAATAATATATCTAAATTATATTCAAAGTAATGATTTAGTTTCGCTTGCTCTGCCTTAACATAAATGTAGACATAATACTTAACGAATGTATTTGTGTCATAGTGCATAAAAATCTCCTACTTTCGAAATATATTATAATCCATCCACTGGTTTTAGTGTGTTGCGTTGTCAGACAGATAGACAAATTAGCACCATAATTTTTAAATGATACCACAAATCATTGAGTATTTATTTGTTTCTTCAAAAAAATAAGAATTTGAGCCTGACCTAAAATTTTTTATAGGTATTCGGTCTGCTGCATGTACAATTGTTTATTAATTAATTAAGGTTCCCATTATCGATTTAACAAATGAAGATGATTTTGCCTTCGGAATTAACGATTATCATTACCTGTACTCGAGGATCTAAGGCTTCGGAACAATCAGCTGTACTATCGTTCATTGTTATATCAAATTAAATGCATGTTAACTAAAGCTACATTAAAATAAAACTGCAGCTTCATATCACATTTATTGAACATTACATCGCCATCGAAAACAAATTTTGGTTTACAATACAATTACAAGAGCTAATCGTCCCACTCGTTCGATATCATCTCATATATTATTGTTTTGTCTATGGCATGACAGATAAATGCCAAACGAATAAACCAAAGAGTATAATAAATATGAATCTTTGTGATTAAACGATGCGAAACATCAATACAATAAAGGAAAGGCGCATATTTCATACCTGCCACTGAAGGAAGTGACTGATTCGATCGGGATCTGCATAGAAGCTGGACACTACTAAATAACATTAAATACTACTACGAAAATAATACTAGGAGGAAATTTTATTTGGGAAAATAATATACTATTGATACAGATGGTAAACAAGTTTTTTTATGTATTTTTTATATGTACATAAAGATATATTGTAATAGGAATCCCACCGATGCAATAAATAAATACAATAACGATATCTTTTAAAATTGCTGAGCAGTATGAATGAATAATTATAACATAGATTCCTATAGCCGTTTATCTGTCGATATCGTTGTCAAAGATTCGAGCCGTTATAGAAAAAATAAGTATATTCATACTATCCTGGGTCGAATTTTGACATGGACACTGTAACAGTGTTTTTTAAGATTGAGCTGTTATAGTTAATATCTATTTTTTTTAAAAAGACGTTATAAATACTTACCTATTTCGCCTATTCGTTTTACGTTATATAAAATGTTGATTATTTTTTATCTGGCTTACCTTGTCAGTCCACATGACGGTAACTGACTTCTTCAGCTTGTACACATATGCCAACTATACCAAGTAGTCCGAGGAGAAGAAGAGCACCACCTCCTTCATCACAACTAACAACCGCCACTCGGCTGTGACGCCTCTAGGCGGTTGTAAGTCGTCTTTTCTTTGGACTAGGTGATATAATCTGAGTTATTAATCTATGATCACTTTAATCGTCAAGCCGTCAATGTCATATAATTTGATATATGACATTTCCTTTCCAGTACAAGTTTTAGCTCATAGACTTTTACTAGATTTCCACAACAGAAAACCAAAATATGGTATTTATTCCCATACTGTATACCCACAATGCGTTTTAGTTCTTTACTATGTTGTAATGTACATTTCCTTGCAGGCAACCGAAGTCGAAGAAACTATCAAAAGAATCCAAGCCCACAAAGGAGTAATGGGTGTAATCGTTGTGAATCATGAAGGTTTGGTCGATTTAGTCCATTACCTTAGAAACAGAGAATAATCAATACCATATACATATAACTCTCATTTTCTTAACAACTCTAAAATATATATTTCAAAATTAATTTCGTCTTTAGAAAGGAAACATGTTTGTATACAATCAAATGTATACCGATGTTACGTTATATATACATAAATTAATTTTATGAAGTATAAAATTTTATAAGCATAATGAAATATAAACGAAATGGCAGACTAGAATACTGACCAATGACAGGAAGGTAGTATCTAAGGTGTAATTTGGGTACTGTGATAATCAATCAGACTGTGAAGTGGGTCAATTATGGCAAGTCTACTTGCAAGGGGTAGTTATAGTAGAGGGAAGGATGTTCAGCAGTGGACTATTTTAAGGTTGTCAATGGTTGTAAATAATTTTGGAGATGCTTTACAGGTATACCCATCAAGAGCTCACTGGATAATGCAACATCTGTGTTGTACTCAGGTTTAATCGGCCAGCTTACTGAGAAGGCAAAAAATGTAGTTCGGGAAATGGTAATTAACAGTTATTTTATATAAATAATTATCCACTCACACCCAAGTCCAATCTCAACCACTACAATATCTGTATCAAAACTAGAGCAACTGACATTTCTGTAAGAATAAGCAAGCTGAAGTGGCAATGGGGAGGCCACATAGCTCACATAACTGACCATTAAGTAAGAAAGGTTCTCAAGTGGTACAACCACCCCCACAAGATGGAGTGATAAACTGCACAATGTTGCAGAAAGTAAATTGATGGGCAGGACTGTGCTTTGTGGTGTTTGATTTATAATTTAATTTAGGCCATGTTTACTGTAATGCTGTTGATCTAAATAAATAAATATGATTTAAAATAAGTAGTAAAATTGGCACATAATTATGGCTTAATTAACTTTATCTAAGTAAAAAAAATTAGTAAAAAAAAACACAGGAATGTAATAATTAATAAATATGCCATCCTTTGATTTTTTATCTGTTGAGTACTATTATAAGCAAAATAATTATATTATTCATATTCCACATTAATATTTACTTGCCCCTTAAACTTTGTCATGGGTTTTTCTTTCAGGATTCTACCAATGAGTTAACCTTTCTACGTGTTAGGAGTAGAAGACACGAAATTTTGATTGCACCAGATCGAGAATTTATTCTCATTGTTATACAAAATACATCAGACTAGTAACAATTCCAATACTAAATTTTTATTGAATTTTCTTAAGCTTTGCTCAATTCAAATGAATAGTAGTTAACGAAGCTGTGGTTACAATTTGAAAATCTCATTTTATTTCTATTTTCTTTGTATTCACTAGCAACTGATCTTTGTTATTTACAGTTGAGTACTTTTTAACATTTCATTTCAGAATTATGAAAGCATTTTTAGAATAAATCCCATATGTATCTATATTGCAATACAAGTACAGATTTTCATATGGCTGGTATTATATAAATTTTCTATCACTACATATATTTATAGGCGTGATTTTTCCATGATGTATTACAATAGTAAAGTAGCAGCCTAAAAATGTCACACGGCTGAGTCTTTCCTGAGAAATATTTCAGAGGAGTTACAGGGTTATAACTCCTGTATTTTGTAACAAGAAGAATATGAAATTTTTTTTCGAACATTAGAAGGTGTTGCATGTCATGCAGTAGTCGAAGTTACTTTTGCCCTCTTTGTTTTGTGAATATTACAAGAAAATGTGTTTTACATTGCTTGAAATCCAGTTTCTGTTCCTATCGTACAATTGGTTTATGCACAAAAAAGGGGAAATTTCACATTGTAACCAATTTACTAATTTTTTTTGAGTGTTGATTAACAGGGACTTAATCCTTCAACATGTCATAACCATAGTATATCCATTGTTACATCATTGCCAAGAATTAACAGAGTTTGGAATTTTCTGTTTTTGGGAGTAATTTAATTGAATACATACCAGCTCTTATTTTTTCTGGGTTTCAATAATAGGCTATTCAGTTTTTTTAGTATGTAAGAGTAAGTCATTTCTTATATTTTTGAAAAAAATTTAAATTTTTTGTAATGTATTAAAGTATGATATTGAAATGTGAGATTCATGTAGAAGTGAAATAAATATTTCTCTCATTTCCTTTTGAATTACATAAATTTTAACAAAGGATTGAATTTTGAAAAACTACAATTTCAGTTCGACTAAAACACTTGACAGTTTTGTTCACTTTTCATAAAATTATGTATATAAACACGCCTGTCACCCATAAGAGTAGGCTAATGTTAAGGATTTCCATTTAGTATAACGAATTTCATAAATTTGAATTTAAAAAAATATTAGTAATAAATGTCGGAGATTCAAATCGATAACATGCACCTTTACTTACTATTCTACCAACTAAATACGTACATAACAAGTGATGACACTCGCATTTTTTACGATTTGTTAACAAATTTTGGACATTAATTGACGCGTAAGGATTTAAATCTCCAAGGTTGCAAAACGTCATGAGTAAATTTTTGTAGTTGGCATTATTTATTTATTTCCTAATTCATGCTTTATGTCTATTTTATAATAAAGCACCTTTTAAAGCACAAATATGTTTTTCTTATTATCTGACATAATAATATCATCGGTTCATGGTTAGTCACAAAAAAAAAAACAAAGGGTTTTGTACCTACTGATAATTGATACATAAAATAACTTGTTTCCACTACACTTCGGCGTCGGGTATATCCAAGGTTGTAGTATCGCTGTATAATGCGTTAAATAGTATACTTTTTTTATAGAAGAGTTGGTGTTTGCTATAATCGCAGCATTCCAGCCTTAATGTGCGACAAATTTTCGACTATTGAATTTTATTTCATTTGTTTCTCCGAATTCTAATTCTGAATTCATTTGCACGTGGTGCACCCTGTTAGCAAACAAATGAGACTCTGGAGACTGAAAGAATGCAGAATATCCACCTGAGTTCGCCGAACCCAATTCTTGGAGACCAGTATGTGAGCAGCATCATTAGTACTAGGGTACCTGCACTGCGCCCACCAACGCACTAGCCCCGCATGGTGGGTACGGGCAAACCTTCGATGAAATTTTTGTTCCATGCTAGTTTTGCTGATGATTTCTTGAAGAGGGCTATGTACAGCAGTTGACTCAAATACGCTGATGTGGTTGGAACTAAATAATTTTATGAATGTAGCTGCGACATGTAGCTTTTTGAGCTAAGAGTACTACTACTATACGACTACTCTGTGGTATAACCAAGCGCGATTTCTGCTGCTGCTCGAATGGGTCCACTCCAACGGAGTACCAGGTCCTCGCAGAATACCAGCGTGAAGTAGAGGCATCTTGTGTTTCAGGCATATCCTTCGGTGAGGCCATCTCCCGAAATATCCTTAAAGGCCGGTAACGCATCCACAGCTCCTCTAGTGTGTCACTCGCCATTAGATAAGCCACTTCCTTGTTTACCCCTTTCCCATAAAAAAAACTATAAAATTTTCGAACAAAATGTTTCATCCGGTCGAACTATATCGACGCCTGTTGCTGATGATGTTACATTCTTACACTGATATAAAGTGTTTGGTTGCGGGCGCGACGTAGCCAAGTGGGAGCCGGGGCCACGTTCCAGTGAAGGGTCAAGTAAGTTCAACTAAGCAGTACATTCTCCTCAATCGAATTTACGTAGTTTCTGAATTTTAAAGTGCAAGAAACAGTTCGTTGGACTATTAAGCGAAGTTGTTTAAAACATAGATGAGAAAAAAGCTAACAGTCTACGTGACGGTAAGTGCCCGCAGTAGCCCATGGACAGTGGATACCTGCAAACAACTTCAATCGTTGTATAATGCACTGTAAGCTTAGAGAAATTGTTCTTATTATAGATTAAAATGGAATGGCCCAGTTTAATTATATTGGCTCTCGGGAGATATCTGTCTACGCTCCGGCTCCGGAGAATTTTAACGTTATTTTTTGTGGTTTTGTTGGTTTTTAGTTTATTACTATTAGCTGTATACTATACTATATTTTTTAGTAGTGCTTATTACTACCGGTAGCAAAGATGACTCTGATACCGGATGAGAATTTTTTGCAAACTCGTCTTGCTACGTCTCTACTCTATGATTTTTCTCTATGACATGTGCGGTAGCGTCGGTAGAGGTTGTGTGAATTTCTTGTGTCAAAATAAATTCTACGGCTAATGTTATTAAGGATTTTATAGTTTTAATATAAATCAAGTGAAAATGGCAGAAAAATACGACAAAAATGGATATAACAGTAGTGATTTTAAACGTAACGCTAATCAAGATTTAAAGCCAGAAAATGAACGAGAGCAAGATGGCGAAGAGGGGAGTAATATTAATGAAAAAGCCGGTGAATACATGCGCGAACTATTAAGCGAAAAAATTAAATTAAATAACGGAAAATTCCCGTTATCAACCAAACTTCTTGATCAAGGTAGGATGGATACTTCATGTAATATAATTTTTTCATAGTTTGTATTCCTTCGTTATGGTATGGATTTTTTGAGTTTATTTTATGATTATTATTTACGCATTCAAGGTGGGATGCCTAGTGAAGTGATATTTAAATACTGTTATTAGATTTGTTTTATTTTTGACTCAATCTTCGTGGTATTTCTATAAACAGAGGTAACAAGAGTACAGGCGAATGGAAGGGTACCACCAAAAGACTTCAAATATCTGGATGTGTATCGGGAGAAACCGGTGAAGGTGACTGTTAAAGTATTGGTTCCTGTAAAGGAACATCCAAAGGTGGGTTACTTAAACACTTGACTATTTTCTAAATTTGCTAACTCATGAAAACTGCCAATAACCTTTCGTTTCTACATTTCAGTTTAACTTTGTTGGCAAACTGCTAGGCCCCAAAGGCAACACTATGAAGCAATTGCAAGAGGAGACCATGTGTAAAATGGCAGTGCTTGGAAGGGGATCAGTAAGAGACAGGTAGTTACTTCAGATTGAGATTTATCCCTCCACAAGTCATTAAAAATTGAATTTACATTGTTGTAATGCCCATGCTGTGCTGTTGACTTGAGATAATGGTGTAAACTACCTTACTACGTAACGGGTGACGTAAGTGGTGACTAAGAAAAAGGCCTTGCAAGGGAAAGGTCTTCGATGTAAGGTGTCTGGTGTTGCAATCGCCAACAGGTTTGCTGAGTGCGGCAATTATGGCAAACCTCCTTATGGATGGACTCATTTCCTGAAGTGGAGTACAGGCTGGTAAAGTGAACACTCCATGAGTTGTATTATGTATTCAGTGTATATACTATATGTTTATTTGTTCTGATCCTATTTTTGAACGACTTGTACCAATGAGTTTTAGGAAACTCCCATACAATTAGTATTGTTAGCTTGGATATGTCTGGACATCCTTGTATTGGGTATAGGGTTGGTGAGAGCCTATTTTCATGTTCAATTATATTTTTATACATTCATTATCTTCTCATTAACTATTAACTTTAATTTGAGTCCTGTTAAGGCAAAGATATGTTTGTCTGGTGGATTGGTGATTGCAGTGCATTACATTTTGCACCGTAAACATTGTTGCTTACCACCTGTCAGTGTATTTAGTTTTATATGAGCAATTGTTCAAAATATATTTTCTTTACAGCTTATGAGAAGTCCACTGCTGGACAGAGGCCTTTCAACCTTTATATTAGCACCTTTAGATTCATCTGCAAAGAGATGCCTTTTTTATATCTTTGATTATATCACAATTTTATAGTAATTAGGGATTGAAAAATTTTATTCAATATTGGAGATTTATATGAGCATTTTACAAGAGCAAAACTTTTAATTTTCATGTGATTGTATTATAGGCAGAAAGAGGAAGAACTAAGGAATTCTCTGGATCCTAAATATGCACATTTATCAGATGAGCTTCATGTAGAAATATCAGCCCTAGCACCACCTGCAGAAGCACATGCAAGAATTGCCTATGCTCTAGCAGAAGTCAAGAAATACCTTGTACCTGATGCAAATGATATGATCAGGCAGACACAGATGCGAGAGATGATTGATAGAGGTATTTTTCTTTTTCTGTTGGTAGCACCTAAGAAATCTGTACTGGATAGTAAATTAATATTATCATACTATAATATAAACCAGTTTCATTTAGAAATAAAATCTAAAAAAAATTAAGCTTGAAGAATCTTGAATACTTCTGGAACATTTTTGGATCCCAGGGAATCTGAAAGAAAATTTATTTTTGAAAATTATAGAAGCCCAGAACAAATCTTTCTTATAGTTGTTATGACTTATTGTATCTGGATTTTAGTGAAGTTAGTTGTTTTAAAAGGAGTGGACAGATCTAAGTTTTATCAATTTATAGCAATAGATATTAGCTTCTTTACATAGCTTGTATTTAAAACGTGTAGTTTTACACATGGACTACAAATAATTGTATTGGGTCTGGGTTCCAATCAAGCCATTTTTGGGTCAGGCAGTCTCTCTCTGCATGTAATCCCTCTTCTAATCTTGCTTCTAAAATTGCATGAGCTTTTCTAGGGGCCGCTAAATATGACATGTGCAGTTTTTAACTGCTGATAGTATGCGGAAGAGATATATAGAGTAGGTGTGTCATAGTATATAGAAAGGTGAGTAGGTGGTGCAAACTGCCAAATGATTTGTGAATGTACATTAAACGGGGCGGTTGTTTTAGATGCCGGCCCAGGACCGGGGCCGGGACGGCGCGCCCTCCTTGAAGGACCTGAGGGTAGGCCCAAGAATGTGATGTATAGTGCGTGCACTGTTACAAAGCGTTCCTTTTCCTATCGGGATCCTGTACATAGCAATGAGCCTGAAGGTATGTATTCTTGTGTGGTTTAAAGAGAAATATATAATGAATGCCTGCCTAATGCTAACCTTACCTGCTAGCTAATTTAGTAGGCTCTGGCGAATGTCTGATGGTGGTAAATTTATACGAATTTTGTCAAAGAAAATCACACCAATTTGTGATGTGACACCAGTTTCAGCACTGACTGTTTTCACTTATCCACTTGCCAATCATTTGAGTTTGAGCAAAAACTCTAATATGGCAGCTCACAGGGGTGTGTTCAGTAGTGGACTTAAATAGGCTGATGATGATGATAATGATGATTGCCTTGGGTATGTCTGTAGATATGCATTAAGTAACAGTAAGCTCTGCGAGCTTCAACTGGGTGAATTTTGTCTCTTCATCCACATAAACAATGCCATGAGACATGAGCAGGGGGCAGCATGAAAGCAAGTTGGCACAGGTACACTTCTGAGAAAGATTGTTATGTCATTATGAATTCCTATTTTATATTTAATTTGGAAAATGTTTTTAACTGTTGGACTAGAATGTACTAGAATGAAGAAATTCTTTGGTGGTTTGGGCATGTTGAAGTAATTAATGATGAGTGATGCAGAAAATTTATGCTGCAGAAGTGACATGCTGGTTCAGCATGTAAACAGATGTGATGATATGGCTCTTGTGCAGTATATGATCATATTATACTGAAGAAGTAACATAGTAAGAGTACTCACAACTGAAAAAGCAAGGGGATAACTTTACTTATTAAACTTTTTAAATTTAATTTATATAGATTTTGTGGCAAAATTGTCAACATTCCTGCTATTTCTCATGTCTTAACGGGACTTTTTATGTAGTAGTTTTTTTTATGTATTATTCATAATTCTATCACATGTTTAGTACTATGTGGATATATTTAGTAACACGGTAGTAATTGTAACAGCGACAGGTTTGAACTCGAAGTTATGACACATTTGACAATTGGAAAGATTAAGTCATAGGAGACTCACCTAATTTAATCGAAATTGTTATGTTTATATTTGCTGATCCTTAAGGCTATGTATCTTTACATGTATTATATTTACCAGGTGTTCGCCCGCCGCCTCGCATGCAGCAGGCGCCACCGCAAATGCGCGGTCCGCCCGCTAAGACCAAGGTGTTGAGTATTCTGGACAGAGCGCGCTCAGCAATGGAGACTTCGTATGCGTACGAGGATCCCTATGCAGCGCCTGAACCTCAGGTATTTATCTATATTAATATGTAAAATTGATTGTGTTTGTGAATGCATTAATGTATGTTTAAATGGATTTAACTTAAAAGCAGTTGATGGATTTGTGATGAAACTTTTTTTATAAATAGTCATGATGTTACCAGTAGTGCAATAGGCTGTTTTATCCTGCATAATGTAACTAATGTGACAGTTTGTATATTTTCCTTTAATCACGGTTAAAGGATTTGAACGGATATGTACGAAATTTGGCCGAAATTTAGATTATGCCATGAAATAATACTTATATCCAAATCAAAGTCAAAACTTTTTATACAGATTAGGCTTCTTGAAAGCTCTTATGAATGTTGTAGATTACAAATACGCACTAATATATGGGATACTTTTTATCATAATTAAGAGTTGTAACAAAATTTGTTTTTTGTTTACTAGGGATTGAAATGTGATTTGATAACTACTAATTTGAGTAGGTATCAAAATTTTGATGGTATCAGATGGATCAAGGCTTTTGGCCGCAGTGCTGCTGGTCGCGGGTCCGATTCCTGCATGGGACAAGTATTTCTATGAACTACTAAAAATTGTTCTTGTTTTGGGTGTTTGCCCATGTGCAATTTATGTATGTAAACTTTAGCTAGCCGACACAACGGTTGTATTAAAAAGTCAATTGTAACGGGTAGTGTGTGGCAACTCGTTATTTTAGACGGCCTTGAGCATCACTAATATTGCGTATGTTTTGCTGCAATATAAGTTTAACAGTATAGATATTTTGTGAATATTGACTTGGGGGACGAGTTTTCGTGCCGCACACAGGTCTAGTAAATTATGTTGCAACGTGAAGCGTTGTGAGCATCGAACGTGTTAAATAAGCCTATTGACTTTGTCTTCGCGTGCAGCAGGTCCGCGGGCCGCCGCGCGGTGCGCCGCCGCCCGAGGAGTTCTACTACGAGCGCGGGCCGGAGCGGTTCTACGAGGAAGAGGGCTACTACAAAGAGGAGCCGCGCGAGTTCAAGTCCGCGCGTGAGGTGGGCACGCGGCGCGCGCACGCTCCCGGCCCCGGTCCTGGCCCCGGCTCCGCTCCGCGACACTTCCAGCGCGCGGCGCCCTACGCCCGCCCGCCCAAGTACATACATTGTTCGTACGCCCTTAAGCGCACGCGCGGCCTTCCACCCCGCCCCTTGTCCACGCATGCTCGCCTAACGCTTGCTCATCAACCTAGCGCGACCTGTCGGCAAGTTCTTTCATTTCTCGGGCACGGAGCCCTATATAGCAACAGTGTTTAACAATCTGGCAGTGTCCAAAATATATAAAAACATTTTTCGGACGATGTTGTAATGGTAGTCTGAGGGTAGCATAAACGAAAATCGTACATTTTCTACCATGAATTAAATTTTCTCATTACTGTACACATGCACAAGCACTTGCAGCATAATGTACCTTGAGGCCATTAGGATACAAACTGATGTTGCCTAGACAGGACAGTTCCATTTCGAGGTAGTTTCTGCTATAATGCCACAAAATGCTGGAATAATCTGCCGCCACCATTTCGAGACCTAGGATCAGTCAATTCATTTAAATACGAACTAAAGTAATGTTTACTATAAACCTAAAAAAAGTGGCGGAGCTGCTTACTTAACTCAATACCATTAGCCTTAAATAACTCATTAATCAATATTCATCATTGTTTTTATTTATTTTTGATTTTTGCTTATGTTTACTTTATTAATTTTTTTGTCACATTTATTATCATTATTTGTTCAATATAACCTTGTAACAAATATTATTATTATAATACTCCAATTATAAATGTAATTCTATATGTATGCGAAGTACAGCTAGTTATCATGTTTGTTCTCGTCACATATTCAATCATTGCACCAGCTTCACTGAAAATCAGCACTGGAGCGGATGCTTCAGCATTATTGCTAAGTGGAGCCCTTTTAAATTCACACAACAAATAACTTTCAGCACACTGCCGAATGATTGATCTATCTAAGAATCATTTGTTTGTCCCTTGGAACTCCAGGAAATGTTTAATTTGTTTTTTTTTTTTTAATAATTCTATTGAAAACAGTAGATTACTATTTTTATTTTTCTTTTTTGTTTCCTAGAAACTGATGTTCTTTTCATTATTTTTTATTACATTTTTACATTTTTTTTCTTCAAAACTAAGCATTGTTACATTAATTATCGCAAATGTTTTTGTGTTGTTAAATAAATGTTTTCTATTCTATTAACTACATATATATTATACATAAATCTTTTCCATCACTTTTCGAGTCTGTGCCAAAAGTCATTGATGAAGTCCGAAAGGCCTCATCTTGGACGCAAACAGTCACTCGCTGGCTGAGCAACAGTGAAATTTTGTAAAATTTCGTCTGTTTTCGTTTTGATGCCGACAGTCCGTCAGGTCTTCGGTAAATGGTGACCGATATTTTGACGTCGATACATTTTAACAAGTAATCAAGCTCGATTGGATTTGTACCAGAAAATTCTTTTAATTTTACTTTGACACTAGATTGTTAAACACTGCTGTCATGTATAGGGCTTCGAGCACGCGAAAAGAAAGAGTTTGGAAGAAACTAACAGTTGGCAGTTACTGAAGACTAAATTTCCAAATTATGGGATAGTTGACAGATTTAGATGATGAACTAGTTAATACTGTACTCATTTTAAAGGGGAAATAATTTTAATATTAATATATTGCTTCAAAAACCAAACATTTACTTGATGTATTTGGAATGATATATTTATATTTTACATACTGATTTCAATTCCTCGTTCTTTGCACCATGTCATCTAATTATAGCCAAACCAGAACTTTGAAAGTTCAAGATTTAAAAGACATTACACTCTGTAATGTGTTCAATATCACATTGCTAATAGAGTAATTTTTAGCAGTTTAATTTCTAATAATTAATTTTATGACTCAGAAAAATAAATAGGTTGTTTTACCCATATAATATAATACCATTTAAAACCTTTATTTGAAGTCTAATGATTTTTGTTTTACTGTTTAACAACCTCTCTTACCGACAGTTGCTCTCAGCTCAGATCCATTTGTGTCAATGTTTCAATTGTAACTTGTGTCTGTATTACAATGTACATAAGACAGCAGAGTTTGTGGAAACATTGGCCCATATGCCTTATATAAAGTATGCTGAAGAAACTCATTTCATTTAACTGCTTATCCCCCCAGCAATAATTCTGAATTGGCCGCGCCTACGCATTTTTTATTTTTTTCTGCTTGTTTTTATGTATACTTCTCTTTTTCCATCATGCGTTATTTTATTTTTCAACATATTATTAAATTTTTAACTAATAATATTTATATATATTTAAAATTATGTTATGATTTCTCTTGAGTTGCATATATTCCATTTATTAGTTTTTTTCTTATGCGAGCCCCCCTTTTCACGCTAGTTCTTTCTTTTTAATTTAAATGTATATTTTATCAACTGTTATTCGTTCACAGGACTGCAGGTAAGAAACGTGGCCAGTAGACGCGCGGTGAGTAGCAATCAAACACTGGATCTAAATTCCCGCAACAAAGTAAATTCAAGCAAAAATGAAGATCACAGACCATTTAAAAATAAAATAGAATCTAGCAGTATAGGTTAAATACTTGCCGCCTCTGCCGCGAGCATGATTTTATTAAGAATCAATACTAACAAGTATAATTATATTTAATTTTATGATAAAAAAACTTCTTTGTAAAACATTTTAAAAATAAATCTGATCATAATCGGTTTTGATAAAATCTCAACGATTGTAAAAACTATTTCTGTCATTACATTTTTGACCAAAACAAAATGGCTCCAATTATACTTTAAATAATGTGTGTTAACATTTGTAAAATGCGCATTCGCATTAGATAAGTTTTCTCTAATTAGTAAAGCTTCTTTAAAGGAACAAAATACTATTGAACTTTTAAAAGTGTTAAATCAACTAGACTTATACTAAAATAAGATTTTGAAATTATATATTTCAACATGTTTTAAATTTGCCCCATAAACGCAAAAGCACATAAATTTATAAACTTAGTATAAATTCTCAATTCACAAAACACTTTAGCATTAAATAATGACAAACAACTTTGTATTCTCTGAAACGAATACACGTTGAAACATGTTGAAGCAGATTAAATAAATGTATTGCATTTTTGTGTGACTAGTAATAAAAAATATTAAAACAAAAAAATCGTGATTTTCATTAAAATTTACATACAATTGGTCTTTGGCTTATCACAAATCATATTATGACAAATCATTTAAATGTACCAATTAAATAAAGGTAATATATGTATTTTACTACTTAACTCTTCATATATGAATAAAAGTGCAGCTAACCCTGCACTTTCATTTCAGTATTTAATGTCTATTTAAACATTACAATAATAGAAATAAAAAGGTCATAAGTTTAGTAAAAGTATTTTTTCCCCTTTTTTATTCAAATACTGTGTCAATCTGTTAACAATGTTATGCTAAATCATTAAGCTCTGAGAAAATTTAATTTCAATCTTTTTTTTTGTCAAGTTCAAAAAGAAGGAGTAGACAGAAGTTACAGATACTAGTTTATAAATATGACACAATTCAGTTTAGCCCATTTTATTAAAAACATATAATATGTACTTATTGTGTATTAATAATTTTACAATGGTTTAAAAAACAATTATGTAAAGAGCCACAAAGGAATATTGTTGAAAGACATTCTTGCATTCAAATTTAATTTTCAACCATCTGAGTCGCTACATGTCCACATTATTTTGAAATTTTAAATTATTAGAGTATGACATACTTAATTAAAACTAAAATAATAAATAAATCTATACTGGGTTTTTAATTATTTAACTTCCGAAAAGAAAAAAATAATTATGTGTTATCTTAAACTTACGCTTAACTTAAACTTTAAAACTTGAAAATTATTTGAAAATGATAATTTAATTTAACTAACTTAAATTTTTATAATATGAGTAAATTTAAACTTCATTAATATTAAACTCCACACCTGAATTACAAATGTAAAATTTAAAAATTTCTTTTCAACTCCTAAGAAAAATACCTTTGCAAATCCTCAAATAAATTTTAAATGTATAACCCAAGTGTCTAAAAACTTTTGTCAAATTGAAAAGGAAAGTTAATTATCTTGTAAAAATAAATTATAAAATACTTAAACCTTGTAAATAAAATTCTATATATTAATGTTCAATAACTTTTAAGTTGTCATGTGGTCTCATGGAAAATCGGTAAGCAAGCATTTGACCGTTCGACTAAAATATAAAATACTCATTATAAAGCATACCATAAAGGTTGATCTAAAGCCTCTTATGAGCACATAATCCAACAATAAATCTTTAGATTCATAATCGGAAGTATTTCTCCCGCAAACCACTTCGCCTCTGCGGAAGAAAACCCGGCGAGCGTCGTTGGGTTTGTTCTTGGAATTTGGCAAATTCAAATTCCAGGCTTCTTCAGTCGTTTTACAACACCCACAGGAAAAAAGGGGATGGTAGATTCTTATGCTGTTACCACGCGGCAAAAAAGAAATTTACTAAAATATGTATAAAATAAAATAAAAATTTTAGTCTTTAAAAAGAAAAAGGAAACATTCTTTTTACACTTTTATAAATGCCATCCTGCATTCATGGATTATTTAATTCAGATTTATAAATTCTGTGTAAATCCCTGTGGATTGCATGTCATTAGGTGGGTCAGAAAACTAAAAAGTTTGAGGTTAATTTTGCCCGATATTTGGAGATATGCGCGTACCGTTTTTTTTTAATAATTAAGGAGAATATGGCAATGGTATGGAATATGGAATGAGTATGGTTCTCAATATGGTTTTTCGTGGAATAATGAAACCTTCAAATGTGTCTGCTTAATTGTAAATCGAAGAGAACCCTACGGTTTATAAACTAAGAAGATATAAGTATGTGTCTATGATCAACGTTCGTTATTCAAAACTACAGCCTGTCAAGTCTGTTGCTGTGCATAGGCAAAGATTGCAAAGATTGGCGGTCCTAAGCCACATGTATCTATCGAGTTCTCATAAGACCGCGCAGGTTCACCGCTAAAAAGAATCCCTTTGTCGTTTCTCCTCTTTTTGAGAACATTCCCCTTATTGCCTCAGCCAGTATCAGAATCCTTGGCGTTGACATATCGAGCGACGTTCAGTTCCGTGGTCACTTGGAGAGAAAGACCAAATTGGCCTCCAAAAAGCTTGGTGTGCTCTGTAGAGCGGGACAGTATTTCATGCCGGTCCACCGTTTGCAACTTTATAAGGCGCAAGTTCGCCCCCACATGGAATACTGTTCTCATCTCTGGGCAGGGGCACCCCAGTACCAACTCCTTCCATTTGACCGTATCCAACGTCGAGCGGCTCGAATTGTCGGCGACCAAGCTGTCTCTGATCGGCTTGATCCTTTGGCCTTGCGAAGAGATGTTGCTTCTCTTTGCATTTTTACAAAATTTTCCACGGGGAATGTTCTGAGGAATTGTTCGGATTGATCCCAGCTGCTGAGTTTCACCATCGTACATCGCGACAGAATTCGAAGTTCCATCGATACCACCTAGATGGTTGGCATTCCACCACAGTGCGTTTTAATCGAAGTTTTCTGCCACGCACTTCGATTTTGTGGAATCAGCTGTCGCCAGCAGTATTTCCGAACAGTTACGACTTAGGGACCTTCAAGAAAAGAGCTTATTCCTTCCTTAAAGGCCGGCAGCGCATCTGTAGCTCCTCTGGTGTTGTGGATGTTCGTGGGCGTCGGTGATCACTTACCATCAGGTGAGCCGCACGCTCGTTTGCCCCCTTCTATAAAAAAAAAAAAAAAAAGGTTGTCACTTCATCATTTGTGGAGGGTCGTCTTACATTGCACCTGTATGGGGTTGCCACTTCCAGAATCTTTAGTAATAATAAAAACAAAACACAGGAAGAGTTAAATTTTCGAGATAAAATTTGCATAAAAAATATTATTTTGGAATAAAACAATGTTTTACCGATCGCGTTTAATTTTAATCCCGATTTTTTTGACGACGTCAAACACCTCAGCCCCTCGTGACCAGGTTTCTGTAAAAACCCGAAACGTAATTCAAAATCCGTAAATTTTAGTTTAAATTTCAGACAAGAATGATACAAGAATACATTATTATTTTTGAACCTATTACAGACAATAGGTATAATAGGTCTATAATAATTGTTTAAAAGTCATTTACTAAGATTATAAAAAAACCTAGATTGGTCTCCACAATTTTGAAAGTTCTGAGGTTAATCAAATTAAGTTGTATTACATAACAATATTTAATAAATAAATTAGTAAAATTAACTTTGATATGAAGTAATGTAAAGCTATTGAACGCGCGAAGCGTTTTTATTTACAAGAGAAACATGGAAAAAATAAATAAAAAGCACGTATAAACATGCCTGAAGGCCTTATAATGTAAGTTTAAATACCCTTTACCCGCGGTATTATAAAATAAGTGTCAGTAAATAAGAAAGTGCTTTGCACGAAAATATGAATTGAAAAAAAATATATATCAAATATTAAAGCTTAAACTGGTAAAATGACATGACTTAGACTAAATACCGCTGCATTGAATATTATGCAACAATTCAAAAGGTGAGTGATATTGTGCCATTACGTTTTTATTGTAAAATATGTATTACACCAATACCAACCAACAATAACACAACACCGTAATTATATATACGCTGTTGGCCCGTTAGCCTTATTTGAAGTAATAAAACTATTATTTACGATAAAATCTGTAAATACTAGTTTATTTTCAAAGTGTAGTGTTTGCGTAAATACAAGAAATCAATAATACAATGGTTTTTTTTTAACAAAAATGAGGCAGTGTTTTTATGCACTTAAACCGGATAGAACTTTTGCACTCGCCTAATATTATTTATATTTTAGATTCGTGCTAAAAACCGGAACACTTAGGGATCTCAAAGTGATCACTTTGTCGTAAGTTCTTATGTTAGGCTGTCCAACAAGATTCTTTATCGGGAACGGCTTGCAATAAAATAATAAAAATATGGTATTTCCATACTGTCTCATCAAAATTCACAGATACTTTCCATAGACCTAGAATTCCGGAAGTGACAATGATATTTTCATTATTTTCCCTTAGTCGCTTATGACACAGATATGAGGCAGTTTCAAACGACGCTGTTATTCTAACTCAATAGAACTCGTTATTTATTTCCTATTATTTCCAGTATCCCTATTATTTCTATCACCTGTCAAGTCACTATCAAGGCTATAAATGCTCTCTATGTTTACTACTTTTTCGATTAGGTTGCCAAGGGTAGGTCCAATAGGTAGTTTACAGGAATAGTGAAACAGGAATTTCTTAATTTTTTCTGCTTTCCTTCGCAGTGATTTAAGAAATTCCACTGCGAAGGAAAGCAGAAAAAAAAATGAGATGAAAATTGTTCTTCTCGCATTATATTCTGTAAATGTGTTTTCCCTCCCTCATAAAGTTTAGGTAAAATTAGACATGTGGCGGAATTGTTGCTCCAATATTCGACTATAGATGTTGCATATCAGGAATATTTGAGTAGTGAAAGAAGTCCACGATGCCATAGATTTTGGGACTCCCAGAATGCTATACGAAAATATAAAAATCCTCACCAGTCTGTTGTTAACATTCTGGCAAGCATTTGGTTACATGCCGTAGGACATGTTGCTCTTTTGATTCCCTAATAGTACAGTTTTAATTCATTCGCGTTCTATACACACGTACGTATACCTGGTACAAATGTTCAATCGAACCACGTCATGTCTTCTCGTCGAGTATTCCTGGAAACCTTAAGGTGAAGGTATACACAGCCAGTGATGACTTAGTTGAAGTTAGAAGTCTGAGTTGCTTTGCGGGGTACGGAAAGTGAATCCGGAGGACTTTTTCCTTCCCCATGCACCCCTCTCTCCGTCATCCCTCTAACCCCAAATATCTAGAAGGGCCGTTGAACGTACCTGCATCTTCTCTGGTGTGGTACGTGGGCCACGGTAATCACATACCATTTGGTGAGCCGCTTTTTTTTTCATCCAGCACTTTGTAAATCAGCTATAAAAATTACCTACATATTTAATAATTGTAGTGGTGCCGGCTACCTTAACCGGGTCACTTGAGTAATAAAAATAGTTTTGACCTATTAATTGGATATAATTTCAGCAACTGAACACGCCGGTTCGTCCTCCACGAGTGCAATCGATTGGACAACCTAATGTCGAACGATAATACGTGAGTATTATTCTATGTTTATTACTAACCTTTATCCTGATCTATGGAATATTCGCAACAAGATTGACGTTAGGCAGTGTATCAAAATGGTCCAAACAGGATGACATTGGTTTGAGCAACGAAATCAATATGCTTCTTTTGTTTTGGCACGCTTTCGTAATTTTAATCTCAGTGGGGATAAACTTTATTAAAAGTCAACAAGGGTAGGCCTGCCTTTTATCAGGGTTCCGTCCCACGTGTACCACGGGTGTTATTGTTGGCTCGGTTACACACCAGTATCGAGTAGACGTCCGCTCTCGGCCGTGGCCCTTACGTGACTGGCTTCCTACTACCCGTGTACTCGAGACAATATCATAAGTTAGATACAGAATCACTACGGAACACATTATGAATGGTACGCTGTTCTAAAATGTTTTTTTTTTTAAAAACAGTATACAACGTAATCCGCTGCATGTAGTTATATATTGCAAATAAAGAATCCATTTTACAATCTTTTCTCTAAATGTCAAACTCGCCTGCGAGTGGTACACTCTGCTGGCTGACAGATGAGGTTCTGAGGGCCTGATGGAGGATAACCACTATCTAACTAACATTTCTACTCCGTGTAGTGATTATTTTTATATAATACTAAAGTGACATACTAGATAACAGTCCACCTGATGGTAAGGTACGACGATGAAGAAGATTACAGATGCGTTGTCACCCCCTGAGGAGTAAGACGGAATGTCTCACAGTCTTGGTAATTATACTGACTCTGTACTTTTCAAACGGGAACTCAACAGTGGTTGCACTGCTGATTAGAAATGGGTTAGGGTGGCACCTACCCAGACGAATTCTAGGCTGAGACCTGTAATGATACTGGGGCTCTCTACTCTTTTCAAACACGACAGTGGCAGTGTGTCAACCAAGCTATGCTGCTTAGGGGCAAAAATAGATAAGAGGGTGGGTATCCTAACGGTTCCTATCAAACTTTCGTTGACATTTTGCTTGAAATGCCAATCTCCAGCTGTAGACTAGGGCCGGCAGATGAAGAAGAAAACTACTAAATGATTATTTTAATTTTATTTTCGTTAGCAGATGCAGATGTGACGCGTGGCATCGGATTAGTGAGGGAGAACGCTTTAACTGATGGTTTTAGGATAACAACTATTTATAACGGTACGTCTGTCAAATATGTGATTCGATATTTTAATTTGACATGTGCTAATCGGTTTACAATTTTGTTTTTGTTATAGGCATATGAAGCGTTGGCGAAGAAGTTTCCGGTAGAAAACTTCTAGATTTTTTTATTATTTATGGTACGATTTATTATTTATAAATATACGTAGTTATTTATTTAAAGACAATTTATTTTCTGTATCAGTTATTTCTCAACTTAACTCAACTTACTTAACTCAAAGTTTTATTTTTTACTCAAGTACAGATAATGAGAATTGCGAAGATTATTTTAGAATGCCGCAAACATGTAAATTACTCTTTCTCAGCTTAGAAAACATTATGTTTTCATTCACCGAAAAGAATGTGGAAATTCTGCATTTAAAATATCAGTCATTCATTTTAATGTTCGCGCTCTCTCCTTTTAATTTTATCCCGGCACTGGGATTTGAAAACAAGTCTTCTAAGTCTTATGTTGATTGAAAAATGGAACGCACAACATTTATTATACGGCTGGTTAAAATAATATTTAAATAGATAAGTAAATTTAGTGAAAAAATATGATTTATTGTTATTTCTAAACTAACCTGAGTAATAGAAAGTACGCTAAATAGCGAAATAATAAAAAAAATCAGAAATTCAACATAAAAAATGCATGGCTCGTCGTGAACAGCTAACTTATGAAATAAAGTATCTCATACTGCTTTACGAGTCGTGGAAGCTTGATGATAAAACTGTACCTCAGACATTAACAGCTACTCCCTCTTCCCCTCTACCCACATATGTTTAAAGGTCGACAGCACATCTGCAGCTCCTCTGGTGTTCCGGATGTATGTAGGCTGGTCGGTAATCATTTACTATAATTTTTTCTCGGATAGGGGATAAACAAGCATGAGGTACGTCTCATCTAGGGGGCAAATCAGCCGGGTACATTTCCAACAAACGAACGGAAAATTTGCTTAAAAGTACCTTCTAGCTCACTACAATATTCAACGGAATCTGTTGGAGGTACCTGAAGTTAGGTACCGAAAGTAAATTTTAATCAAACGGGTGTTCTTTTGATATTCTCATTAATTTAGAAAACTAAGTGTGACCCCTGATCTAAAACCAATGGTCCTTGTTTTGTAGCAAATAATTATTTAACGGTATTTTATTGATTATCCACTCCTCCAATGTTTCGTTGTATTTACCACTTGTAATGAGAGCATAGTATTTGTTTCCAACTGCATAATATCCCTTTTAACCATAGACAGCTGCGTATGGTCTTTGAATGTCATCAATTTCTTGTAAATCTTTTATTTTATCACACTCAACGTATATTCCCTTTCAAAAGGCGACAAGTCTTTGATACTTGTGGATAAAGCATCCTATATATAGATAGTAATTTTAGCCAATGTACCTTCAGAGGGCAAACAAAGTTTTTGATTACAACTTGTGGACTTGTGACAAATTATATATGGCTTAAAATTGGTCTGTGATTTGACAATTTTGCTTACATTCCGTGTCAAAAACTCACATCTTTGTAAGAACTGCCGACCGGTGAAGTACGTTAATCTATCTTTCACCAACTTCAACTTTTTGACACAGCGCATGATTTATTTTTCCAGTTTTCTTTTTAAAAATGTATGTATGTAATGTTTGATCACTAGTGGATGTCACTACATATATGCCAATTGTAGTAATATCGATCTGTTATTGAACAAATCTGCTGTGCAAATCATTGCATTGCAAGTGCATTGAAGCAGTGTATTGAAGATGGTTGAAGTTTAATACAAAAAGAGTAGGGGGTACTCTTCCTGTGTTAAACTTACCATCCTTAATTTCTGTTTCTGCCCCTTAAATGGGTATGTTACCCATTCTACAAAGTTTAAGTGTGTGCAAGTGTCACTTGTTGCATGTTACATAATGTTTCTTCATTCTTATCTCTTTAGTTGGGTCTTTGACATGCGATTATCCATAATTGGCCACTGGAAATATAAATATATCCAATAACTACAACATACCTAACATACAGGTTCTCGAATTATTATCCTTCTTCTGGGGGAGTCCAGTAAATAGCCTATGATTCTCCTTAAACGCATACTAATCTAATGACACCTTGAAATTCTGTCAAACCGTTTAGGCTACAGGCCACAAAGAAATCTAAATACATACCCCAGAAACGCATTATCTTCCTGGGGCAGTCGGGTAAAAAGTGTAACATTCACACACATTGCCTACATTGTGATACAATGTGTGTGTGAATGATAGTGATCAAGAGTTGATAGCTGGGATTAACACGAATTATTCTGAGATCATTATTTTAGATAAAACTCCCTTAACGGCTTTGTGTAGTCTCAGATTACAGAATAAAAGGTCTATAATCCGAGTATGTAGTTACCTACTGAGAATGTTCTTCAAGTAAATGTTCAATATCTTCACCTATCTGTTTGTCTATCGGATTTAATATTTTGTTGTGTAGTTCTTTCACTTTGGACTTCTTTCTTCATGACAAATTCAGTTTTATTTTTACTTTTGCAATCTGTCCAGTTCCACTTTCTTTAGAGCGTATACTGCTAGGCCGTGGCTACTACCCCGGTCGGGCCGGCCCATTCGAGCAGCAACAAAAGATCAGTGCAGCGTTCCAAAACGGTATCCATTTCACGCGGCTGCAGCCTGCACCAATGTTTGAAGTTTTACCGCGCTGTGTCGATACGCGCCGACAAAACATACTAAACAAAAATCTATCTAAAGCCGCTAATTCGAAATCATGTCGCGAAAGATTTACGGACGTGCTTTCTAGAGTAATGTGATCTAAAGCGAGCGGGCTAATAAATTGTTGGATCTAAATGGTGCAGGTAAGCATTGTAAATGATGTAGACTCTAAAATAAAAATGGGTGTGCTACAGGGTTCCATTCTTGGTCCATTTTTATTTCTAATTTATATAAACGATCTGCCATTCTTTGATTAGAATTTCACAAATATAGTATTTTTTGCAGATGATACTTTGTTAATATTCTAAGTCAATTACAAATCAGACAATTGAAGTTTATAATACCCTAATTAAGATTTTGGATTGATTCCTTGTCAAGAATTTAGCATTTAACACAAAAAAAAAACTAAATGCGATAAATTGGTATTGCCAAATGTAAAATATACCTAATACTTTGCAAAACCTTTCATTAGAGTTTATTGATACGACTGTATTTTAAAGGATCCCAATTGATTGTAAACTTCTATTCTCCATATAGAAAGTTCGACCAAAAAACTCAGTAACAGTAACAGCTAACCATGTTAGAAAAAATACGCCAACTGTCTGATGCAGTCACTGCTCAAAAAGTTTAGTTACTTTCACGGAATAATATCTTATGGTATTTTAATAATGGGATCATGCGGCTCATGCAAATGAAAACATTTTAATACTGCAAAAAAGAGCAGTGTGTGCTATACAGTGTGTATTTATACTTTACGCACTCGGGATTCGATGATGTAATTATTGAAAGAAATTAACATTTTAACTATTTCCTGTCAATACATTTACGAAAATAATGATGATTTTCAATTGAGAATTAAATATAAATTAGAAGAAGTTAATCGATATCATTATAAATCTATTCTTTCTTGCTACTCCAAATACCAGGCTGTCCTGTTTTCTACCTAACCTGTAGATAAAAGAAACTTGCAAGGGTCTGCGAGCACGACTCATTTTAGGTTCTACCATTATGTTCCGTCCGAAACTTTTTAGTTCCACTTTTATGTTACCGGTTTCGGAATGGAAGTATTTACCATTACTTACCATTTTGTTTTTACAATATTATGCTAACACTTCAAATCGACAAGTTTAAATATCTAATTGGATTTACTGAAAGCTAAAAAAGTCAATTAAAATTATTTGTAAGAAATAAACTTTTAAAATAACTTCGTAATTGGTTTCGTTTGCGGAATATCAAAAGCTGATCGCTACTAAGGGCCCTGTTGTTATTGTTCACTCTTCACTCGGTCGCCGTCAAAATAGACAAGTCAAATATGGAAGCCTATCCAAAAATATTATTAGTGTTGTCAGCTGAAATAAAATAATTCAAAAGTGGTAGTTTTATTACGATTATTTCCCTCAAACTTTAAATAAATTGTGTCCTTGCCAAGATATAATGAATATACATAATCTTTCACAAAAGAAAACCGTTTCGGTAACTTAAAAACAAATCTTTAACTACCATACTTCCCGAAAAAACCAAACACATGGGTATATAAATATAACGTCCATCCCTTTTATTTTAAGACATTGTATCATCATCATCATCGTCATAGGCCTTCCCCAAAGATTGCCATAAAGCTCGGTCTTGAGTCGGGTGGTCCCACACTGCGTTTGTCTGTACGTGGCTGCCACTCGAGAACCTTTTTCCCCAATTGTTGTCAGTTTTGTGAGCTATGTGGCCAGCCCATTGCCACTTCAGCTTGCTGATCCTTGCTACTATGTCGGTTATCCTAGTTCTGCTGCGGATATCATCATTGCAGACTATCGCGCAGAGAAACTCCGAGCATAGCCCTGACATAGACATTGTATATATTACACTTATTTAGAAAATAAAAGCCTACGGAGTTTCTTTCGCCTGTTTCTAAAAGGAACTTCTCCATCAAAGGAACCTCATTACGAAGCGGAGTCGGATTGTAATAAATTGACATTTGAAAAAATATTAGCTTTAAAGAACGTTTCGGGCTAATCGTTTAGCCCCTGATGGTAAAAGTTAGATTGTTTTAATTAATTAGATACTTGCGAAGACGTTTTTTGTCGCCGCGTTGATTAAAGAAGTTTAAAAGTGAGAACATAAATATTTTCAACATAGAAATATTCATTATATTTTGAGACATTCGCAGTCCGTGCGGTGTAGCATAACAAAGCGTGCTCTTGAGCTAATTTTTAATCACTGATACCACATGGATTTTCGTTCCTTCGATATTATGTGTATGCCGTGGCCCGATCGTAGAGTTCGACCATTTCATGAAATGGCCAACAAGCCCTGGCCGCATCGTTGAATCATCAACGTTTGTCGGTTGGTCCATCCACGTTCGGTTCGTGCGCGTTTCGTTGGCGCTAAGTAAATACGTCATTGTAAAATGACAACGATGAATTGAGTTGGTTCTGTTTTTTTATATGAAATAAAACATTGCTTGGACAAGTTTTTTCCAGGCGCATCTGCTGCGTTTCTAAATTTCCATTCAATTATGTTCATATTTTGAAAGCCAGTTATAGTTCATTGAATTCTATTATCTGTATGTCTGGTACTAAAATCTTTTCTTATTCTTTGCTAAATTTTAGGAGTAAAATATTGAACAGTGTTGGTGAACCTTAGTCTGCTATAGTCTTTTTGTTTGTGTTCTGTCTATTAGCATTACTATGAAAAAGTTTGCGTATATGAACTTGGTCTGTTGTCTATTATTTAATATAATAATAACCTCATCCTTTTAGTAAGAATTAAGAATAACAGTACTTAATAATCTTTATCTATTTGAGTAGAACCTTAGCAAAATAAAATCATAATACAAACTAAATGTGATTCCGTAACGTTCACTTCGAGTTCTGGCTCTATACTTTAACACTTCCGTTTTTCCTGTTTGCAAACTTTGTTAAAAAAGTTAGCGCCTTGTTTGCGACAAAATTCTAACTAACTTTTACCTACAAATTAGTCAGGGTCTCCACGGGATTTACAAATAAACTTTTTATGAAGACGTAATACACCTTAACAATATCTCTCCACGCCTCGAGTTGTCTGGCAGTGATTGCCCAAAAGGCATTAAGTCCGCCCTTTGTAATACTTTTATAAAGGTATTTAAATAAATAAATAAATCATGCCTTGTGGTATTTTGTGTTTTAATTTGTGATTTTTGCACAAGAAATTTCTAAAATCATGGATACCCCGGTGTTAATTTTACAAAAGAACTCTGGTCTTTTATTACACTGTGTTCCAACTATTTATGGTTTTATTGAGCCGTAGTGGTCAGGGGGCTTACTTTAGTTTCATAGAGCGCGACTTACCTGGGAACGAATCCCCGGTGCCAGCACCACTAACATTGTTAATAGCAATTTTAAGTGCTGTATTTACCACGTGCTCGGCGAAGAGGGCTCGGCAAGGAAAACATCGTGAGGAAACCTGCATGTAGTAGAAATAAAGAAAAAAAAAATTTCGAGGTCATGCGAAGCCCGCCGCACTGGAGCAACGTGGCGGGCCCTTCCCCGCTCCAAAACTCTCTCAAATATTTGAGAAGGAGGCCTTTGCCCAGCTGTGGGCACTTACAGGCTGCTAGTTAACTTTTCATAATGCATTCCATCATAAAAAAGACCACTCAACTTAGGAGGATATCTGGCTTTCAACTGTCCAATAATCAATCGCATGTAATGTAAAATGCGACCGGCATCTCTTAAAAATTAGAGATCATTGCTCAGAAGTGAGACCTTTATAGCCTACTACTATACTACGCAGTGCCTTGTGGTAGTGGCGTAAGAATATGCCACTCCTTTCTTGTCGCCTTATTCTTGTTACCTTGTGTCGAAAGAAGCGACTAAGGGCCTTGAAAATACCATAGTAAGCTCCCGAGTGCAAATGCGCCAGCGAGGTTCGTAACGTTGTCTCCCGATTAAGAGAAAATTGGACGGCGGAAGTTCATTTGGCTGAGCCGTGCTTAGTGGAAATTTGAAATCATTGCCTACCCCTATCGAGGGTGACAGACGTGACCGCTTTGTGTTTCCTACGCAGACGGCGAATCTGGTTATTACAGAGTTTCAATCGTTTCAAAGTTCCATAACTTTGTGAAGTGAGAAGGGTTATTTTTTGCATTGCACAATTCTTGTTTCACTTCGAATCCGAACTCAGCAATCACTCACGGCTTGCAGGATGTACACTCAGCACTGAGCCATGCGACGAATACCGGCTGAAGTAGAAGCATCTTGTGCTTCAGCGTTTCGTTCGACGAGTGTGGTACCGGAGGCCCGTTCCCCCCCCTCCCCCCCAAATACCTTTAAGGCCAGCATTGCACCTGCAGTTGCTCTGATGTTGCTGATGTAAGTGGGCGTTGGTAATCACTTACCAACAGGTGAGCCGCTTGATCGTTTGCTCTCCTAACCTATCCTATAAAAGGGATGACACATGTTGCAGCCATTTTTAACAGGCTCTTAAATTATGACGTGTTGAAACTTTTGTTTTCTGCCAAAGTATGTATATATGAAGGTATGTCTGTATCTATGTAAGTACGTATATGATTTTATCAATTTCATTAGATTTTATTTATGTATTTAAAATTTATTTATTTAAAAATATTTATTAGTAATGTCGTAAATTTAATAGTTTATGGTTCTTTAAGTTTTTTTTTGCGCCTACTATAAAATTTCAGCACATCATAGGTTGACTGGTAGAGAAGGTCTATAGGCATTAAGTCCGCTTTTATATCCTTCTATATTAATGAATGCAATAGAGATTAAATAGAAATAAAATAAAGAAACTTTTGAAACAATTGATATTCTATTGTTATCGGTTATACCGGGACTTATGACAAGAGAAGAGTTATAGAAGTTTTAACAATAATTACTTTTCATTTCATCGTTCTTATTCGAGACCCGCGCCATTTGACTCAGTACTTTTTCTACCTCTAAATATATTTTCGATCCACGCACGACATTCTTCCACTTGCAGCCTTTTCCTCCCATCGATATTAAAGGAATACTTTTAAATCTGATGCCCGAAGATGAAAAAAAGAAGTAAACAATCATTAAAATTAATGAATTTTAATGATTAACATCAGTATTCAGTTACGTTACGTTCCTTCGAGTAACTTTCTATACTTCGAAAGGGATATTTGCCAATTTTGTTTTAATTAATACGCACTTGCAAAATATTAAATTACCAAATGAATATAATATCTACAAAACGTGAAGTTAAATGAAAGCGAATGTAAGTTTTGGAAAATTAGTTATTGGTGTTTTATTAATATTTAATATGTAACATTATTATATTCTGTTTAATGATGGTCACCATTACTTATGAGGCGTGGTAGTCTAGTGGTCAGGGCGCTCACTTTAGTTTCATTGAGCGCGAGTGACCTGGGTTCGATACCCGGTGCCGGCACCACAAATATTGTTAATAGAAACTTTAAGTGATGTATTTACTATATAAAATATTATTTCGATGATATGTGAAGCCTGCCAACCCGCACCGGAGTAGCGTGGCGGGGCCTGCCCGGCTCATCCTCAGATATTTGAGGAGGCTTTTGCACAGCAGTGGGCCAGGCTGCTACTTTACTTTACTTTTACGTTAAACTCCAGACGATTTTTTTTATTTCGATCTCATTATGTCCAGAATTTGAGCGTCTGATGGCGAAAACTCTGTCAAACAATAGAACGTGTCCGGGGCTGAGTCAAGTGACAGGGTTTGCACGCGGAGATTTTCAAGCCTTTTTCCGTAGTCATTTCTTTGCACCTATAGGATGACAGGGAATGGCAGATACTTACGCCGCTACCACACGGCAAGGATCTGTTTACATGTATGACGTATATGGTAGTCATTGCTTTTACTATATCAAAGAGAAGCGAACGACCCACCATACAACGCCGCTGCAAGCGAATGCGACACCGCCCACTTAGAGCATGACATACTCAAGTCACACAATAACTCCTGCTCCCTCTAGCAGGATGAGTTCGAGGGAGCGGGAGTTATTGTGTGTGACAATCACTTGGTAGAATTCCAGGCAGAAAATGCCGTCTGGGCAGGTACCACTCTCTTACCAATTTCTGCCGCTAAGGAGCAGTGCAATCACCGTTGAGTTTCGGTTAGAAGGCTATCAAGAGCCAGTATAATAACAGACTCTGAGGCATTTCATCTTATTCCTCAGCAGTCCATGAGCTACAGTAGCCGCGTATCATCACGTGGTTTGTTAGTTTGTTACTTTTGTTTTCGATGGCGTGAAAAATTAGATAATAGTCCAACAGATGGTGACTGCTGCAGCTCATGGTCACCTACAAATAACTCCTAAGGATTAAGATGGAATGCCTAATTATACTGCCTCCTCTATACTTTTTTAATTCGAAAACAACAGTAATTCCACTGCTTTTTGGTGGCAGCAATGGGTTAGGTTAGACCTACCCAGACGGCTCCTAGGCAGAGAAAAAGTCTACCACCGCTTAGCCTTTACTTACTGTTACACTTTTATGTCATATTAACGTTGAAAGGAAAATCTGTCTGTCCGTATTTGTTCGCAGCGATACGATCATCGACGCAATGAACTTGATTGGTACATTGTCGTCCGCGATAAAAATGCTAATAACGGAATAAATTAAAATCATTGAGACGAAAAATTAAAGCTTTACAGAATGAGAGATTGATCGTGTAACAGACAGGAAACTGAATATCTCTGATATTGCTTTGACTTAATTGACATTTTCCTCATTGTAGGAAATCGAAAACTGAGTCCCTTTAAAATAATTAGGGTCATGCATAAGATAAAGTTAATCATAATATAGTATTATTCAGTCAAATTCGTTGTCCATTACCATCATTAGCCTGTTGATTAGTTCACAGTTGGACTCCGAATGCCATGATTGGCAGGCGGGTTGGCAATCGCAGTACGCAGACGCTTTGCACCATAGACGCTGCTGCCCGTCATCGATCTGTGTAATTTTTCCGCCTGGCATTTTTTCAAATGCTTATTCCCCCATCTGACGGACACCATGGAATTTTCATGACTTTTCTCTTAGTTGACTCTTTCGACAGCCGGGGAAATATTTCGCAGCTTTTCTCAAGCTGCATTGCACTAGGTGGTAGGCACCTTCTCCGTCTAGGAGCCGTCTGGGTCCTTAGCTGGAGCCCTTACCTTTGCCTGCAGCTAAGCAGCAGTGCACCACTGTTGTGTTCCGGTTTGAAAGGAATACTGAGCCAGTATATATCCAGGCTGTGAGGCCTTCCATCGTACCCCTCAGAGGTGACAATGCATTTGTTTCATATCTGACCGCCTCCGATTAAAGTAGTTTGCAGGTGCTCAAGGACTTCAGTAGTTATTTACCATCAAGTAGACTGTAAGTTCGTTTGTCTTCCCAAATCAAATTAAAAAGCTTTTAAGGTATAAAAGAAAAATAACAATTCGTTGCCTGATACATATGACACGTGCCGGTTGACGTACCTTGACTAAAGTCATTGGTGTTTATGTTATATCCAAATCAGTAAATTTAATTATTTTATTTGATTTCTTGTATTTACGTATTTTATCGCGTTTAATTAGATTTTTTAAATCCCGACGTTTCGGGTGCTTTAAAGGACCCGTGGTGACTGAGGCGTTTGATGTCCTGATATTCGAACCGGTTACCTTCAGTTTGATAATTATAAATTTTTGGTTCGCGTACCAGGATGAGCACACAGTACCTTGAGGTCCTGCAAATGAGATCTTGAAATATGGATTACCATAACCAATGTTGCTTTACAGCACCCGAAACGACGGGATTTAAAAAATGTAATTAAACCCGATAAAATCCATAAATAGAAACGAATAGTAATCTATGTCAGCTTAAAAGCTATTGGTTTGGTAACTGAAGACTAGTTATTTAGTTTGATTAAACTAGTTTTAATAAGAAAAGCAATATAACGACTTCAATATCGGTGAATCTACTGCATTGTGTATTTTGTGTTCCAGATCTTTAAAGATTCAAAAAGCAATTTAGTTTCATTTCGACGTGCAGGCTACATGGAACTTTCAGCGAAATTGCAGTGTCGGTGGCAGTAATTTGTTATTTCGTTCGGCAGTGCAGGTGCGCTCTGTGACGTCGAAACTGTAAGAGCTTCCATACGCGTTCTCGTTATTTTTCATCGACCTCGGGGCTGGGTAGCGAGTTCACCTGACTGCTGGGCACGTGGCAGTCCTGGGTTTTAATTCCCCGCTGGAGCTAATAAATGTGTCTCTGTTTATAGTTTATTCGAATTGAGATAATTGCGACTCTTCGACGTCACTTTCTGTAGCTCCTTCCGTTACCTAATGCGATTCGTCATCACCATCATCAAATGGATAGTCCATTGCAGGACATAGAACTATATAGGTCGGTTTTGCTAAATCCCTCGTGCTTGGTTGGTGGAAATTACCACGGCATCAAACACTGGGTTTTCCAAGTTTGATGCCGTTTTAGACAATGCTGTCCGTTATAGTGGCTATCATCTGTCACAGTCCATTAAATTTATCGCGTATTTCCATTAAACATTTGTAGAACACCTATATAATGAGATGGTGAACAGCAAAACCAACATAATAAAAGCGAAACTTAGATTTTGAAAGAAAAAAGATAAAACAATTAATATTTTTCGACTGGCTTCAGCATCGAAGGAATCTGGATTGGTGCGGCCTTTAATGCCAGAACCATACTGCAGCGATAGTCTCGGAAAATATTAAAGAGGTGGAAATCGAAGTTTTGGAGTGGGCCAAACCGCTCGCCAGGCCTAAACTTCATGGAGATCGTGTTTGGGATGAACTGGAAAGACAAGGTAGTAGCATTCTTCTACCAATGCATTGGTAGAAGAATGGAATGTCAATGCCACAAAGTTTTATTGATGATTTTATCACAAGTATACCCCGACGAGTGCCAAATGTTAGAAACAAATTCTGCCGTTAAAAGTGAAAGTTTCAAAGTGATAATTTTCCTTCAAACCATTCGTTATATGTTTTAGACTCAAATTTGTTTTCTTTTTTAATTACACTTAATGTTGTATTCTCCAACCATGTTAATTTTTCCAATTAATTTCATTCAGTCCCGCAATCAACATTATACCTGTTTTAATGTTAATTTGTCTCTTGTTTTTTCTCTAAATATTTCCATACATACACACTTCCTAGGTGAATTTACCGGTGAGGTAAGGTTCGGGCCGTGCGGGTCAGTGCTTAAACCCAACACGCTGTTAAAAAATAACAATAACTAACAATTTTTTATATATTTTTACCAAAAATCGCTCATTGACCGAAAAGTAATAATTCATCCGGGCTTATAGTCATACGGATTGGAAATTAAAATTTACTGACCGAAAGAATATTCGAATAAACGATATTGAATGGATACGAAGGAATTGTATGTTATAAATAAATGGTATATATTTGACTACAGCGTGACCTAATGGTTAGCCTATCTGCCTGTTTAATTACCAAGCCTGTGCCGTCTGTACGACCAACCGTCCGTCTGTCTGTCCTATCTTCAAAGTGCTGCATCTTTTGAACCGTAATACGAGTAGGTAACCGGTAGAAATTTCTTTCTTAGCTTTCGCTTTCGTTAAATACGTATATTGTGTGGCTTCACGGAACCCATGGTGCGCAAGTCAGACTCGCTCTTGGCTGGTTTTAGTTACTTATTTTCATTAATAGAGTTCTACGACACCCACGGAATGCCGCTATCACACAATTTGATATTCAGTTAGGAGTAACACTATCACCACCTAATTAACACTCCCTTTTTTTTACATGTATGACGTATATGGTAGTCATTGCTTTTACTATATCAAAGAGAAGCGAACGACCCACCATACAACGCCGCTGCAAGCGAATGCGACACCGCCCACTTAGAGCATGACATACTCAAGTCACACACAATAACTCCTGCTCCCTCTAGCAGGATGAGTTCGAGGGAGCGGGAGTTATTGTGTGTGACAATCACTTGGTAGAATTCCAGGCAGAAAATGCCGTCTGGGCAGGTACCACTCTCTTACCAATTTCTGCCGCTAAGGAGCAGTGCAATCACCGTTGAGTTTCGGTTAGAAGGCTATCAAGAGCCAGTATAATAACAGACTCTGAGGCATTTCATCTTATTCCTCAGCAGTCCATGAGCTACAGTAGCCGCGTATCATCACGTGGTTTGTTAGTTTGTTACTTTTGTTTTCGATGGCGTGAAAAATTAGATAATAGTCCAACAGATGGTGACTGCTGCAGCTCATGGTCACCTACAAATAACTCCTAAGGATTAAGATGGAATGCCTAATTATACTGCCTCCTCTATACTTTTTTAATTCGAAAACAACAGTAATTCCACTGCTTTTTGGTGGCAGCAATGGGTTAGGTTAGACCTACCCAGACGGCTCCTAGGCAGAGAAAAGTCTACCACCGCTTAGCCTTTACTTACTGTTACACTTTTATGTCATATTAACGTTGAAAGGAAAATCTGTCTGTCCGTATTTGTTCGCAGCGATACGATCATCGACGCAATGAACTTGATTGGTACATTGTCGTCCGCGATAAAATGCTAATAACGGAATAAATTAAAATCATTGAGACGAAAAATTAAAGCTTTACAGAATGAGAGATTGATCGTGTAACAGACAGGAAACTGAATATCTCTGATATTGCTTTGACTTAATTGACATTTTCCTCATTGTAGGAAATCGAAAACTGAGTCCCTTTAAAATAATTAGGGTCATGCATAAGATAAAGTTAATCATAATATAGTATTATTCAGTCAAATTCGTTGTCCATTACCATCATTAGCCTGTTGATTAGTTCACAGTTGGACTCCGAATGCCATGATTGGCAGGCGGGTTGGCAATCGCAGTACGCAGACGCTTTGCACCATAGACGCTGCTGCCCGTCATCGATCTGTGTAATTTTTCCGCCTGGCATTTTTCAAATGCTTATTCCCCATCTGACGGACACCATGGAATTTTCATGACTTTTCTCTTAGTTGACTCTTTCGACAGCCGGGGAAATATTTCGCAGCTTTTCTCAAGCTGCATTGCACTAGGTGGTAGGCACCTTCTCCGTCTAGGAGCCGTCTGGGTCCTTAGCTGGAGCCCTTACCTTTGCCTGCAGCTAAGCAGCAGTGCACCACTGTTGTGTTCCGGTTTGAAAGGAATACTGAGCCAGTATATATCCAGGCTGTGAGGCCTTCCATCGTACCCCTCAGAGGTGACAATGCATTTGTTTCATATCTGACCGCCTCCGATTAAAGTAGTTTGCAGGTGCTCAAGGACTTCAGTAGTTATTTACCATCAAGTAGACTGTAAGTTCGTTTGTCTTCCCAAATCAAATTAAAAAGCTTTTAAGGTATAAAAGAAAAATAACAATTCGTTGCCTGATACATATGACACGTGCCGGTTGACGTACCTTGACTAAAGTCATTGGTGTTTATGTTATATCCAAATCAGTAAATTTAATTATTTTATTTGATTTCTTGTATTTACGTATTTTATCGCGTTTAATTAGATTTTTTAAATCCCGACGTTTCGGGTGCTTTAAAGGACCCGTGGTGACTGAGGCGTTTGATGTCCTGATATTCGAACCGGTTACCTTCAGTTTGATAATTATAAATTTTTGGTTCGCGTACCAGGATGAGCACACAGTACCTTGAGGTCCTGCAAATGAGATCTTGAAATATGGATTACCATAACCAATGTTGCTTTACAGCACCCGAAACGACGGGATTTAAAAAATATAATTAAACCCGATAAAATCCATAAATAGAAACGAATAGTAATCTATGTCAGCTTAAAAGCTATTGGTTTGGTAACTGAAGACTAGTTATTTAGTTTGATTAAACTAGTTTTAATAAGAAAAGCAATATTACGACTTCAATATCGGTGAATCTACTGCATTGTGTATTTTGTGTTCCAGATCTTTAAAGATTCAAAAGCAATTTAGTTTCATTTCGACGTGCAGGCTACATGGAACTTTCAGCGAAATTGCAGTGTCGGTGGCAGTAATTTATTATTTCGTTCGGCAGTGCAGGTGCGCTCTGTGACGTCGAAACTGTAAGAGCTTCCATACGCGTTCTCGTTATTTTTCATCGACCTCGGGGCTGGGTAGCGAGTTCACCTGACTGCTGGGCACGTGGCAGTCCTGGGTTTTAATTCCCCGCTGGAGCTAATAAATGTGTCTCTGTTTATAGTTTATTCGAATTGAGATAATTGCGACTCTTCGACGTCACTTCCTGTAGCTCCTTCCGTTACCTAATGCGATTCGTCATCACCATCATCAAATGGATAGTCCATTGCAGGACATAGAACTATATAGGTCGGTTTTGCTAAAACCCTCGTGCTTGGTTGGTGGAAATTACCACGGCATCAAACACTGGGTTTTCCAAGTTTGATGCCGTTTTAGACAATGCTGTCCGTTATAGTGGCTATCATCTGTCACAGTCCATTAAATTTATCGCGTATTTCCATTAAACATTTGTAGAACACCTATATAATGAGATGGTGAACAGCAAAACCAACATAATAAAAGCGAAACTTAGATTTTGAAAGAAAAGATAAAACAATTAATATTTTTCGACTGGCTTCAGCATCGAAGGAATCTGGATTGGTGCGGCCTTTAATGCCAGAACCACACTGCAGCGATAGTCTCGGAAAATATTAAAGAGGTGGAAATCGAAGTTTTGGAGTGGGCCAAACCGCTCGCCAGGCCTAAACTTCATGGAGATCGTGTTTGGGATGAACTGGAAAGACAAGGTAGTAGCATTCTTCTACCAATGCATTGGTAGAAGAATGGAATGTAATGCCACAAAGTTTTATTGATGATTTTATCACAAGTATACCCCGACGAGTGCCAAATGTTAGAAACAAATTCCGCCGTTAAAAGTGAAAGTTTCAAAGTGATAATTTTCCTTCAAACCATTCGTTATATGTTTTAGACTCAAATTTGTTTTCTTTTTTAATTACACTTAATGTTGTATTCTCCAACCATGTTAATTTTTCCAATTAATTTCAATCAGTCCCGCAATCAACATTATACCTGTTTTAATGTTAATTTGTCTCTTGTTTTTTCTCTAAATATTTCCATACATACACACTTCCTAGGTGAATTTACCGGTGAGGTAAGGTTCGGGCCGTGCGGGTCAGTGCTTAAACCCAACACGCTGTTAAAAAATAACAATAACTAACAATTTTTTTTATATATTTTTTTTACCAAAAATCGCTCATTGACCGAAAAGTAATAATTCATCCGGGCTTATAGTCATACGGATTGGAAATTAAAATTTACTGACCGAAAGAATATTCGAATAAACGATATTGAATGGATACGAAGGAATTGTATGTTATAAATAAATGGTATATATTTGACTACAGCGTGACCTAATGGTTAGCCTATCTGCCTGTTTAATTACCAAGCCTGTGCCGTCTGTACGACCAACCGTCCGTCTGTCTGTCCTATCTTCAAAGTGCTGCATCTTTTGAACCGTAATACGAGTAGGTAACCGGTAGAAATTTCTTTCTTAGCTTTCGCTTTCGTTAAATACGTATATTGTGTGGCTTCACGGAACCCATGGTGCGCAAGTCAGACTCGCTCTTGGCTGGTTTTAGTTACTTATTTTCATTAATAGAGTTCTACGACACCCACGGAATGCCGCTATCACACAATTTGATATTCAGTTAGGAGTAACACTATCACCACCTAATTAACACTCCCTTTTTTTACATGTATGACGTATATGGTAGTCATTGCTTTTACTATATCAAAGAGAAGCGAACGACCCACCATACAACGCCGCTGCAAGCGAATGCGACACCGCCCACTTAGAGCATGACATACTCAAGTCACACACACAATAACTCCTGCTCCCTCTAGCAGGATGAGTTCGAGGCAGGAGTTATTGTGTGTGACAATCACTTGGTAGAATTCCAGGCAGAAAATGCCGTCTGGGCAGGTACCACTCTCTTACCAATTTCTGCCGCTAAGGAGCAGTGCAATCACCGTTGAGTTTCGGTTAGAAGGCTATCAAGAGCCAGTATAATAACAGACTCTGAGGCATTTCATCTTATTCCTCAGCAGTCCATGAGCTACAGTAGCCGCGTATCATCACGTGGTTTGTTAGTTTGTTACTTTTGTTTTCGATGGCGTGAAAAATTAGATAATAGTCCAACAGATGGTGACTGCTGCAGCTCATGGTCACCTACAAATAACTCCTAAGGATTAAGATGGAATGCCTAATTATACTGCCTCCTCTATACTTTTTTAATTCGAAAACAACAGTAATTCCACTGCTTTTTGGTGGCAGCAATGGGTTAGGTTAGACCTACCCAGACGGCTCCTAGGCAGAGAAAAAGTCTACCACCGCTTAGCCTTTACTTACTGTTACACTTTTATGTCATATTAACGTTGAAAGGAAAATCTGTCTGTCCGAATTTGTTCGCAGCGATACGATCATCGACGCAATGAACTTGATTGGTACATTGTCGTCCGCGATAAAAATGCTAATAACGGAATAAATTAAAATCATTGAGACGAAAAATTAAAGCTTTACAGAATGAGAGATTGATCGTGTAACAGACAGGAAACTGAATATCTCTGATATTGCTTTGACTTAATTGACATTTTCCTCATTGGAGGAAATCGAAAACTGAGTCCCTTTAAAATAATTAGGGCCATGCATAAGATAAAGTTAATCATAATATAGTATTATTTAGTCAAATTCGTTGTCCATTACCATCATTAGCCTGTTGATTAGTTCACAGTTGGACTCCGAATGCCATGATTGGCAGGCGGGTTGGCAATCGCAGTACGCAGACGCTTTGCACCATAGACGCTGCTGCCCGTCATCGATCTGTGTAATTTTTCCGCCTGGCATTTTTCAAATGCTTATTCCCCATCTGACGGACACCATGGAATTTTCATGACTTTTCTCTTAGTTGACTCTTTCGACAGCCGGGGAAATATTTCGCAGCTTTTCTCAAGCTGCATTGCACTAGGTGGTAGGCACCTTCTCCGTCTAGGAGCCGTCTGGGTCCTTAGCTGGAGCCCTTACCTTTGCCTGCAGCTAAGCAGCAGTGCACCACTGTTGTGTTCCGGTTTGAAAGGAATACTGAGCCAGTATATATCCAGGCTGTGAGGCCTTCCATCGTACCCCTCAGAGGTGACAATGCATTTGTTTCATATCTGACCGCCTCCGATTAAAGTAGTTTGCAGGTGCTCAAGGACTTCAGTAGTTATTTACCATCAAGTAGACTGTAAGTTCGTTTGTCTTCCCAAATCAAATTAAAAGCTTTTAAGGTATAAAAGAAAAATAACAATTCGTTGCCTGATACATATGACACGTGCCGGATGACGTACCTTGACTAAAGTCATTGGTGTTTATGTTATATCCAAATCAGTAAATTTAATTATTTTACTTGATTTCTTGTATTTACGTATTTTATCGCGTTTAATTAGATTTTTTAAATCCCGACGTTTCGGGTGCTTTAAAGGACCCGTGGTGACTGAGGCGTTTGATGTCCTGATATTCGAACCGGTTACCTTCAGTTTTATAATTATAAATTTTTGGTTCGCGTACCAGGATGAGCACACAGTACCTTGAGGTCCTGCAAATGAGATCTTGAAATATGGATTACCATAACCAATGTTGCTTTACAGCACCCGAAACGACGGGATTTAAAAAATATAATTAAACCCGATAAAATCCATAAATAGAAACGAATAGTAATCTATGTCAGCTTAAAAGCTATTGGTTTGGTAACTGAAGACTAGTTATTTAGTTTGATTAAACTAGTTTTAATAAGAAAAGCAATATTACGACTTCAATATCGGTGAATCTACTGCATTGTGTATTTTGTGTTCCAGATCTTTAAAGATTCAAAAAGCAATTTAGTTTCATTTCGACGTGCAGGCTACATGGAACTTTCAGCGAAATTGCAGTGTCGGTGGCAGTAATTTATTATTTCGTTCGGCAGTGCAGGTGCGCTCTGTGACGTCGAAACTGTAAGAGCTTCCATACGCGTTCTCGTTATTTTTCATCGACCTCGGGGCTGGGTAGCGAGTTCACCTGACTGCTGGGCACGTGGCAGTCCTGGGTTTTAATTCCCCGCTGGAGCTAATAAATGTGTCTCTGTTTATAGTTTATTCGAATTGAGATAATTGCGACTCTTCGACGTCACTTCCTGTAGCTCCTTCCGTTACCTAATGCGATTCGTCATCACCATCATCAAATGGATAGTCCATTGCAGGACATAGAACTATATAGGTCGGTTTTGCTAAAACCCTCGTGCTTGGTTGGTGGAAATTACCACGGCATCAAACACTGGGTTTTCCAAGTTTGATGCCGTTTTAGACAATGCTGTCCGTTATAGTGGCTATCATCTGTCACAGTCCATTAAATTTATCGCGTATTTCCATTAAACATTTGTAGAACACCTATATAATGAGATGGTGAACAGCAAAAACCAACATAATAAAAGCGAAACTTAGATTTTGAAAGAAAAAAGATAAAACAATTAATATTTTTCGACTGGCTTCAGCATCGAAGGAATCTGGATTGGTGCGGCCTTTAATGCCAGAACCACACTGCAGCGATAGTCTCGGAAAATATTAAAGAGGTGGAAATCGAAGTTTTGGAGTGGGCCAAACCGCTCGCCAGGCCTAAACTTCATGGAGATCGTGTTTGGGATGAACTGGAAAGACAAGGTAGTAGCATTCTTCTACCAATGCATTGGTAGAAGAATGGAATGTAATGCCACAAAGTTTTATTGATGATTTTATCACAAGTATACCCCGACGAGTGCCAAATGTTAGAAACAAATTCCGCCGTTAAAAGTGAAAGTTTCAAAGTGATAATTTTCCTTCAAACCATTCGTTATATGTTTTAGACTCAAATTTGTTTTCTTTTTTAATTACACTTAATGTTGTATTCTCGAACCATGTTAATTTTTCCAATTAATTTCAATCAGTCCCGCAATCAACATTATACCTGTTTTAATGTTAATTTGTCTCTTGTTTTTTCTCTAAATATTTCCATACATACACACTTCCTAGGTGAATTTACCGGTGAGGTAAGGTTCGGGCCGTGCGGGTCAGTGCTTAAACCCAACACGCTGTTAAAAAATAACAATAACTAACAATTTTTTTATATATTTTTTTACCAAAATCGCTCATTGACCGAAAAGTAATAATTCATCCGGGCTTATAGTCATACGGATTGGAAATTAAAATTTACTGACCGAAAGAATATTCGAATAAACGATATTGAATGGATACGAAGGAATTGTATGTTATAAATAAATGGTATATATTTGACTACAGCGTGACCTAATGGTTAGCCTATCTGCCTGTTTAATTACCAAGCCTGTGCCGTCTGTACGACCAACCGTCCGTCTGTCTGTCCTATCTTCAAAGTGCTGCATCTTTTGAACCGTAATACGAGTAGGTAACCGGTAGAAATTTCTTTCTTAGCTTTCGCTTTCGTTAAATACGTATATTGTGTGGCTTCACGGAACCCATGGTGCGCAAGTCAGACTCGCTCTTGGCTGGTTTTAGTTACTTATTTTCATTAATAGAGTTCTACGACACCCACGGAATGCCGCTATCACACAATTTGATATTCAGTTAGGAGTAACACTATCACCACCTAATTAACACTCCCCCGCCACCGTCTCGCGTATTCGCAAACATTGCAACACGGGGATACGTGTCACGCTGCATTACTTACAGTGTTCTGAACAGAGTTAGTAAACTTGTTTGACTTGATTCAGAATTCAGCTGCTGGCTCCGCAGTTGCGCACCGCTGTGAAATGTTAAACAGCGCCTTCCCAATGTTAGCTTTACTATTCTGTTCACAGAGCAATGCGCGCTGCTTTGCAATTTTGACGTTCCCGTAGTAAAACTAGAAAAACAAAGTATCCAGTTTCCTGTCATGTTTACTTTGCGGTAATTCACGCGTACATCGCCATGCAGATGTTTTGTTTTAATATTTTAAACAATTTGTAACACCGACTAGATTGTCCATTAATTTATGATTTTGGGACAACTTATGGAAGCAAGCAAAATTTGGTTTCAACTTTTAACATTCACGTATTACAAATACAAATCAAATCACATTCTATTTAATTTTCGTAATATTCCTCCCTATGCCTCACCCATCAGGTGAAGCGTGGTTACCGTACCACTAGTAGCACTAAACTGGTATTTGTGGTATATACAACTATTAATTTTCTTTTGTGGCAGAGCCAAGCGGCTGCTTTGACTCGAATAAACCGACTCAGCTGGGGTTGTACCACGGTCTCGCAGACTACCGGCGTGAAGTAGAGTCGTCTTGTGCTTCTGCGTTTCGTTCGGCGAGTAGGGGTTAAGGCCCACTCCCCCTCTACTTCTTCCTTCCTGGTCCACTTCCCAAATATCCATTAAGGCCGGCAATATACCTGCAGCTCCTCTGGTGTTTTAGATTAATTAGAGTGATTAGTTTACCTGAGACTTAGGTGAGACGCTTGCTCGTTTGCCCCCTTTCATAAAGAAAAAAGGAAAACATAGTAGTGTTTTCTTTTTTTTATATTAGCCTATTTGAACATCGGCGGTTCCAAGAAAGCGTCTGCACAGCCCGGCATTTGTAATAAGCGGGTTGTTGAGAGTAGTGCCGGTACGCTCACGCAAGTGATGTTGCTCCCCGTCATTATCACGTTCGTCAGATTCGGATGAATATTCCGCCACAGTTTGGTCGCCAGAACCTCGTTTTAGAAGGGCAGGTATATCCGAACCGGCTGCGAGTACTGTGTATCTGTGAGCTGAGCACTTCTTAGGTGTATCTGTGATATATCAGTGTTCTTAAATCGTTGTTCCAATTTACAAGAAACTGTCCATTCCTGGTCATTTGTCTACTATGAAATTTAAGTAAGCATTGTCCTAAGACTAAGCTATCGAGTCTAATGTAGTTCTAATTATCTATTTAAGTATTTTCAGCAAAATATCCTCGTATTTATGATTCAAATTAATATTTTCTTCCAAAGTATAATCGATTTCAAAAGATTGAGAACAAACTTTCTAAAGTTCATTTGCAGTGAACGCTTTCATGTCTTAAAGACTTGAGGGAATTCAATACAGAAACTTGCTGGCTTTATTACAAAATAGCTTGCATGGAACTTTCGTATTAGGAGAGTAGTTTCAACAACTACGAAATTAAATATCAACAAATTTACAACAACTTAGCGGCTGTAGTGTGTTGCCCTTGTACTATTTGAATCTTCCCGCCCAACATTTTAGCTTCGTGTGTCACAAAACTATGGTATAATGGTCAGAGGTAGGTTACATACCATATTTATTAAAAGATTCCTTGGAACAGAGTATCTAAATAAATTAGTAGCCTGACACTCACAGATGAGTGCTACTGTATTTCTATGTGTAAACATGAGCGTGTGATGAAGTCCATAATGATGATGATGATGATGATAAAATACTCCTGGCCGATTTCGACTACGGCGACACCTTTCGAATACTATCGGCATTTGTCAACTGCTCAGAAGAGTTTACCAGTATAGTGCTAGAAGCGTACGTGCAAACAAGGAACACCTCTCATTCGTCTTTACCTTCCCATATACGGTGTAACGCTTTTGCTATAAGCCCGGAGGAAGGTTCAGTTGCGATGCGATGCGAACGCAGATCCCCTTATCACTCGGCTATCGTTGCTGTATAAAACTATGATGCAATTTTTTGATGAATATACGAATTCCATAACAAAAAGTTTTTTATTTTTATTAGTATCCTTTAACCTCTTGGTTTAAAATTTAAGGATTTGCACGACACACTTAAGTGTATACGAACCATAGCACGACCCACAGCTAACGAATGTACAAAAACATTTTACATTCGTTGTTTAATTTTGGACTAGCTACAGTGTACTCTGACCTAAAAGAATAATTAATTTCCACGCTCTAATGGCTGACGCCGACTTTTGTTTAATACTTTTAGTATACTCGATTACAGTGTAAGATATTTGGAACAGAGTTAGTGTAACCGAAACAGCCTTAAGGATCAGCAAGCTGAACAAGCAATGGGCTTGCCACATAGCAACTGATGACCTTTGGGTAGAAAGGTTATGTAGTGGCAACCCTGTACAGGTAAACTCAATGTAAGACTACTTCAATGAGGACTTCCTGACTTCAAGAGGAGGAATGACGTCCACAGACGACCCTATTTTATAGCAATCTTTGTGGAAGGCCTATGTTTCGCTGAGGATTAGTGACAGGTTGTAATGGTGTTGATGATGACGATGAAAGTGTAAGGGGATCCCTACCTATACTTCCTCTCTATACTCAATTTCACCGGTACGTGGTTCCGTGTGTAAGTCCGGCAGCCACACGGAACCACGTGTTCCGTGTGGCTGCCGGACTTAACATACACTGGTACACTAGACAGATTGGCTTTTGCACTAGCAAAAAACGCGCGGCGCAACTAATGAATCATTGCTACGATGATTATATTACCCGGCTCGAACAAAACATTTGCTCTAATCCCAAATTGTTCTGGACTTATCTCAAAAACAAAAAAAAAAGATCATAGTCACTATCCCGCTCGAATGTCACATAACGATAATACTGCTACTAATGGTAAAGCTATTTGTAATATTTTTACTGATAATTTTTCCGCTGTGTATGCATACGACCATGCTTCTAATGCCCAGCCTTCAACTGTGGGTTATATAGTCACCATGCTGACGAACAACTTCTTAACTTCAATAAAATTTAGACAGAATCAGGTTAGGAAAGTTTTAAAAAGACTAGATCTTTACAAAGGTGCAGAATCCGATGGACTTCCGTCAATATTTATTTCCAGATGTGCATCCGTTTTAGCGGAGCCTCCGAGCTTTATCTATAACAAATCTTTGAGCACAGGAACTTTCTTTTCTGTTTGGAAAACAGCATTAGTTGTTCCTTTATTTAAGAGTCGCGATAAAGCTAAAGTGGAGAACTATAGGCCTATATCCATACTTCCTGTACTTGCTAAGGTTTTAGAGAAAGAAATTACTCCATCCCATATTGGATTGGCACTTCAAATAATTAATTAATAGTCATCAGCATGGCTTTATAAAAGCTAGATCGACCACAACTCATCTCGCATCCTTTATAAATGATGTTTCTTTAGCGGTTGTTTCTCGTTCGTCTGTGGATGCGATCTATAACGATTTCAGCAAAGCTTTCGATCGGGTTAATCACCACCTGTTAATCCGTATGCTTTACGCCAATGGTGCAGCCGCGCTATTGCTGAGCTGGTTCGGATCGTATCTATCGAGTCGTAAATCCTCGTAGTGGTGAATAGCTTCTCCTCTGATCTATATTTAGTACGTTCGGGAGTCCCTCAGGGATCGCATTTAGGGCCCTTACTTTTAACATTTTTATCAATGACATCAGCGACTGTTCTCTGTACTCAAATTACTTCCTATTCGCCGACGATCTTAAGATCTTCAAAGTTGTTAACACATCCTCGGAAGCTGTTTTATTGCAGGGAGACCTAAATTGCCTTATCATCGGGTGCGACACTAACAGGTCATCCTATTAGTTTGGTGCATTCAGGTATGAACCTGAATTCATCAAAGTTAACTTTGCGTTTCTCAAGGATAAAGTCTACTGATTTTTTTGAATATAATATCCAGAACGTTACATTGTCTAAGGTTGACCATATCAAGTATTTAGGGAGTCATCCTCCATGGTAAGTTGCGATTCAATCGCACATAGATAATATTTGTTCTAAGGGATTTAGGAATCTGGGTTTTATTCTTCGTAATAGCAGGGATTTCAAAGACCCTAAGGTCAAGATTCTGTTATTTAATTCACTTATCCGCAGTGGCTTGGAGTATTGCAGTATTTTCTGGAATCCTTTCTATAATGTATATAATAAAAGATTAGAAAGCATACAAAAAAGGTTTTTGTGGCACTTGACATATTCATGTTTCCGAGGAAAAGATCCTTTATACAGTGAGAGACTTCAATATTTTAGAATAAATTCTTTGTGAGATCGACTACTGGAAATATTATTCTTGTATAGGCTCGCTAATGGCATTCTCGATGCTCCTAACTTGTTATCCCTTCTATACTTTTCCGGTTGCCAAGACCCACAAGATTTAACACTTTTACAGATCGCCTAAGTAAATCGAATTTTGGACAACATGCGCCTCTTAACCGAATAGTCATGAAATATAATAACCTAGCGAAGACTTTTAAGTTAGACTTGTTCTCAGATGCAATTGGCGGGCTTAAGAGGAAATTGCTATTATCTTAAAAAATTATGTCTTGATTTTTTTTTGTTATTTTTTTAAAGCAATTTATTCACGATAAAAAAATAGTAATCTTAATTACCATAAGGCATTATTATTTTGTCTATGATTGGTTTGTGTAAATTAAAACATGATTTTTCACTCATTATATTTTGCATGTGGTCTTCGCCTGCAACTGTAGTGGCACTGAGCTAATATCATTGATGTATACATTTCATTTGTTGTCATAGTGTACATTATGTTGGCGTTCATTAAATAAAATAAAATAAATATCGACACAATAATGGTCGCACATCCCTGTGGCCAACTTAATGCATGTTAAATCGCAGATTTCGGAGATAAATTGATTCAAAGTAGGAGCGAACTATGTCGTTTTGAACATATTTGACACATGAAGTCCCGCATAAAGTTTGATGAATTCACTACTTCTCCATTTATGGAACTATGACGTGTGAGGTGACTTTATTCGATTGATATCGAATTCTGGTATCGATAATAATATCATAAGAAAAGCATAAAACGTAATGACATATTAATCGTCTACAGCACACATCTACCTTCGTCCGATAAAAAGACTGATTGTATAATCAAAGCCGTATTCAGATGCGTTGACCGCATAATACTTGGATGTAGGAATCGATTGAAATAATCGGATGCGGTAGTGGATAAGACCCGAATGGAACCATTTGTATAGAAAAAGAAACAGACAGTAGCCGAGCTTTAATCTAGACTCTGACTACTTTCGGTGCTTCGCGTTATTTTTTAGAATTAATTGCAAAAGGTAATTAACGGAATAACGATAACGTACCTCATTGTTAAAGTGTGGTCAACATATGCAAAACCAAAAAAAAAAGAACCGCCAAGAAATTGTAGAGTCTTTTCATGTTACAACGTAAACGTGCGTTTTTAAACGTGGTAGAGCCAAGCGGCGTCTTTTGCTGCTGCTCGAATGGGCCGGCTCGACCGGGTTGGTACCACGACCTCGCAGAATACCGACGTGAAGTAGCCATCTTGGCCCACTCCCCCTCCCTTTTCCCCTCCTCCTCCCTCCCATCTCCCAAATATCCTTAAAGACCGGCAACGCACCTGCAGCATCTATGGTGTTGCAGATGTATGTGGGCGACGGTAATCACTTACCATCAGGTGAACCGTTTGCACGTTTGCCGTCTTTTCTATAAAAAAAATATAATAAATAGCTTAATTACTTTTGGTACGATTTTCATGTTATGTGTGATTGTAACTGTCTGAATCTAAAAGCGACCCTATGAAGTTTGTTGGTAATTGTCTCTCAAGTTTTCGTGATAACTGATAACTATATTCCAGGTGTTTTATATCAGTGGAGATAAAAATATATATTCATACATAAATATACATTTGTATTTGTGTGTTATTTTAAATTATGTATATACGAGTATAGTGGGTTTATATTTGAGGTTAACTGTCGGTATGTATTCTTTTTATTTGTTTACATTATAAATCATTATTATTTGATCAATAGTTTATTTCACAAACATATAGTACTGGCGCGTGGGATACAATTTTTAGTTATTTTTGTTTTGTAACGCTAACGAAGTATAACTTGTTACGTGCGTACATACGTATAAATAGACGTGGGTTTTTTATAAATGATAATTCTCTATTTTTCTATGTAAAAAATATAAATTAAATTGATTCTATACAAGTGTGATGCATCTATTATATGGGAATCTATACTGTGTAACGGACAGACTACTAAGAGGAATGACGTATGAGTGTATTTAAAAACACGTGACCGGGCATTTGGACCCTGATATAGTCACGATCCCAGATTATCGCCGTTTGATCATTCATGCTACAGATTAAGGACGTATCGCTCTTCTATGCGTACCCTAACAAGTACTTAATAGTTCCCAATTAAATACTAGTATATATTGTCATTAAATTACAATTGTAACTGTAAGAGAATTAGAAAAAAAAAAGAATTAGAGATGCAGCGTGTAGCCAGAGGAACAGACGGTATGCTGTTTGTCTTGTGGAGGGTGAATTTAGAGGGACAGCGGCAAGTAAATCAGGGGAATCTACGTTCCTGTTATCAAACCGAGTAGGATCATGTCATGCATCTCGCGAAGCTCCAATCATGCGGTACAGGTACTACCCCGAAGCACCAATATCTCGAAAGCACCTGCACCAGCTGGAAGGTTAGTAACCCGTGCCGCTTTTCCATCCAGTCGACAGTCTTTTAGCGAAGACAGACGAGCGTGGAACCACAGAATGACTACTAGAGACCAAAGGTGGAGATGATTCGCTTGGAGTCAGAGTTCTGCGCGTTATTGATACATGATCACAAGGAACGGGACAGATACTTATATTAGATATTAGGCCCTCCGAGGTAACAGATGGCGCTTTATGCATCTGCCGTGCCCATTAACTGGGAGACTAACTTGGTGAAATGCAAGCGGGAGCCGCTATCGACGACGAGTGTAAGGTTTAGGTACCTTTTGTTGGACCCAAACTCGATACTCATCGTAGACTGGATTGGCAACTCTCCGTAAGCGGAGGCACCCATGGGCGAAGGTTACTCCTTATCATCTTATAATTTTTGTTGAGCGTATCCAGGAAATCCTCTATATATGTTCTAGTATCTTGGCTTCTCTGATGGATAAGCCACTTTTAGCGATGTCTGGTATACCTCTTTTTGGCGCATTCTACGCGTGGGGATACGATAATTTGCTCGATTTACGCAACCACCACTATTCCTGCTGAACTGGTGGTTGACACTTGGCCCAAGGCATACCTGCGTCGCTGATATGAACCATGACCACACCTTGACAATGGAGGCCAGTGTGTCTTTGTTGAGCCGTGTGCCTTGCTCGAGGACGATGAGTGCCTAGGGTTTCTGGAGATTTGGAGACGTCGAACGGAATGAGCCGGGTGAGGTTGATATTATCGAATGACGGCCTGTGCGGTATTTGTTCGGTGAGAAGAACCCACCCCAATTAGAACTCTAAAGAATCGATACGTAACCTTTGCTCCTCGCAACGTATAAGTATAGCCTATTAGCATTGTTTCTTTTTTTTTTAAAGCAGGACAACATTTCGGAATCGACATGATGGCCCTTTGCCGATTGTTACCCCGGCGACAAAACAAACACAAAATCGGGATTCGAACGCATGACCCAGTAGTCGAATACGCTACCACGTAGTGCATTCACGTGGACCATTAATTACTATTAATGATGAACAGACACGCAAAAGCTTTCACATTCGATTAAATTAGTGAACTATCATTTATCGAGATAAATTACTCTCAGAGCCGAAAATTGTCTCCGTCAAATGGATTTCTTATGTAAATCACTATAATGTAATTCTAGTGTCGATTGGTAGCCACTAGGGTAGATAGAGGAATAATTAGATAAATTTAATATTAATGCCGCGCTTAAAATTACAAGGTAATATAGGTGGATAAAAAAACAACGTGTTAGTAATGTAACAAATGTGAACCCAAAACCCAAGGACATGGAGCAGAGCAATGCCTTGCAGAGACATCACAGGTTCTTAAATAAACGCGCAGACTGGCGAGCAGCATTACTGGTGCGAGGCTGGCGACACTGCTCTCATTGTCCCGCTTGCCCAGCGTGGTGTGAGTGGGACTTTTATTGACATTTTTTTAGAGAGGCATGCTTAAGTATTTATTCTTTATTGTTGACCATAAGCTAAAGGTTACAATGGGCGACTGTAATATCAAGTGGCATGAATCAAAACAAAGAATAAAAAAATGTTTTGCACTTGCCACCTACTTTTCACCAAGACAAAAGTTTATGTCAATACACATTATGTAATGAAATAATAAATAAACATTTGTTATATAAAATACAAATATACAAAAAGATATAATCATATAATAATAAAAACCGAAAAAAGAATAGCCAAATATAGTAACTGGTTCATTAGGTGTTCACGAAGTAGTCCTTTAAATCTATTCCTACTATTTTTTTTTTTTTTTATAGAAGAAGGGGGCAAACGAGCGTGCGGCTCACCTGATGGTAAGTGATCACCGACGCCCACGAACATCCACAACACCAGAGGAGCTACAGATGCGCTGCCGGCCTTTAAGTTCTACTTTAAGTCCTACTAGGAGCTGCTTTACTAGCATTTAAGAGCAGACTCAAACAGGTTGAGGATGATGATGATAAATGTTAATGTCTGAGGAAAAGGTATTATTACTATTTCGTTTGCATGTTTATTCCTCGTCAGAGGAGCCTCATTACGAAACGGTGGTTAATTGTAAAAAATAAAAAATAAGTTTTGAGTTTTACAAACGAAATAATCTTTGTTACGTCAAAGAACAAAACAAAAAAATACAAAAATATTGCTAAACTACAAAGTGGTTTAGAACACGGGTGTGCAAGTGCAAGTGAGCTCTCCGCGCTAAATATGGTGCAATAACTACTCAGAGAACAAGAACATAGAGGCACTCATTCTTCTATGACGATGATAAAGTTTAGAAAAGACGTGGTGAAAGAAAGACATTTATTTTGCAATCACACAAAATAACTCTAAATAAAATAAAAATAAATAAAAAAAAACGTGAAAAAGATTAATTTGTTGTGCGATGTTAAAAAGGCTCCAGTCTCAGTGATATCACAGCACTGTTTTTCAGTCGGTTCCTTCGTTGACTTCACGAACAACCGGATAAGAAGCATAAAAAAAGCATTATTAGTAAAAACAAAAGATACACAGTTGTTAAATTATTGTAACCGTTGAGCAGAATACCCAACTCGAAAAAGAGAAACTAATTAAAAAAAATTAAATTGAACCAAAACAAAAACAAGAAAAACTACAGCGTGGGTTTCACAAAAAAAAAACAAAGAAAACATATTAATAAATACTAATGGCGCAGATATACTCGTATATCTATATATATTTCACAACGCTGCTGTCGAACTTGCAAGAGCGGTTTCTGTGTTCAGTTTATTATCTCTATATTTTACATGTCATGGTACAGGTGTGAGTAGTTCTAGAACGTTCGCGCTATCGCTGTTCTCGAAGTTGTCTCGTTTAAATCCGAATATATTCAACTACATGTACTTCCACAACTGAAAACTTTCGAAGCCATGGCATTGCTGTTTCGTAATAATAATACATTCATTTCACATTATACAATTTGAGATATACAATTTACTATATTAAATTAATGAAGGGTTTAATGAAATGTTGACCTCCCACCCATTGGTGAATCGAATTGACGGATTCCCCCCATCCTTCAATGCCGCCAGGACGCGGTTAGCATTGCCGCGCATTCCTGCGCACTGTTCCCTATATGGTAACTGAGAAGCTATCATCAGTGTGGGTTTCAACAAAGACGCTGTAGGCTATAATGGATTCGTTATGTATCTATTCGGTAGTGCATTTTTCTATACTTTGATAAAATAAATGCGAAAGTAACTCTGTTTGTTTATACTGCTGAACGCTGAACCGACTTTGATGAAATTTGAAATGGAGATACTTTGAACCCAGGGGAAAGATATACGTTACTTTTTCAAAGGCGGGAGCTAGTGATTGCATATGTTATGCTAATACTTCGGTACACGTAGAATCTGTGAATGAAATGAATGAATGAATGAATGAAAATTATTTATTTGACGTAAAAAATTTAGATTTTGACTCTACCACGTGTTAATAAAAAAACGTTACTTCCCACTGTATGAATTGCCCACACACGTACATTGCACATGGATGGAATACACTGACACGGAACAACCATTCGCTGTTCATACAAATCTGCCCCTTGCGGGAATCTAACTTGCGATCCGCAGTATTGCAGCTTAGCCACTATACGCCACCGAGCCGTGCGTTATTTGCCGACCATGTGGCTTAGAGGCTAGCGTACCTAACTGATGAGACGCGCGTTCAATCCCAGCCCAAGTCAATATTTGTGGAAAAACACAAATCATTGGTTTTTGGACCGGTCGTGTTGTATTTTCTCCCATGTCTCCGAACCTGCATCTGACCCTTCCCCCGATCTTTTCGCATAAGCATTACATTGGATATGGGAAGGTAAAGACTGATGATGGATATGGGAGTGAGTGCCAGAGCTTGCGCGTTCATTAACGGCACTATATTATCTCCTGCGCAATTGACAAGAGCCGATAATATTAAAAAGTATATTTAGAGGACGATGTGTTTTTTTTTTCGTTAGTTTAACGTGGGGGAAACCCATAACCCGTCATCGTCTCCGGTGACTGGTTATGTCGGGATCAGCATTGAAGATGCCGGACCGACTAAAACCCCCACGGTAGATCTGCTGTTGGCCCAGTGGCCTTTACAGCTACATCGGTAAGACAACGATGTGATAGAGATAGAGTAGGGATTCAAATCCAGAACCTGCGATTCCGAAGGTCTTTCCACTAATCGCAAAGCCGAAACCTTCCATATATTAAATATGGAAAAGGTCCCGCGTCACGTCCCTGGGAAGTTTTGATCCCAAGTTTACGTACGGCAGATTGTTTTGCGTTTTAATATTTCACGTTCTCATTTCCCAACTGGTGTTGGCTCCGCGCATTATAGAACAGTTATGTTTATATTTTAAACTGGCCGTTAACCTCAACATCGTTCGTACGGAATTTTAAAAGGAGAAAATTGAAAACCATTTATTTTTCTTCTATAAATTTAGAACTACACCCGAAGAAAACTTTCTAATACATTTGAAATTAAATCATTATGTTAGCGTTATAATAGTTCTTAATTTTCGACCCCTTGATTAATAGAAAAACACGGAAGGAAGATAGTTATTTAGTAACATGTAAATATACATTTTGGAACTAGAGTACGGTTTCATACATTTTGGTATAAATCTCCATAGAACAAAAAAATTATACCTAAAGGGTTTTGGAACCAGTGTTCACCGCGATACTGCAGTGCATATTGGCTTGACTTCTTATTCCTTACGACGATTTCTCAGTGCCGAACTCGTGATAAATTCCCCATAAAGAAATCGAACAATTATATAATTTTAGAATAAATAAATAATGGTATCTATAATTTTCATTGTCAGTGTCTTTTCCTTTTTTTTCACATCCGCAACACCGGAGGAGCTGCAGGTGCGTCACCGGCCTTTAAAGATTGGGAGATTGGTTGGGGCAGGGAGTGGGCCTCCGACACTTTACTCACCGAACGATACACAGAAGCACAATGTGGGTCTACTTCACACCGGTGTTGTGCCAGATCGAGCAGACTGCAGCAAAAGTCGCCGATTGGCTCTACCACATACGCAAAAATTGTATTGTGCTAAATTACGATTTATTTTATCGCTTGTATTTAGTCAACAAGAATCTTTTGTTCTAGAGCTTGTCATAAATCATTTAATCTTGAAATATTGCGGACTAAAACGAAGGCATATTTTTTTACGAATTAAATTAAAAAATTAATTTTGGATAAAGGGTATATTTTTGATTTGAAGAAATACCTTTTGACGCAATAGTAGATATTAGATAAAGAAGTATGTAGTTCCCTGAATCAGTAAAAAATTCTAAATTCACGTGATTTCTAAAATCTATGCAATAATCTAAAGCGTCCAAAGACTCATAGTTTAGGGTATATTTATAGGAGTGTTGTGTAAAACGAGCTAACAGTCCACCTGATGGTAAGTGGAAGAAGACTACAGATGCGTTATCACCCCTGAGGTGTAAGATGGAATGCCTCACAGCCATTAATTGTACAGCTCCCCATACCTTTTAAATCGGGACACAAGATTTTACACATCACGCATCAGGGTTTGGACTTCGGAATATGATGACGGGTTCGGAACAGGTTCAAGCCCGTCATTGGACTATTGTCAAGCGTTTAAAATTAAGTTGGTGTGGTTACCAGGAATATCAATAAAGTTAATAGCTTTTGTAATTTATTTAAAAATAAAAAAAATACGTAAAAAAATTACTTTAAAAGCAATCAACTTAAAAGCACTGACACGTTAGGTTAAAAATACTAACGCCGTCCAGGCTCCCGGTACTCGACGCATCGCTTCCTCTCGTGTTTAATTTGCTCTCGACCTCATAGTGCACGAAGGTATATTATGGAAACAGGGAAGTCGTATGTCGTCTTCATTACACTTTTAGAATCTAGGAAATTGCATTTGTGTTATGCGTAAATGCATATTGAGTAACGTGAAATAAATTTGTGTTTAGTTTATTAATACTTAAATTGTAAGCTTAACTTTTGTCTTCTTTATTATAAGCATAGAGCATAGGCATCGCTTCCGCATTTTGTTTGGTAAGTGAGGTATCTGGAGGCCCACTCCCCTTCCCCATCCCCCTCCTCATCCTCCCTTCCACCTTCCAAATACCCTTAAAGTCTGGCAACCCACCTTTAGCATCTATGATGTTGTAAATGTGGGCGACTGTAATCTCTTACCATCAGGTGAACCGCTTGCTCGTTAGCTGCCTTTCCATTAAAAAAAAGAAATTGCCATAACTCGCGGAGCGATTTCTTTTCCTAACAGTCGTTTTATGACAACTATCTCTAGTTGTCGTAACCACATACATAATATTTATAGCCTAATTTCTTTCATCAATTCCTTCTCTTCCAAATACATTTCCACGAAATGATCGTGAAATATTTGTTGGATTGAAAAATAAATATTACAGATGGATTTACGTTATCCATCTTGGATAGTTTCATCTTTATTGCCAATTCTACCACACATCCATCAGACGGAAACATTAGTATACGTCTTAATATAACCATCACATGTGAAAGATAGATCTTAGTGGTCTGTAGTCCCATTTAACTAACAGAAACACGTTTTAAAGAAAATACACGAAGTACTTTATATTTATCTTCTGTAACAAATTCTTCACCCATAACTGATAAAGATATTATGTTTTTAAGTAATTGAAACTATGTAATCAATAATATGAAATATAATGTATGTATGTATATATTCACGCCTTGTTCCCAACGGGGTAGGCAGAGACAATCATCTTCCATTTGCTACGGTCCTGACATACGTCTCTTGACCTGGCCTTTTTTCAGAACATCTCCGATTTGATCGTGAAATGTTCGCCTAGGTCTTCCTCTCCCGACTCTACCATTTACACTCGCCTCATATATTTGTTTCGTCAACCTACTTTCAGTCATCCTCTCCACATGTCCAAACCAGCTGGTATGGTTTGGACATGAAATATAAGTAATTCATTAATCAAAAATACGACATCATAGTAGTTTTTATAAAAGATGAATATCGGATCTTTTTTTGATTGATCTTTACATGGGACCTCACTGTAAGCGCTCCCGCTGTGAGTCCTTCTACTTCGGAAGAGTCGCTCAGCTCCTGCTCTCCGGAGCCGAGATGGAGACGATGGTGATGGGGCTTTTTGATAGGCATATGCGCCACAATCCCTATCTGCTTCGACTCTGGGGCGTAGGACCTCTGATGCGACTGTAAACTGGCCCGGGGGATTGGGGCCGAAATGTGGTCGTTCGGAGAAGAAGAAAAGAAGATTTTTTTTGTAAAATAGTTATATATGATAAGCGTATCTTACTATTCAGCCATGCATCGTGGGTTCGAATCCCCGCACCAGCGCCGATATTATCGCATGGGTGTCATCAGGCACGGGGGGAGCGGGACTACAGTACGATTATAGTAACCGGAAATTAACGTAATGGTCTAAATCGGTTAGGACGACATATTCAACATCGTCATATATGATTGAAGTAAATTTTGATTTTAAAAAGATATTAGCCCAATACATCTACAACACCATAGATGCTGCAGGTGCGTTGCCGGTCTTTAAGGATATTTGGGAGATGGGAGGGAATAGGAGGGGAATAGGGAGGGGGTGTGGGCCTCCGGTTACCTCACTCACCGAACGAAACGCAGAAGCACAAGATGCCTCTACTTCACGCCGGTGTTCTGCGAGACCGTGGTACCAATCCGGTCGAGGAATTTCATAGTACGAAAGTGATCTTAAGATTTACATACTGGCGCAAAATATTAGAGTTGTATATGTGTACCTAGCCCATGACGAAATTGCTCGAATATTCTCATAGCGTCTGTGTACCGTGCGGGATGCTGTGCATTTGCAAATAGACGTATCAATGTTTTAGTTGCGACCACCGCGGGATTCTAAACTAGGTTAACCTAGTTCGCAGCCGTTGTTGCAAATGTTTGATGAGCAAACCCTATTACACGTGACTCGTTCATTGCTTCTAAGCCTTGGTCCGAAGTAATTGAACGCCAAAGTCTAGCGTTTCCTCTTTATATACACTGTTCAAATATACTGGATGTGTTTGTTAATGATAGCATCAATAAACAATAAGAGGTGAATTTAATCTAACTGGATTTCTATTTCAATATTACATATGTATATAACGTATACCATCTTCTTCTTCAAAGGTAACATCATCTGCTGCTGATGACTAACGAACGAGACTCGAACGAACTCTATCTGAACTCAACCCACCGAAACAGAACGATGCTTATGGACAAATCTCCCATGCAAGGCCAGGCCAGGCCAGCTTTCATCGTTGGCACTTTAACGGCAGTTCCTGCGCTGAGTCCAGCTTTGGACATATGCAAACTAAAGGCAGAAGATTACGTAGGTGAATATTGTAATAAGTGTAAACTTACTTATTCAACAGTAAATTTTAAGGTTATTGTTGAGTAAGTTTTAATATGTATTTTTCAATATTTATAAGGATCACTTAGATTAAGAAACGCAATAGGAAACAGCGACAATACTAAAGCTCAAATAAAGTGCAAACTTTATTAATATAGACCGAAGTAAACTCCGATAGCAATGTATTATAACTCCCGTAACGAATGCTTGAAACTTTGTCTTTTGTTTTATATAAGACTAGCGACTGCCCGTGGTTTCGTCTGCGTCACCTCAAACTTTGTCCTAATGAAGCCCGTGATCTAGACAATTCACTACACTACGTCTTATTCCTTGAGATAAAACGTATTTCACTAAAAAGTTTCATTTACGATTACGGATTTCTCCGACTCAGCCAAACAGGCTTTTGTCTCCGGAAGATGGAACCAAATGGCAAGCGAGCATCGTAGACGTGTTTGCTCCCGGTGATTGCCATGAGAAAGTGGACCCAAAAACGATTGGGCAATGTGCGCGTACGCAGATACGCAAACCCCATGGTGTTATCGCCGGGGAACCGCGGAAGTCCGCTTCGCAACCGTTTAAAAAATCACCCATTGCACCAGTTCCAGGTGAAATGTGCTGGCAGGTGGACATGCAATCTTCCGCTGCCAGATCTTTGTCACCTTTAGGCTGGAATTCGCATTAATTAAGGGAGTTTGACATGCAATTCTGCTGGTCCTTCTAAATTAACCGAAACCAGCCTCTACCAGGGGCTAGGAGCTATCGTTTGTATTCCGAATAATTGATTCAAACGATAGCTCGTTTGTATTCCGAAATAATTGATTGCCCCCAACCTACGACGATCCCGCCAACGTTTCAAATAAAAATTTAATAAAAACGAGTACCTTATTACAATCGTCGAATGAGCCAGCAAATATTTTCATATAAGTAATGTAGAAATGTGATTGCAATTCTTTTTTAATAAATACTCAATTCTCGTTAGGTTTCCCATTTCATTTTCCAGGCTTTGAACTGAAAAGAATTCAGTTCGAAGTTTCTTAAAGTTCTTTTGAGATAAGCTCAACGGTTTCTGTACCGAATTAACTCAAGTGGAACAACTGATGCGTTAAATGTTCACGAACTGAATCTTGCCTTTACAAAGAAATGTTTGTTCAAAGAAATTGACTTTCATTAAACATTTTGTTTATCGTTTATACTTGCTAAGAACATTACTCGTTAAACGTTAAATTAAATTAAAGTTATTTATCTTTAGCGTAGTACTCGGTAGTCCGAAATCGCCCATGAGAGCATCAGATGCCTTGATTGCGAATGTGGTCTCTCTAACATAGGGCTAACTTAAAGGTCTATTAGGACCCGCGTAAAAGAACATATAGCTGATGTGAAACACCGACGCTCTAGGAAGTCTGCAGTTTGTGATCATATCCTAGATCGCTCCAACCATTACATCAGATTCGATAGACCACAAATCGTCTCAAAAGAACATCGATTCCTGCCAAGGTTGATTGGCGAGGCTTTTGAAGTGAAAAAACATCCTAATTTCAATAGAGAAAATATTATTTCTAAAACAAAGTATACCACTGCGTAGATCGGACCAAAATTAATAATTGAAAGCTGAAGGTATCCGGAGCTCAGTCCCCCGTGACCACGGCTGCTGTAAAGCACTCGAAACGTCGGGAACATAAAAACAAAATTAAAAATTTTCAGGGTTCATTTCAAATGTGTAGTGTTCGAGTAAATACAAGAAAACTGTTAATACAATATAATTATGACCAAAATAAAACACAGACCTTATATATAATTTCAAGAAGGTTGCATACAACCTGTATACGGGAACTTGTCAGAAAACAACAAATTTATTCGATTGCTACCAGTCGATTGATTAGTGAAATGTTATAATGCTTTTGGCAGCATTATAACATTTCACATCTAAAATCAATTCTCGTGATATAAGTTCTTACTGATGCGTTAAATGGTTTCGATGTAGTTTGAATTGTACAAAAGGTCTTTTTGGTATTATAAGGAACAAGTTTCTATAACTTTAATTAATTTCGTTATGTCCGTTTCTTTTTCTGCCTGTGTTAGTCCAGAGCTAGGCATAGGCTTTGAAGACGCCAACACAAGCTGGCTTACTAAAGAAGATTTGGAAATAAGAAAGAAATACTAAACTTGGGTTGCAGCAACGAATCGGCTACAGATTGCAGTAGCACCATTGCCACCATTTTAACTCTGTTATTCTGCCACAAACCTCACCTCGCGCACCACGATGGGCAGGCGGATTGGTGAGCGCAATGCTCGTGCCCACGCACTAGAGATGGTGCTGTCCATTACTTGGCCATGGATTTAGGCCATGGGTTGGTCTCTGTGAGTAGAAAGCATGGTGTAGCAAGGGTGAAAGGTTATGTTGATTGTTGGGGAAAAATGGGACATTCACCTTTACATACCTTATATAAATATACCACTACCATATTTATGATAGGTATGTAAAGATGAATACACGTAAAAAGGTTTCGTAAAATGAATTCATTCCAATATGTACCACATTGGTTATTGCATCAAGTCATAAGTTTCCCCCGCAAAAAGTTTCGGTTAACCGCAAAACAGTTTGATTAAACCTCAAAGGATAAATGTCGGTTGTTCGGGAAACATTTTCGTCGTAGCTCTTTTAACTTATGCTATTGAAAAACGGGTTTCTGTTTGAGTTATTTCCCGGTGTGCGCTTCGAATGACCCAACATCTTCACTTACCTAAACCTTCTCCCAAACATTGGTTGAAAGTATATCATTAAGAGAACTAATTTGATTTCGATTACAGTGACCGCTGGTTCTAGAAGCTGTCGAAGCAGGATATAGGAGTGCAGCGAGTGTACGCCCGAACACAGATCACGCACTTACACGTCTTCACCTTCCCGTATTAGCAACAACACTTTTTTTCCAATAACATTTGTGAAAGGACCAGATGCTGTTTCAGAGACACGTGACGACAGGACAACGATCAATATAATTAGAACTGGTCCCAAAAACTAACACATACACTTAATATTTTGAGAAATGTTGACTTCCGCTTCGTCTAACACCTGACCTGTGGCTGTAATTCTGTGCAGTTGACAACAGCTGATGTTATTCGGAAGTTGTGGTCGTGGTAATCCAATACAGCACAAGCATCATATAATTTCTAATATGATTTTGGTGTGGATATAAGTCCGCCTCGCTAGACATTACGTTACATATTGATGGAAATCACATTTCTTTGAAATAGACTGTTGTGAATATTATTATTGTGTATCAGTACTTAAAGATACTAGCATAAGAGATTTCGGAACTATACTTTTATTTTAGAAACGTGTAAAGGACCACTACTTAGCTTCGTGTTAATGGAATTTATATTGTACATTTACGAATGTGTATGCATGTATGTATATATATATATATTTAAATATATCTATGTATATTATTTAATTATATGTAATCTTCTTTATTTAATTGAATACATATTATGTATTAGAAATGTACTCACTAAGTTTGCCAATACAATAAAATTTCCTGTTAGAGTCTGCTGGAAGAAATTTCAATGTATGGAATAAGTAGTGCCCTTGTACTAATACTATGTTTTAATGTTTTCATGCCTTTTTGTGTGTACATAAATAAATAAAAAAAAAAAGATGTATTTTTAAATTGGAAATAGTGTAAAGTGGAACGCTCTATCAGTGAGGTATTGAAATATTATATCTCGACTCGTAGCGTTGTAGGTTAACCAAGCTAAGCTCATCGTCATCAACTGATCATTATTGTCATCGTTAATCCTGTCAATCATAAGACTACTGCTGATCATAGACCTCCTGACCGCCGAGAAGGCACTGTGGCTTAGTATTTGACTGCGATGCTATGGGTCGCATGTTCGATTTCCGTACGGTACAACAGTTTGTGTAGCCTACAATTAATAGTTTCTAGGCTAATGTTTGTCCATATATATTCCATGCATGTAAAAAGCAATCACAATACAAGAGACATTCTTGAACACGGGGTAACGTTTTTCTATGAGAAAAAAATAATTTGCTTAGGACTAGAACCAATAATTCTTAGCATGTTTTGAAACTTTATAGGTGTTTGTAGCAAGTTTCACAACAGACAACAAGAAGAATACTTCGCCAAATATTATAAAAAAGTTTCTTAAGCTTCCAAAAAAATTCAGTTAATCGTGATGTCTTCGGGTCCACCAGCAAGGAATTTAAATAAGTTACGAGGATTTAGCGTTCCGGTGTTCAATCCATTTATCTTAGGGTCGAAGCTATTCCAGGATTAAAGAAATCGCCATTTTTTAACAAACTTAAAATCTCTCTCTGATAAAAACCGTTTAGTAAAAATATTTATAAAAAAAAACAGCAACTTCATCCTGAAATATAACTTTACTAATAGGCGATTGTAGCATCGGCGTAAGACTTTTCCACCCCCTTTCTTCCTGTGTCGAGGTAGCCTAGTTGATCGGGGCACTCACTTTAATATCATAGAGCGCAAGTGACCTGGGTTCGATCCCCGGTGTAATAAAAAAATATTATTTCGAGGATATGTGAAGCCCGCCAACCCGCAATGGAGGTGCGTGGCGGGCCATTCTCGGCTCCTACATGTCATAAGCTTTAGAATGGTAAAACACTTATTCAAAACGGTTTAACAATCCCATTTGCCATTTTAAGGGATACAGATTTATCTTTAACTTGATTCATAACCTTTTAAACAATTGAATCCGTGTCAAAATCTTCTTAGTAGCTTTTGCCTGATATTCGAATAAACGGGATACAACAAATCAAAAAAAGAAATTGACGGCGGAGTGATTCGTCGGTACAGACACAATATTTTTACAATATTAAATAATAGTAAGATGAGATATAATAGATAAAGTGTTGTAATATGAGATACCTACCCTTGAAGAAGGAGCAAGAGGTATTAAAACTGAGCATAGCGTAAGTTTCTCGAAGGGAAACTTTTAACATAATTAAGACTTGCCTTAATTGAGTTAAGTTTCCTTTATCATGAACAGCGTCGTGCGTGTCTACGTACATACATAATTGTAGTATTTTGACGGTACTTTAATTTTTTTTATTTCAGTGACGTGCCGGCGCAAGGACCACCTTTCATCTTGTGGGTATCGGAAGGCTTGAATAAGAGAATATAAAATTTTGTGCATATCGAAGTTAATCAAATATTCGACTTCGTGAGGCTCATCAGGAAAAGTTATAAGTGAAAATTGAACGTATGGAAAGGGCTATGCTCGGTGTTTCTCTGCGTGATAGAGTCTAAAACAATGACATCCGCAGCAGAACTAAGGTAACCGACATAGCCGTAAAGATCAGCAAGCTGAAGTGGCAATGGGCCGGCCACATAGCTCGCAGAAGTGACAACTGTTGGGGAAAAAAGGTTCTCGAGTGGCAGCCACGTACAGGCAAACGCAGTGTAGGACGACCCCCCACAAGATGGGTGACGACCTGCGCAGTGTTGCGGGTAGTCGATGGATGCAGGTGGCGCAGGACCGATCTTTGTGGCAATCTTTGGGGGAGGCCTATGTTCAGCAGTGGACTTGTGATAGGCTGAAATTATGATGATGATGATGATGAATTTTCTTCAGGCTATATATTTTGTCACTACTACATTAATCTGTCTTCCACGCTCTTATAAATGATTCTTCTTCTACATTATCATTAGTCTATCAGAATCCACTGCTTAAAATAGGCTCTCTCTTGACGCCGTAACCCACACTTGGAGCAGGGTCTGAATAACCACAAAATCAAGGTACTTTTAAGTTGTGGTATGACCCAATTTCTTTGCGGAATTGTGATCATATTTCGATACCGAAATTTGAGTGCAGTTTTTATTTTTTAGTTAATGTGGGGTTAAGGAGCTCGCACCTACCAGTCACCGTCTCCGGTGACTAGTTATGTCGGGATCAGCATTGATGATGGACCGGACCGACTAAAACCACCATGGCAGGTACGCTATTGGCCCGGGGGGGCTTTACAGCTTCGGTGGTAGAGACTTGCGAGCAGACGCCCCGCAAGTTAAAAGCTTGAGTTCAGTCGCTGCGGTCGTTGGCCCGTATAGTCATCGACCCGCACTTAGACTTCGGTACAGGAATGAGAGATGTGTTAAATAGCTGTTGAAACGCTTTCGTTATGCAATTAACTTGCTGCTAGTCTGCTCGCTGGTCTCTACCGTTGAAGCTGTAAAGCCCACTGGGTTAACAGCGTATCTACCGTGGGGGTTTTAGTCGGTCCCGGCATCCTTAATGCTGATCTCGACATAATCAGACGGAGACGGTGATCTCTTCAGGGATATTTAGGAGACGGGAGGATGAGTAGGGGGATGGGGAGAGGGTGTGGGCCCCCGGTTAACTCACTCACCGAACGAAACGCAGAAGCACAAGATGCCTCTACTTCAGAGCAGCAGCTAAAGTCGCAACTTGACTCTACCATGAATCTATAGCTTTTGTGACATTTCTCATTTTTCTATATCGGACTTTGTACTTCGCTATTTTTACCATATAATAGCTTTTTCTTTGTAGTTCTTGTCTTCTTTTAACCGGTGATATGGTTCGCCATGTTACTGCTTTGTTTTGTGCAGACGTTTTATCTTTGTTTTTTATTTTGCTAACTATATTCGATAGAGTCGTAATTTGTCACAGTGGGTTTGTATTGTTTCTGATGTTTTACAGGCGAGTAAATATCCTAGATAAATTTTTAAGTCCTCTCTGTATTTTTCTGTATCTTCCTCGGTTCTAACACTGTTCTGTAGATTGTTAGTAAATTTTGTTCGGCGTTAGCGCTATAACCAAAAAATCATTCACGTTTATCCGAAATACGCTTCGTTAAGAGTTGTTTCACGAAGCGCGCACATTTTGTCACAAATAAATAAAATCGATCTCAAATAGCTGTTCATTCCTGTTCCCCATTTCATACATTAAATTCGTATCTCAATTTATCACATAAGTAGATAAAGGCGTTACTATATGCCTGTATATGCCCATGTGTCTCATTATTTACATAGCGAAGTCGGTAAAGTACAAGTGTACAAATTGGATGGGTGTCAACAGTTTAGACCTTTAGCTAAACATGACAAAGGCAGCTTCACTCTGAGGTTTAATCCGTCGAAAAGATAAACAGCGACAACCTACGTAAAATTTTAGACACATGGTTGTTACTATTGGTACTCGATAACAAATTTCTCTTTCAAAATAGCACCATTATTTTGTATGAAGTCGAAGCTTGTCTGGGTTTCGGGTCTGAATGTAAATTACTTCTTTTTAATTAGGTGCCTTTGTTTAATTATCTTATATTACTTGATACGTGTGTCGACACTTAATCTGATCATTAATTTGGAATCATCATAAATGTCCGGAAAAGACTTCCTTTCAATATATGAGATAGTTTAGTTTATATTTTCTAATATTTTTCAGACAGGTAACCTGCACGAAGAAATATCCTTACAGTGCTTCTTCACCTCCCAGCATGCATGGTATATTCAGCAATTAAAATAAAAAAAAGTAGTAAAAAGCAAAGACGCTGCAGCGTTGACTCGACGCTGGGCGTGTGACGCTGGCTGCTGCAGTGCTGTGCTCTGACCTCTGACCTCCGTTAACGAAGGAGACTTTCGATAACTGAAGGGGAGCCTCCCTCTAAAGGAAGTTATCACCTCGGCTTGGGTTACCATCAATAAGGGTCGAATATATCGAATTTTAGAAACGGCCATGTACAAGTGTATCCTGCCACTCTTTATACCTTCTTAAGTCACAGCTGATCGTTCTCTATTCATTTAACGTCCGATTACGCCATACTTAAAAGTTGTAAGAAGGAAAATATTAATTTGAAATAAAAATTTGATCAAAGGATGCTTAGTTTTTTTTTAAATATACGTTAGTAGGGGATGCAAAGGCTTATAGAGCACACGTATGTCTGGGTTATTTAAGTAGGGACTAATTTCTAATTCTCTGGATATTATTTTCGACGTGACATGTACGAGACAAGAGATAGTTTAAAATAACGTTAACTTAAATGTCAAATTATTATCATTAAATGGTCTACCTTTACAATTTAGTGAATATCCATGCCACGTTTCTCTTAAAGAGGAATCTTAGAGCTTACCAATAATTACTTAAAATACCTATAGAAACTTAATATAATGCATTTGTAATGTTTTTTTGAGCCTAAGCTGCTGCAGCTTCGAGGCTTGGTGTTCGCACCACTAACGCCTGTCACCCTTAGGAGTGTGCAGAGATTACGGATTTCTATTTGGTACGACAGATCGTAGCCAATCGGGCTTCCACAACCCACTTTGGTCTCTTCGGGAGATTGAATAGAGTTTTTATCATTAGTCATCTTAACCGACACCCTCTGGAAAAAAGAGGATGGCAGATTTACGACGCTTCTAATAGACCTACAAACATAACTTAAACCGTCCTTCCCAATATAAACTTCGGCTAACAACTTACAGTTTGTTATCGTTGTTACGGCCCCAGTTACACTAGAACACAGGTAACAAATTTGCATCAATAAAACTAAAGATGTCTCCAACAGAAGGTTTCAAATTCGGGTAGCTACTATTATAGCTAAAGGAAGTTTAGAGGATAAGTTTTGGGTAGAGGCAGGCAAGAGTTCATTTAGTTTGAAATGTCTCTGAATTATCTAGGCCAATACAACAACTGCAATATAGAAGTTAAAGTTAAAGATGAGTGAAGATAACTTTCATCTATTATTTACGGTGTGCATCTATCCAAATTATTTGGGTGTCTAAAAGTGTATATAATAATTATTTATACATACATATAAATATCCATGACCCGGGTACAAAGATTCATATGCACCGAACAAAAGTTTACCCCTAACGGCATTCGAACCCGCGACCCTCAGCTTCGAAGCCAGGGTCACTACCAACTAGGTTATCGGGCCGTCAAAGAACATTCATACATACACACATATACAAGTTAAGGCAATGAAACCGTGTTAGTAACGGTGGCGAGTTGTGGTGGCAGCGTATGAGATTCTGCTATCACATCATATCACGGGGGTGAATAATCGACTAAGGGAAATGCCCAAAACATCTGGACTCGACCGCAAGCCAGTGGCGGGTGAAAGAAAGTGACGGCTTGGAATTCTTTTCGCCATGGTTGATAACGAAGATTGCCATGAAATTTATTTATAATAATATTTGTTAGAAAGTTTTTAATAAATTATATACACACTAGTAAATCGGAAAAAAAGGAATATAATACGAGAAAATGGTCTGTACAAAGGTACTGCTTATTTATTAAGAAATTTCTTCCAGCAGACCTGCGACAGGAGAATAGTTAATAATGGTAGATTGCGCACGAACAATACAAAAAGAAAACTTACATATATGCTATACGTTCTATATAAATCTACATACACCTTCTTACACATCAATATATGCATAAATATATTTAAATATATACATAAATATATATATATAAAAATATAGATAAATTGATCGTGAAATGTTCGCCTATGTCTTCCTCTCCCGACCCTACCATTTACATTCGCCTCATATATTTGTTTCGTCAATCTACTTTCATTCATCCTCTCCACATGTCCAAACCAGCACAGCATCCCTTTCTCTATTCGTGTCACTACATCGTCTTTCACGCCACAACGCTCTCTAATCACATTTATTAAATAAGATTTAAAATAATAATATAATACACGATCACTAAAGGAACAGCGTGGTAACGTGAGAGTGGGACGTATGTGTGGGTATGTACGTTTGTACGTACGTTTTAGTTGAAAATAGAAGAATCACGCCGTTGCTTTTTTAAAGATTGTAGGTCGCTTTATCTATAGATTAGGGTGCGTAATCTATAAGGAAGGCGGTTGCGTTGAAAAAAATAACGTACAAATACGATTATGAAAATAAATCATAATCCCATTTGTATAAGCTAGCGCTTGACTGCACATCCACACAGGGTTAAGTGGAGCTTCCGATAATAGTGCACTAGCTGAATAGGAGCTTTTTATACGTGGCAGTGGCTTTCGCCGCTGCACGAATGCGCCGGCTTCATCAGGCTAGTAGCACGACCTCGCAGAATACGGGCGTGAAGTAGAGCCATCTCGTGCTCCTGCGTTTCGTTCGGTGAGTGAGATAACTCATCCTCCCTCCCATCTCCCAAATACCCTTAAACACCGGCAACGCGCTTGCAGCACTTCTGGTGTTGCAGATGTACGTGGGCGCCGGTAGTCACTTACCATCAGTATTTAATTCAAGTTTTTGAAGCTATTACGATGACACGGCCACGCCGCTCGCTTTATTTTAGCGTAACCGACGCAACTGTAGAACTTATTTTAACCTACGCTGGTACTTTTTATTATTCTGACGATAATAATGTCTTCTTAGAAGTATTTGCATTATCGATCTATTTCACGGTTAAGACCGGTTTAAACGAATGCTTGCGAGGAGTAATTCGTGTAATAAAAAGGCAACTTGATAAATAGAGGTAAAATTTGAAATTAAACTATTATTAACGGATTTTATAGAGTTTAATTATGCTTTTATATTTGCGACGTTTCGATTGCTTTACAGCAGCCGTGGTCACGGGGGGATTGTTGTGTTACACGTCCAGGTGTCATATTTAACTCTGGCTACCATCAGCCGTTATTTATTAATTTTTGGTCCGATCTACGAAGAATGTGCTCACAGTATCTAAACGCGATAGAATCCGATAGTGGTAGTTTCATTTTAAATGTGAAGAAATCATTAGAGGTTATATCTGGATATCTTCAAGGCCAAAGTGAACAGACATCCGGGCAAGCGTGTACCATCCTAGGCCTCATCTTCGCTTTCCATCAGGCAAGATTGAGGTCAAACGCAGGCCTATTTTTTCATAAAAAAAAAAGATATAACTATAAGAAATCTGTCAAGTGTCAGCACTGTCGTACCGAGGGTCCCGTGCCACTTCAATCTATGTATAATCCGTGAGGGGCTTTTTGTTCTCCTATCCTTATCGCGACAATCAAATTAGATAGAGACTTGAAATTTGATGTGTACTTCTGAACCAATACGGTTGATATGACTAAAACGTTTTTGCAAACGTTTAAACTCAAATATATTATTATTTTTAATTGTTTAGGTGTTATTTTAATTGTTTAGGTGTTATTTTAATTGTTTAGGTGTTATTTTTAATTGCGCCAATAGACTAATGGGTTAGGGTGCGGACTACGAAATATGACGTCGTATGTTCGGACCGGACATTCGACTATTGTCGTGAACCACTTCCGATACAAGCTGTAACGTTGGAGGGTTATCAGGAATATTAGTAATGTTAATTACAAAGTAGCATTGCTAGTATTCCTTTATATAATATATAATAAAAATAGTATAAAATATTCTACAGATTTAAATACTATATTTCTTTATAAACAATTATGAGAATGTTGTAAAAAAGTTTCCTCTCATCAACCAAAAAAGTCGACTTGGAATTTTAAACATAGATTTCTGAACCTGAACCAGTTGATGACATAAAATGCCAATTAAATAATATCTTGTTTCTATACTATACATACGTATATCGTATAGAGGTATATATATATATAAATATAGATAAATTGATCGTGAAATGTTCGCCTATGTCTTCCTCTCCCGACCCTACCATTTACATTCGCCTCATATATTTGTTTCGTCAATCTACTTTCATTCATCCTCTCCACATGTCCAAACCAGCACAGCATCCCTTTCTCTATTCGTGTCACTACATCGTCTTTCACGCCACAACGCTCTCTAATCACATTTATTAAATAAGATTTAAAATAATAATATAATACACGATCACTAAAGGAACAGCGTGGTAACGTGAGAGTGGGACGAATGTTTGGGTATGTACGTACGTTTTAGTTGAAAATAGAAGAATCACGCCGTTGCTTTTTTAAAGATTGTAGGTCGCTTTATCTATAGATTAGGGTGCGTAATCTATAAGGAAGGCGGTTGCGTTGAAAAAAATAACGTACAAATACGATTATGAAAATAAATCATAATCCCATTTGTATAAGCTAGCGCTTGACTGCAAATCCACACAGGGTTAAGTGGAGCCTCAGATAATAGTGCACTAGCTGAATAGGAGCTTTTTATACGCGGCAGTGGCTTTCGCCGCTGCACGAATGCGCCGGCTTCATCGGGCAAGATTGAGGTCAAACGCAGGCCTATTTTTTCATAAAAAAAAAAGGTATAACTATAAGAAATCTGTCAAGTGTCAGCACTGTCGTACCGAGGGTCCCGTGCCACTTCAATCTATGTATAATCCGTGAGGGGCTTTTTGTTCTCCTATCCTTATCGCGACAATCAAATTAGATAGAGACTTGAAATTTGATGTGTACTTCTGAACCAATACGGTTGATATGACTAAAACGTTTTTGCAAACGTTTAAACTCAAATATATTATTATTTTTAATTGTTTAGGTGTTATTTTTAATTGCGCCAATAGACTAATGGGTTAGGGTGCGGACTACGAAATATGACGTCGTATGTTCGGACCGGACATTCGACTATTGTCGTGAACCACTTCCGATACAAGCTGTAACGTTGGAGGGTTATCAGGAATATTAGTAATGTTAATTACAAAGTAGCATTGCTAGTATTCCTTTATATAATATATAATAAAAATAGTATAAAATATTCTACAGATAAAAATACTATATTTCTTTATAAACATTTATGAGAATGTTGTAAAAAAGTTTCCTCTCATCAACCAAAAAAGGTCGACTTGGAATTTTAAACATAGATTTCTGAACCTGAACCAGTTGATGATATAAAATGCCAATTAAATAATATCTTGCTTCTATAGTATACATATGTATATCGTATAGAGGTATATATATATATCTACAACGCAGACTCGCTTGTATGCAAAGTAAGCTCAATTAAACTCCACTAAAGATGAGAGAAAAATGGATCTACCATTTCTCAGATCTTCCCTCAATTTGTACAGGGTTTTGGTGTCGGGAGGAGTTGAGAGAGTTCGTTAAATAATCTTAAAATTTCATTAGTGCCGACGAAGTTATTTGAATTCGAACCCAGATCATTCGTGTCCTATGAAAATAAAGCGACCGCTCTGAACCCTGAGCTACCAAGGCATGGATTTATTTAGTACTTAACTAATGATGGCTTTTATAATTGATTGACACATCTAGCAATTCCTATATCTACGCACCACGAACAATTTCAAGATATCGATAAGAGTAATCGTTGTTCTGTAACTAGTGAGTTTCATACGTTCAGAAACGACGCGATGTACAAGTGTGCTGCAGTGAGTGCGCGGTGTTAGTGATGTGCATTATTGTGTCGGTGTTAATAAAATGGAAATGTCCAAGTTTCACGGTACGTTTACAACTTTAAAAATTTGCTACAACAAACAAAGAGAAGGACTTATTTAGGAAACTTGCTCGTGAGAAATGTTTGATAAAATTGTCTATTATAAAATTTATATTCATGTCGTAAAAGTCGCATAGCTTATTCGGAATTATATATACTTAATAACCGTTATATTAAGGTACTTTTAAATTGGGTTATAATCATCATCGTAATCATATTTCGATGCCGAAGTTTGATCTTTGACTGGGAGATGTAGTACAAAGCAAGCCGCCACTGCAATCTCTGTTCTTATCGGCCCATATTTTGCCCTCCCTCGCTATTCGTACTTATATTTCCGCATAGAAATACGAATTTTTGAATAAGCTCTCACAACCGTCAGCTCCCTCTATTAATTTTAATCCTTTCAAACCACTTTTGACCAGAGTTAATTTGGCACAACGTCACCTGTCACGTCAAGCCTATTGTCATCTTAGCGTCTTAGTACATCGATACAAATAGTACGTAAGGGGATATACATAGGGGACAGGCTCGCCCCTAACTACTTAGCTATCGTGGGCCCAAATAAAGGTAAAAACGTCACCTGCCGGGATACGTAAAGAGTAGGTGCGCCAAATATGGTTTGGTACCGATATCGCCATTAAGCCAAAGCGTGCCGATAATCGTAAACTTTGCCAACACGGGGAGCCAATGGCCTAACAATATTTAATTTCAAATACACTGCCATTGGATATTTATTAGTAATGCTAATAAAAATACAATAGCTGTACATTACCGTGATGAGTGACTTTATACAGTACAAAATAAGATTGATATTGGCATTATTTATGCGACACTGTTCATAGTACAATGACGTAATTATAACGTTATCAAACATTAGTCACGCCAGTGAAGAGTTTGCGGCAAATACTTAAAAAATTGTTAATCCTAAGTAGCCAAGACGAGATCGCGCAACAAAAGAATTATTTTTATAAAATGTAAAGGTAAAGAGGTTCAGGATTATGTTTTGCTCGTCCCTTTAAGAAGAGAATAGATATGTGTACACAATTAAAAGTAATTTAAAGAATATAAACTCATTTCAGAGTTGATAAAATAAAAACGAAAAGAAATATGCACAGTTTTAAAAGTTAAACTTGTTACGTAAATCAAATCAGGTCCAAAAACAAAACTAATATAAACAGTACTTCTTTATCAGCATTATCTTGCAACTCTTCTGGACACTAGGTCTTTTCTTTAGGGAGGATTTGCCACAATCGCCACGCTTGACAAGCGAATTGGCGATTATGGCACCAGACACTTAAGGGTTCTTAAAGGTTAGACGCTGGTACTCATCATCGAGAAACCGTTATATACATATTTTACGTTGAAGAATAATGAATTATCATGTCAATCCATTCATCGTTTTTTTTTGCTCGAGTCTAGACTTTTTGAATGTCATGACATCTTCAAGGCTTTTCTCTTAATTGATTCTTACGACTCCTATGGGATGAAAGGCGGAGGTTGGAGCGGGCGGATAAGAAAGATTTCGCGCATACACCACACGACGAACCAGTTGAGGAACTCTATTGCGAGTTTATGATCTTAGTTAAAGATAAAGATGAACATGGATGTACAAAACATACTTTTATAATTTTGGCGGAAAAAGTACTGCCTTTTCCATATTTTTGGTTTTTGTGGCGTAACTAGTTATCATCAAAAATGAAATGCAGAAAAAATATGTCAGAGTCAAAATGATTACAGATTAAATGACAGTTGTAGCAGCATCATATTATTTCATTATTATCGGTTCTTGAAACGTGTTAAAACAAGTTAGAACAAGAGGAGGTATAGGGAGTAGATCAGGGGAAAAATAAAAGAAAAGCTTTGTAACCTGTAAATATCGCACTCAAAGGCCTTCTTTCTCAGATGTGCAGGTTTCCTCACGATATTTTCAGTCACCATCGAGCTCATGAGCTACCATGGTAAATTCAGTACAGCAAATTTAGAGGTGCCAGCACATGGTTTTTGAAACCAGGTCACTCGGATAATAAGAAATTAAAGCGAGACTGACCACTGGGCTTCATAGTACGCGAGTGACCTGAGATTGAATCCCATCGCCGACTCCACTAAAACACCACACCGCCTGCTCTGCGGTGAGGCGTTAGAAAACCTACATTGGAAATCCGTTTAACCGGAATGGAGTAAACGTAGCAGAAACTAAGAAAGTTGTAAACATTCTTTGTTTCGATTTTAAGCTGGTCACCCACACGAGACCATATGACTTATTCAAATAGAAGTAACACTAATATTCAGTTCATAATGAATATTGTAATAGACTTCATATCTCTTACTTATTTTGTGATTTTATATTAAATAATCAACAATTTATTGTCATTGTAGCAACAATAATGGTGATAATTATTTGCAACTATCTTTAAACATGCACTTCCATTGTAACACACATTTACGAGTAGATTTTAAGTTTCCGGTGTAAATATACATTTGTTGTGCGTTGTCTTGTGGTTGGTGTTGCAAGTTTATTATCTATTGTTATGGCCATATTATCTAATCTATTTTACGAACTGTTCTAATTTTAAATTAATTTCTCTCGTATAAAGTAGAAATTCAACTATCACGTTATTCCAAGTAATCTCTAGTGAAAATTGGGTTAAAAGGACAAGTATTTCTAGACCTCATTCCACCCCGGTATTGGCTATACGGTCGTGAGAACTTATAATTTTACTATAGAGTTATAATATAAAAAAGGGTAAAGTAGTTACTCTTGGACGAAGGCATCAATATTTTAGTTTTGGGGTCGGGAAGGAATTCTCAGGCCGTTCCAATCTGCGGGTTGGCAACTTCACATATCTTCGAAATTTTTTCTCCAACATACTGGTTACCTCTCTATGTTTTCCTTCGCCGGCGAGGGCGTGGCAAATTCAGCATTTAAATTTGCAATCAATTATTTTAATGTTGCCGGCACCGGCATGCCTACGAAAGTCACATCCAAATTATTGCATGTGACCTTATATTTTATATTAATAAAGTTAAAGCGATTATCCTAACCGCCCACGCCTCTACATTGTCTATTAGAAATTATCTATTTATAAGAAAAGCCATTCTTGCTTAAACGTGAGCGTAATCTCTTAGAAATCTTAAAGAGCATTTTAAGCAATGCTTTACGTTTATAGGTGTGCCCTTGAAAGGCGAAATCACGCATAACCATGAGTGATTTGTTTGTTTACTACGTTAGTCATGATAACGAAGAGTCTCGTAAATGTTTCGCGTTCACACTGGTGTGCAAGTGACAGTTGATTTTTTTTTAATAGCGTGCTGGCCGCTAAACGTTTTTTTTAAATATAAGTGAGATATCTTTACGTTTGAAGTTTGGCGTTAACGTGTGCAGTGTGTATTCCGTTTACATTTTCCGTGTTGGTTACGGATAAAATGTTAAAATTAATGTAAATGTTAAACTAAGACGTCATAAAATCATTTAAAATGTGCACAAAAGGAGTGCTTTCGTTGTTTAATAAAGGCAAGTTGTTATATTATTGTTACTCTGTGCCAGTTTTATTAAAAATAAAAAAAAAATCACTGTCAGATTCACCGTCGTTGAAAAGATATATATCTTCTTTTTGCTAATGTCACACCTTGATACAAATACTATTTCTATGTGTATGAAAGTAGGTACGTAAACATGGCCATCTTTATTCTCATGATGTAAACAAATATTAGATTGTGTGCATATAGGTAATGGAGTTGCAACCTTTTGATTGAGAAATAAGCTTGCAATTATATGATTCAAACCCATCCAAGATTCATTTCCAGTCGTGATATTCCTTGAAATAATCTAAATAAAACACTAACAATTATTAATTGGGGAAAAAAATTTCAATTTACATTATTTTGGTCCTGGCCAAAGCACAGCGAGATCAATAATAACAGAGTCTTTACACAGAATCTAGTCACATTTTTATCGACCGAACATTACTAAAATTGGTTATCCTATTCTTTGTCGATCAAACAAACATTTGATGAAAATGTTACAAAATTCAGATTACCAAGGTAAATCTGTTTCTTTACTATTCTCAACCATATTGGGATGAGATAACCGAAGGCCCATTCCACTTACAGGTTTGACTAAATTTCTAATTAGTACGCTCTCAGTTAGGTGAAAATGACAACTTACAAAATACAAAAGTATATTTATTTGGCAACCTCACAACGCAGCAAATGGTGCAATCAGGTGATAGCGCAGTGAAAGGTCAAAATCAAACGAAGTAAATAACGCTAAACCGGGATACTTTTGTATGGATTTCGCACTGTTGGTCCTCTAAGGCCTCACCGTGGATCGGATCCCTTCAATGGAGCAAAGAGCTGATTCGCCTATATTTCTTATTTTACCGTCAACTTATTATTCAAAGAGAGGAGACAGGTAGCTGCATATCATTCGTGGAGGCTTATCCTGTGATCGCTAATTCGCCCGAATAGCATAGCGAGTTCGGCGATTTCGCGGAATTCGGGCGAGGTGATTACCAGCAGTGGGCTGTGGTGATGACGTGGGATGATAGCTATGCATTGATTGATTGCAAGTGGGTTGGGACTCCCTAAATGCAATCAAATAAAACAATTTTTATATAACACAAAGACACTGCGGGCATGTTTGCTATGATTAGATATTGTTTCAACGTCTAATATAGATTGAGCCATTATCTTTATCTTACTTATTGTCTCGGTTATTTTGTTTATAGTTTGCAGCTCGTATTTTCTTAATTTTATATTGTAATTTATTAACTATAACCTCAAACAAAACTATCAATCGATCTGTTGTTAATATTGTGAATGAGAAAGAACCTCTGTTAAGTTAACTCTTACGCGGCAAAAATCAACGGGTGTTGATGTTGCTAAAATTTGGTATGAAATAAAGTTTAAAATCTGGGGAAGCTCTTCCGCCACAATCTCAGGAAATCCACGTAAAATTTTTCAACGCGAACGAAGTCGCGGGCGAATATACTGGGCAAGTATACTAATAAAAGATTGGTAGTGGCTTGTTTAGCTCGAGCTGTATGTACGAGTATTAAACAAATCTTGCGGCTGGTTTTTATCATTTACGTTACATTACCTTAAATTGCGCATGACAAAGTAAAATTTTGTAAACGTTTAAAGTTTAAAAATCACAGACACTAATTTTACATTACGAAATCTAACTTGATTTGAAAAAACACATTTTGTATTATTACGCCATCCCAAAGTCTCGCTTATAAAGATCAAATTCTGGGAAGTTATTCTAACTGGAAAACTAAAAGAAAGGTCTGATTTAAGAGAATACAACAATATTTTTCAATCAGTTGTTCGAAACTGATGCCCATTGTTCGGCATTTCAAGGATTACTGCATTCTGCCTCACAAGATTATTGATTCCAAATGTTCGGTTAAAAATGTTCGATGCACGCATCACATACGCGACTCGTGGCGCAACCGATTCTAGAAGCTTGCGCCAACCAAGCCTACTCGGTTGTCTGCTGTAACCTTTACCTTTCCTTAGGTTTCTCGTTGTCGTTTAAAACGTAAAATTATTAAACAGAACCCAATTGAATAAAGCATTTTGTTTCTTTTCAGATGTAGAGGAAGGTTACCCCGAAGATCGAGATAATCTGCAACCACTAATTAATATCAACCATATTCATGATGAGAGTCGTCGTCCCAGTAGACCTCAGCAATTGGGTGTCTCAAATACGCTGTAAGGCCCGATTAGTGGTTATTTAAGTGAATAATATACAGGTCGGATGCGACGTTACGACATTAAATGTAGTCTCATATTCTACAGGGTATTTCCAATCCATATATCAAATATAAATTGCACCAGTACAATAGTTTAGTCGCATCATAGTTTTTTATTACCATAACTTTTTTATTTACCTTTCTACCAACAGGTATCTCTAAAATTTTTCTAAATATTTAAAATCATACAGAAATATTTTCGGGCAAACCATAATGACTATGTCAATATTCATTATATTGTCTTTTGTTTTTATTGTTATTTGATGTAAAGTAATCGGCACTTTAGGCGGTAAGTGGCGGCTTTTGCTGCTACTCGAATGGGCTGGCTCGACCGGAGTAATAAATACCACGGCATCGCAGAATACCGGTGTGAAGTAAAGGTATCTTCTGGTTTTCCTATTCGTTCAGTGAGTGTGGTAATCGGAGTATTCCCCTATGTGGTACACTCCGCACTAAAAATTTATAATCATGTTCGTAAACTCGGCACCGGAATTCGAATCCAGGATACTCGTCGTATATATAATTAAAGCGAGCGCCCTGAACACTAAGTTACCACGGCTCATCGGCTCACCGCGACTCAGTCTTTACGTATCTGTTGGTTGATAGTTAGAAATATTATCACCTCTGCCTACCTTACAACGGATCACAAGCTTGAATTGTGTGTATGTCTATGTGTAAATGACAAATTCATATAATATTGTTTTTAGGAGGCATTCTTCTAATTCGGACATTCCGAAGTTAAATTTTTCTGATGGAACACCTTCGGTAATGTCCACACCTGATGGCACACCAGCACCAGACGCTGAGGATTTGTGGCCCAAAAAGTGGAGACGTAGTGATCGACGACTGCGAAGACTTAACACCGAGCTTTTGGAGGCGATCGAAAACCATGAAGTGGACGAGGTTGAGAGGTACATTTATTTAGGTCTGTTTAAGAGCATAATCTGTTTTAAACCTTATCGCGTGGTAGCGGCGAAATATTCTGTTACCTCTTTATTTCGCAATGGGTGAAAAAAAAAAAATTGCGTCTCTAAGGGAAAAGTCTTCTATCCTATTTCCTTATCATATGGCAGTCTCCGGAAGCAAACACGGCGAAAAGGGTTGCAACTCGTCACAATATCTTCCGGAGAGGGGAAAATCAATTTGACGAAGCCCGTTTGGCTATGGTCAAGAGCGCAAGTTCGTAATGTTAACAGATTAAAAAAAAATCTTGCAGCTGTATGCTAGCTTTATGTTCTTTATACGATAAAATAACATTTATTCATAGTTATTGGATATTGAATAGATGGTCTTCGAACAAGTTAATTTGAGACGAAACGAAATTGTAAGAAACAACTGTTTTTACGTCATTTGGTGCAAACGACGATTAGTGAATCAATCAATCAATGAAGTGTACAAAACTAGGTCTCCTTTTAAATGTCAATATCAATCTAGCCAGTTTTGAGTTACAACGTGGCAATGTAAAATTGACGAGGAAGCTTAAAGTCCGATAAACAATGAAACACTTTTAAAGTGTGAAAGTTATACTGAGCCTTAAAATAAGGCGTTTGATACGAAGTTCCACTAAAAAGTGATCCCGTTACAGTGAACTTCCGTTTGTAAGAAATATCTAGAAATAAAATTCGAACATCAACTTTCAGACTTCTTAATGCCGGTGCTAATCCAAATGCAACATGCCGTTTGGATCTTATTTCTGCGTGCCATTTAGCCGCTTTAACTGGTGGAGAGGCTCTGAGTTTGCTTCTCAAGTTCGGAGCAGAGAAACATCGACTGGACAGGCTAGGACGTACACCTTTGCATCTTGCTGCATTCACTGGCAATGCAAGACAAGTGGCCATATTACTGGATTTTCCTGAAGGTATGTGTAGCTAGTGCACATTGTGGTGTCATAAGGTGACATCTTTGGTAAAGTAGTTTTAGTAAGGTCTCCTTTATGGCCATGGATAATATTTATTATATGTCATAAAGAGACCTTTCCATTGCGTCAGATGGCAGTACCTAAGGTTCGATGGGTCCGTCCGTGGTTGCTAACTTGCTTATAATAATAAGGGTTATAATTAATTAATTTATTTAATTTTACTTTAAGTATTTTAATTATAATATATTTAAAGATAACTTATTTATTTTATAAGAAAATATTTTATGTATGTACATATTTATATATATCACCCAACCAGACGAGTATATATATATATAAATAATCCCAAAAAATAATAATAATAAAATTATTGGACATTAGAAAGTGACACATTATGTTCAATGAATCCATAGGCCCCCGGACTAGTAAAAACTGTGTTCTAGGAGCCAGCGGCTTCCCCCTATGATTTAGCTATATATTTATGTCTTCATTAAATAAACATTTATAATTAAGAGTGGAGATTGCGGCGAATGTTTTGTTGCATAGATAGGCCTGTGTCCATCGAAGCTGTAAATTTGAGGAGTTATGGTCTCTGTTACTACCCCCTAGCCAGAGCGCAATGCTTATCGGACTGAGAAAGATCTGCTTCCCTGATTAACTGTGTCTCCTGTTACGATATCCGTGGAGAGGATTTGGGTGATGGATTTATTTAATAATTTAAATGATAAAATATTCAATTAAAAATTGAAATACAAGTTTTAATAGCATTAGAAATTTAAAATTGTCAACGTAATTAACATATAAATAAAGCAAATAAAACATACATTTCCATTGAAATTTTATTGGCAACAGAAATTGGTAATAAAAATCTGGACTAACGCGGAAGTGGTTAGTGAAGTTGTTTGCAAACTCAAAAAGTAGCGAACTGATGGATTTTGCAATAATCTTGAATATTTAAAAAAAAATCACTGCCGTCTCATCACAACAATCAAATGGAATTCATGGTCAGGTACCACCACCGCTTCGGTTTTCTTTGACACCAACCTCAGCACCATGAGCTCATCCGTTACGTCCTATAAATATATGATGTGCCCTCCTGCCTGATTTGAACCACGGGGACAACTTCCGAATACAATCGGCAGTTATCAACTGCGCGGGAATTATTACAGTGCCGTAAGTGCACGCGGGAAGTCAGGTACTCACTCGTCTTTATCTTCTAGTATCGGATGTAACGCTTATGCGATAATTAATGGTCAGATGCAGTGTTGACGGCACGAACACTACCCGAAGATTCGAAGCCAGGACCCGTGGCTCAGCAGTCAGATAAGCTAACCACAAAGCTACTCGGTCGTCACATCGTCGTGTAAAAACATATACATAGTTCATCATACTGTTGAACTCCACTCCTGAACATAGATATCGGTAGATGTACTATCAGATATTTCGTGGGTTTACCCATAACCACCACGCTGGGTAGACGGGTTGCTAACCGGTGTAGCTGTACGATTTATGCCGTTCCTCATCACTAGTTTGTAGGTTTGGGTTCGACAATCCCGGATGGATTTTCTGCCATCAGTCGCCAGATCCTTGTTTGTTGGCTTGCAGGGTGCATTAAGTGCAGGTTTGTACGTGGCAAAGCCAAGCGGCGGGTTTTGCTGGTGCTCAAAGGGCCTGCTCGATCGGGGTAGTACCACAAGAATAGCGGCGTGAAGTAGAGGCATTGTGTTGTGTTTCATTCGGTGGGTGAAGTAACCGGAGCCCTCCTCCCTCTCCCCCAAACTCCCCTGCCCATCGTCACTCCCATCTCCCAAATATCCATATAGGTCGGCAACACACCTGCAGCTTCTCTGATGTTGCATTGTTTGGGCGACGGTAATAACTTACCATCAGGAGAGCTGTTTGTCCCCTTTACCATAAAAAAAGAAACAGTTCGTAAGAATATTCTCTCTTAGTAATACTAAGAAACATATATACACAGTATACTAGAGAATAACTAAGCAAGATGCGTATATTTTAATGCATACGAATGGCATATGGAGTTCTCCATTCCTGATTATTTATATCTCATAGTTCTGTAACTAATGGGAGGAGGATGCATGCATGGGAGAAAAAATGATATAATCCCCCTTTTACGTTATAAGAGGCAATTAGTTTACTATAAGAGGTATAAGGGGTACGAAGTAACTTCAAATTACGAGAGCGTGACTTAGTGGTTGGCGTAAATGTCTAAGGAAAGACAGGTACCTTGAGGTCGAATCTCAACCGAAGTCAATTTGTTCAAAAATATAAATTATTGATTTTCCGGTCTGGTCGTGTTGTGTTCGTCCCGTATCTCTGTCACTACACCTGACCCTTCCTTCGAACTTATTGCATATCGTACATCGGATAAGGGAAGATTAAGGCGAGTGTCTGCCCAAAGTATTCGAAGATTGCCGCATAGTCGTTACCTTCTCTTTTCAAAATAATATTTTAAATCAGAATTTAGAAATGGAATTTATAATTACACTTACAATTTCTTTTAGAGAATTATTAGCATGGTGTGATAAACTTCTCATGTGTGTAGAATAGGTTGCAGCTGTGAGACTGTCCAATGTTGTTGTCTCTGGGAAGCCTGGTTGAATAAAAAACATGTGTTGTATATATTAAAGTCTATAGTATAATTAAAAATAACTTGATTTGTTACATTGTCGATATTGTAAAGTAAATATCTGAGAGCCGGAGACATCTGTAGGCGCCGGGAATGGCCCGCCACGATCCATTGCGGGTTGGCGGGGTTCACATATCCTCGAAATATTTTTTGTTTTTTATTATTTCTCAGATATGCAGGTTTCCTCACGGTGTTTTCCTTCATCGCAGAGCTCGTGGTAAATTCAGCACTTAATACTGCAATTAACCATTCAATTGGTGCCGGCACTGTGGTCGAACCGGTCCATGAACTTCTACGCCCTATCAACTTATATCATTAGCATCATCATCATTTCAGCCTATCACAAGTCCACTGCTGAACATAGGCCTCCCCCAGAGATTGCCAACCCGCTCGCCAGGCGTGGCAACTAAGGCAAACCCTCCCCAACTAATATAAATGGTTTTTATTATCAATAATTAACTAATGCCTTCACAGTTGACGATAATCGTTCCCACCACATTTCCGTTCTCGTTTATCCGAGACATAGTCTTCGTTGCACCGGGACCCTGGAATGATGAAAAAAATTTACTTGAGCAATCGTTTGTCTTATTTTTAGTCCTTTTAGGTCGGTTTGTACGAGTACATTCCATCCAAACTAGCATTCCCTATACTTTGTGGGTATGATAAATATAACTTAACTTTTCCTTAACAGTCTGTAAATACCACGTCCACTTATGGACGATTTGCCATAACCGCCACGCTCGGCGATTGGATTGGCAATCGCAGTACCATAAAACTCGCACTTTAAAATGCTGCCCGTCATCAGTCTGCTGAATTTTGATGTGGTACTTTCCAAGACGTTGATCTCGCTGGCTGTCGATAGCCATTGCGATTTTCAAGGCTTTATTCTTAGTCGCCTCTTAGGTCACGGGAAGAAAGGGGTAGTGGCATATTCTGACGCCGATACCACACAGTGCAGTCAAGATGGCACACTGGCAAGTAATTCCCGTCCTCTGCTGTACGCATTATTAATCACGTAGCACAACGCCTTAGCCTTAAATGCGAGATATATCAACAGCTAAAGGATAAGTCCCGTCGTGCACCTGGGCATCCGATAGTGAAGAGGTGGTGGAGTAGTTTTGAACCGTGTCATTCGTACACACTCCAAAATATAAGCAACAAGGTTAACGCCCAAGTAGGCGTAGGCCATAGATTATAGGTTTCTGTTTAGCATGACACAGGATAGCTTCCGCAATCCACTCTACGCCTCTCCGAGTGATGAAACAAGTCGAGACGGGGCATTTCAAGGCCTTGCCCTTTGTTGTTTCATGCTATACACAAGAGAAAAAAAGGATGGGAGGTTCTATGTCGCTTCCACGGTGCAAAATTCAGTAAAACACCTATAGACAGGCTACCCTGAGGCTATCCTGCGGCTGGTTTTGATTGAAGTTAGATATTGGACAATTTGTATAGTTTAGTAAGCAAAGCCGTAGATAAAGTTCCACTTATTACGATAATATACTTATTACCCTAATAAGGGGAACTTTATTGACTTATAACTTATCTTAAGTTTCACGATTAATTGCTACCGCAGGCTGGAAATATGCAAAAATAAAGCAAAAACTAACCATATAGTTTTGAGCAATCTCCATGGTTTTATTAAGATGTATTGAGGGACGTTAGAAATTATCAAATTTTCTTCTAAATTAGTTTTGACAATTCCAAATGACACATTTGACTGAAGCAGATTTATTCTTTAGTTTGCATTACGATATATATAATTCTTAAAGAGTTTTATAGTTGCTTCTTTGATTAATATAATAAACGGCGAAATCAATTAAAATTAAACAATTCATCTATAATGATTTCATGTATTTACGCGAATACTACACATTTATCCATATATATATATATAAGAAGGAGGCCTTTGCTCAGCCCTATATGTATATAATAGTTTTATTTTAAATTACATCTACATTTATCGTTATTGTTTTGAATTGTTTTGTAGGAATAATTTATAATTAGACGCACACATTCAGAGAATACACACACACACGTCCCTTAGTTTCAAACATGGATTCCCATGCTTGGTCACTGGATGGTAATGAGAAAGGTGCATTATTGACGTCAAATAAGCAATCATAATTCTATTGTCACTAGCGAGATTCTAGCCCACGATCCCAAGCTTCGAAGTAAGTTTACCAAAAACCTGGCTCGGTTTTGGAATTATCTTTGGATATTACTAGTTTATATAATGATTTCTTGTATTATGATTATGATTATGCGATCACTAAACATTTGAAATGAAACTATAATTTACGGATTTTTTAAAATCCATAAATATTTAATTTCAAATATTATTAATTCGTTATTTCTTTTCAGAAATGCAAGACAGAGTTGAAAGCGGCATGTCTTCGGAAGCCGAGGAAGATGTCAAAAAACTTTGCGAACTGACCAGGGATATGGCAAATGTCCGTTGTGATGTTGGAGAAGTTGCGATGGTCCTGCCAAACGCTTGGAAAGACAATATTGATCACAACTGTCGAGAGATTAAAGGCTCTGTAAGTTTGGTGACATTTAAACTTCATGAAGTGAAACTGGAATTTTTTTTTTTGATAATCGCTAAATTATATTATTTCCTCGCGACCTTTTTCTTCGCTACTGTATGTGGAAATTAACGTTTAAAATGAAAAATAATAATGGATGTAGTTGCTTGTGTAGTCTTAAACGTAAAGTCAGCTGCGTGGCTGAAAGTTTACGTTATTCATTTAATAAAAGGCAGAAACACCAACAACCTTAAGGTTTAAGTTACGATCGAAATCCACGATACTGGGTTGAACCTGTCTTTATATTATTGTTGTGAAACTCACGATCAACTTCAAGAAAAGGTATATGTAACGCTTTTAGCAATAGACCGGGTTGAATAAGCTTTGTATCTAGAAAGTATGTATAAATGTCAATTATAAAACTAACATTATTATCCGAGCACAATCAGTCTCCTCTACAGCGGGTTGCCCTAAAAATCAGTGTTGCGTGTACACGCAACTATTACTGAGCGCTGGCTGTTTTGTATGCGTCAGGCCTCAAGCGCGGGAAACATTAAATTCTCGTAATATTATTACTGTTATTAGAAAGTTCATTTTGTTATTTTCTCTTTTTTTTCTTAATCTCTTGTTTAATTTTTTTGTTCGCGCTGTTATTTTACGAGCAACAAGCAAAAAAAACTGTCTTACTTTGTAACTTGTGATGATGGATTAATAATTTAGGCGCCAATACACTAGTGGTACACGAAACATGACGTCGCAGTTTCCAGTCGGCCATTCAACTTATTTCATGAAATACTATCTCTCTCTATGCAAGGCTCAGTTGGAGGTGTTAACAAGAGAATCAGTAAACCTAGTTTTTTTTTTTTTAAATACAGACGTAAGCTGTATTATTCCTAGTAGTCCTTATTAAAATATTTAGATTCTCCGGACAATTACTATGGAAATTTAAAATCCTCTTAAAGTTTAAAACCTTTTAAATTTTAATCTGAAAAATTTACATAGTTGTTATAAACTTAAGGAATTGAATCTTTAGTTGCCACTTCTGCAACCGGGATGGACACCACTGCACGTGGCAGCATCCTGCGGTCGCGTACATTCTACTCGTCTTCTACTCGCTGCCGGAGCAGACCCGAATGTATGTGATGAGGTCGGACGAACGGCACTCGACGTCGCCGGTTGTGGGTATTATTTCGACCAGCATATAAATGCGAAACAGTAAGATTACTTTATTTATAACAAAACAGCATAATTATTTATCTTAAAGCTTTAATTAACCTCTTGCTTTTGTCAAACGCAAATTGAGAAATAATTCTGAATAAATTATTATGTTTATTAATTGTATTTTCAGATTTGCCTCGGTACTTCAAATGCTGCTAAAAGCTGGTGCATCTCACAATACTATGAAAGCGAAAGGTCTTAACAACATAGACACGCCTTTGCATACGGCTGTTGAGTTGGAAAATGTTGAAAGTATAAATGAATTACTTGAAGTTGGTGCATCAATCCGATGTCTCAACGCAGCGGGTCAAACGCCTCTGCATGTATGTGTGAAGAAAGAGTTAGAGGAGCCTTTGCAGGTGTGTGCAATAAAAGTAATACCAATCTTCTTTCATTGGCAAAAACTTACTTTAATTTAACTAACTCGGACCATGTTCCAGATTTTAGCAAATTATAATTACAAAGATGCTGATCCATTGATGGCTATGGTAGATGTCAAAGACAAAGAAGGACATACCGTTCTCCAGGCGGCTGTAGAAGCTGCCTGGGTACCCGGTGTTTGTGTTGCCCTAGAAGCGGGGGCTGATGTAACATTGAAGGTAGCTCCGTAATCATTGTTTCTTGTTGTAATTTGGCTTTTGATTACTGTGAGGTTTTTGAGGAAGTAACTTGTGAATGAATATTATTCTCACAATTATTTTCAAACATCCGTTTGACTTCTTGATGAACAGTGTTATCATCAGTTTTATAATAAAAAAATATTACAGGCAAACGATGGAGAAACACCTATCCATGCAGCAGCAGCTCTTGGAAATTTAGATGTGTTAACGGAAATTCTAAGTGTAGCCAAACAAAAAGACTCCATAGATCGTCAAAATGAAGAAGGAGAAACGCCGTTATTTAAATCCATTATACACGAACGCCATGATTGTGTTCTCGCTATACTTCAAGAGGGGGCTTCAATTAAAATAACATTGCCAGGCGATGTTAATGTATTTCATATTGCAGCTGAAAATGGACATCTAGAAATACTAAGGACGCTTCTAGAGTTTGACGATGATGTTACCCGATTGATGATCAATTCTTTATCAGCTGGTGATAGAAGAGGATTTGGGGCTATACATTTCGCCGTCTATAATAATCATGTCCAATGTGTCGAACTACTTTTGTCAAAAGATGCAGATGTTCGATTAAGAACAACGTGTAGTCCGCATAAGTCTTCAACGCCTTTACATTTAGCTGCTATGAAAAATCACACGGAAATATCCAAAGTTATACTTAGGTTTGATAAAACAACTATTTACGAAGTTAATAGCATGGGATGGTTTCCTCTCCATACTGCTAGCCACCATGGCAGTCGTGATATCATAACTCTTTTACTACAGGAAGGTGCAGACTTATCCGGTTATACAGACGGTCCAAAGAAATACAGAAGAACGGCTATAGATATGGTAATTAACAACCTATCGAAACCTACAGATTTTATGGAAGAGGTGTTTAATTCTTACATTTCAACAAATTGCCAAAATTTTCAAGACGCTAACTGTGAGATAACAATTGACTATAGAATATTGATGCCGACTATTTGCGAGATGGAACAGATGAATGTTATTGAAGCGCTACTTAAAACGGGCAATAGATATGGCCAAAAAAGGCTACTCGTTCATCCATTAGTAGAGAGTTTTCTTTATTTAAAATGGAAGGCGTTGTTACCATTCTTTTACACAATAATTGCTGTTTATGCTCTTTTTGTTTCATCTCTTACGATTTTTATTGTATCTGTATTCTTTTACAAGGATACTAGGGAATCTGCTCCACTTTGGTTAAATGCAAATATTTGGAGTTACATAGTATATGCAACAATTTTTCTCATTGTTTTTCAGGTAAGTACGTTATGAGTTCAGTGGAATTGTAATTTTGATAAAAATATGTAATTTATTGTCTTGTTGATAATGTTTTCATGCTTTTGATATTATTTACTCGATAAATTTATATGCTTTTAGGAATTACTATATATGAATATAAAAAGCAGAAGACATTTCTTGCAACTAGAAACATGGATTAAATTTGGCTCAATCAGTCTCGCGACTATACTGCCGCCAGCGATAATGGTATCTTCTTGGTCATCAGCGGAATGGCCGCGACATGTCGCTACATTAGCTCTATTATTATCATGGTTAGAGCTAATGTTTTTATTGTCCCGGTTCCCAAATGGTGGCTACTACGTGCTGATGTTTGGAAAGGTCGCATCAAATGTTATAAGAGTAAGCTATTTTATAAAATTAAAATGAAAATAAAATTTTAATTGGAATCATATTATTATTGTATATTTTCAGATTCTGTTTACATTTGCTTTCCTTATTATTGGGTTCGCCTTATGCTTCATGATACAATTCCATTCTCAAATACCTTTTGAAAGCCCATGGGCAGCTCTCGTCAAAACAGTAGTTATGATGACATCTGAATTCGATTACGTAGCATTGTTTGATGAAGAACATTCGAAGGAACTTGCCACCTCCCTTGCCATAGTAAGAGTAGTTTTTGTCATTTTTCTCATCTTGGCAGCAATAGTGCTGATGAATTTATTAGTAGGTGTGGCAGTTAATGACATCAACGACTTAGAAATTCTAGGTAATATAAGAAGACTAGCAAAACAAGTAGAGTTCCTCGGTACTTTAGATAACCTTGTTTATAATAAAGTTTTTAGTAAGATTTTACCAAAACGTATAAACGAACACATCAAAAATAAAAGAAAAGTTCATGGAACAATCATATTATGCCCTGGAAAACCTAGGTGGAAACATAACAAAGTTATGCCGACTCGTATTCGAGATGCGATATTAAACAAAGCTCAAGTACAGCAAAAACAAATAGAAGATGAACTGGGAATGCAAATGTTTATTCAGAAGTTGGATGGAATGTATGATATCATAACAAAACAAGATCAATATCAGAAAGAACAAGCTCAATTAAATAAAATTGAAAATGCACCAGAAAAAGAAAAAGTAAGACACGAGGAAATCATAAAACGCTTAGACAATTTGGATGATGACATGGCAAAGGTAAAAAGTCAGATGAATACAATTGTTGATCAGCACAGGTCACCCGTGGAACAGTTGAACGTAAAATTAGATCAAATGTCCTTAGAAATGGAAGAAATTAAACTATTTCTATGTAGGCTAGAAAGCAAATTTGGTAGCAAATAAATTATAATACATTTTGTTTACGCATTCATGTGTGATATTGAAAAATAATTAAAACTACTGATAAGACTGATTGACAATGTTTAAAAGAAAAAGGAATACGATTGTAACACTACCATGGTGACTTCTTAAATAGTGTAAGATTAATAAATACAAATTTAATATCAATAATGTTGTTTCATTTATACATACTATAAAGAATTCCCATATAAGTATCAGTAACAATGTTAATCAGTACATAGACTGATATAAGATGTGCACAGGAGTTCGTCGACGTGCCCTTCTCGGCTCCAAAACTCTTTCAGATACTCCTATTCGAGAAGGAGGCCTTTGCCCATCTGTGGGCACTTACAGGCAGCTACTTTAGATAGAAATATTGAAAATTTATCTGAATAATCTCATCCACAATCAAACACTCAGCTGAGTGTTTTATTAATTTAAACTTTATTTGCACTTAAAAGGTGGATTTAATGCCTGGGGCCGTTCTCTACCAGTGATGATTCAATGAAAAGTGTTAAATAATATTTTTTTATAAAAACACTTTCTGTTTCATTTAGCATGAACAGTATAGGACGAAAATGTATTTGTTAATTTTTTTTTACACAATTTTAGGTTTAAACCTATTTTTCAGTTCAATACGTTCTCATATCAAGTTCTCAACAAGCGAGTTTAGCCACGGGCAACCGCTTGTATAGTAATACGACTACTGTGGTCATGTGACTCCTTCATTTACTTGCATTTTTAAGCGTGATAGGGCCAAGTGGCGGCTTTTGCTGCTGCTCAAATGAGCAGAATACCGGCGTGTAGTATATTGTGCTGCTGTTTTTCGTTCGGTGAGTGAGGTAACTGGAGGCCCACTTTTCCTCCCCATGCCCTACCCCTCTGCCTGCCCTCCCCCCCCGTCCCCTCACCCCCGTCCTCTCACCCCCCTCGCCCCCTATCCCCATCCCTCTCCTCTTCCTTTCTCACATCTCACATTTCCCAAATATCCATAAAGGCCGGCAATGCACCTGCAGCACCTATGGTGTTGCAGATGTAAGTGGGCGACGGTAATCTTTACTTTACCATCAGGTGAACCGGTAAAAACCGGTCCACATTTCTCAAAAGATTTGCCTCACTTCTCTGTGGGATTATGCTTGGGAAAATACGAGTTATTTTCCAGATTCCCGAGTCTCGTTTGTTCGCGAGCCCGCTGCTACACCAGGTTTTATTTTTATTAAAATGAGGTGAGAAGCAGAGGTGTAACCTCGTAACAGCCCACCTGGTAGTAACTGGCTACTGCAGCACATGGACATCTGCAAACAACCTAAACCGAAGAAGATCATTGATGCGTTCTCCCGTAGCCCGTAATTATACTGGAAAACCCCTTTTAAACTGGCATACAACTGTAGTAGCGCTGCTGTTTCGCGGCAGTAATGGGTAAGAGTATGGAGTCTACCACCGATTAAAACTGGTGGCACTTGGAGGAAAATGTAGTTGTTTCCTCCTTACATGTCAATTACAATTTATTTAGTATGAATGCGTAGACTTCAACTGATTTTGATATTCTTCTATTCTTTTCTGTTATTCTTCTGACTTTAATATTTACTTGTTTTCAATTTTTTATCTAACTAAAAGGTGTTAGAAATCGTATGTTACTTTTTAAGTTACGCTGGTACAGTAAGATTACCGCGTTGTGTGCATCATGCAGTTGTGTGTCTTAATAAAAATATGTTTGTCCATGACAGTTTTTTCCAGTTTTATTTTTCTTCTATTTCATCGGCATCTCTGAGTCATCTACTGTTTAGCTTTTCATAACTTTTGACAAATATTTAAAGGGAAGATGTATCTTAAATTTTAAAAAGAATAGTTATTCTTTGACATAATGTAATCTTCTTTGTCTAAGTTCACTTTTGCCCTTATTTCTAGATTACTAAGTACCGCCGATTCGAGTAGATGGACATTTACGGGTATTGAATAATTGTCAACTTGATTAAAATTAATTAATTCATCAATCAATTATTCTGTGCTTTCGGAGCGTATCAATAATCGGTTATTTAAATTGAGTTATCCCGCTTTGTAATTATCACTTATGTCATAATGATTTGGGAAATTAATATATTCGAATAAGAAGGTCTCTTATTTCAATATTTAAATTTCCCAAATCGTATGTCGCTTATTTAACATTTAGTGTTAATAATTTTAAATAAAAAAAGATATACGTCACGTATCACTAGAGAATTAAAAAAAATGGAAAAATTTACGGCAGAACGTTAAAATTCTCAGGTGCCCACGAGTTACGCGATGGCGCGTCGGACCCATATTGAAAAATTCTTCGGGAGTAAATAGTCTCATATTAAAACGTATGAACACGACATTTTACACTAGGTGTGAATATATAGCAGTATTCCATTCTCAATGGAATTTTCTAGAATTCGCTGCTTAAAAATTTGATTTAATAATACGTAACGATTCTTTGACCTCAATAACAGATATTACACGTCATAGAGACGACTCGACATAGACAAGCAGTTATTGCAGACCTACATTTGGTATGCCTCAGAGTAGACCAACTGGCATTTGTAACCCACTTAGTTTCCTCTCTGGGATATAGAACTAAACGAGTGGCAACGAGGTTCGGGGTTGGGTTTTCTGTCAGAAATTGGCATGAGATTTACAAAGCTTTAGTCACCTCTTTGGACACCCACAGGAAAAAAGGGGATGACAGATCTCCGCTGCCACACGGCAAGCTAATCTCGTCTCTTGTAGATATACTGAAACATTGCTGAATGGTAAATAAGTAAGCAGTTGGTTGGTTATGACACAGGCTTGATTATTTGTATACCGGTTGAGTTTATTTATAGCAGAAACGAAAAGAAAATGTTTTTATTATCGATGGTGGATGGATTTAGACTAAGGTGATTAAATTATAGATAGAAATAGAAAAAGGAATAGTTTATTTGAATCAAAACATGTACAAATAGCTTTCCTATGTTGAGACAGCTTTTAAGTTAATATGTACTTGTACCAGGAATGCCCCGCTCTTCCGTATCTGTTGTTTCAAATACAAATATAATACTATTAGTAATAATACTCCTTTGAGCCATTTGCACTACAGGTAGGTACCACTTATTTATAATACTATGCATAAATAGGTGTAAAAGACCATAAATAATAGTACTGGTTCTTACTATTATTTATGGTCTTTTACACCTACAAAAAAGGTAATCTAAAGTAATGTGTGTGTAACGCTCTTGGCTCGGTGGCCTCTACATCCATAGCGGGTCTCTAATAATGAGCTAAAGCCCGAACTTAAAAAAAAGAAATAAGTACGAGACAGATGACCTTGCACAGATATTGGCCACTGCCTCTTGACACTAAAATGAGTTGCATAGAAGGTCACAAAGCAGAGACTGCCGGAGATGTATTCATTACGAGTGCGAACAAAAGCCGGTCGATGCATAAAAAGGAAAGTTCCGACCTCGGGCATCCTACATGGAATTTACATTCGTGTGACGTGGAGGCCTTGTCTCTCTTCTATTTACTGGACTATTTCCTCTGTTATCAAGCCCATGATCTCCCATAGTACCGCTAATAAACTTTAGCCCTGAACCATGCCATTCATACATTTGTATAAGTTTTTATGAAAATGTTACATACAGCACCTGAAAGTAAATTAATTTTGTACTTAACACAAACATATTATCGATGCAAGATAAAAGTGTAAGCATTTTTTCACTTAATTTTGGTACTTTATAACAAAAGTTATACATAATTACATTTGATGCCGTTTGTAAAAATACTTTAATGTAATTTTTTTATTTAATTAGGGTAACAAACAGTGGTAAGATGCTACTACGTCTTATGTTTACTTACAAACAACTTTAATTGAAGAAGATTTCAATGATCTCTGTGGACGATGAAGATGGTATGCCTCACAGCTTGTAATTATACTGATTAAAGAGGGTGGTACCTGCACAGAAAGTTCGTAATTAGAAGGAGCTTACGTGATTACGTTTTCATACGAGGCAGAGTCAAGGGGCGGCTTTTGCTGCTGCTGGAATGGGCCTTCAGTAAATTGGTATCCGGTTCAATCACTCATCATACGAAACAGCAGCATAAGCTATTTTAAGCTTGTACTCTATCTAAGTGAAGTCTCCTGTCGAGGTTGGGTCAGCTCATTTGTGCTACAGGTGTGATGATGTTCGAAAACGACCTCGGTATCAACTTATGAGTACTAAGTTATAATTTTAATAAAATAGTTGAATGGTACAACACTATTATAATTATATTGTCATCCGTGGCAGACTGGTGTCTGTGCATAGTAGTCAATTTCGGAGGAGATATTATAGTGCCGAAAACGTACGAGCAAATAAAGTCCCTCACTCGTTTTTTATCGTCCCATATCCGACGTTACGCTTATGCAATAAAATCGGAGGAAGGTTCAGATGCAGTGTCAGACGAAGGACGCGCACAAAACGAACAGACCCGAAAATCATTTGTGTTTTGCACATTAACTTCGGCTGTGATTCGAACCTACGATCCGTGGAATTCGTGGATCCGATCCTTAGCAGTCAGCTACGACACGCGGCCATCAGTCGTATAATACAGACAGCACAGCCTTTCCACACACGCTAGTAAAATAAGCATTAAATATTTTAGTTCTACGAGCGGATGCTTTCCGTAACTATGCAATGTTGCAATGCGCAAAAAAAAACATTCGTCGCTAATTCCAAAGCCAAAATTTATGTGCAAAGCCTAAAAGCAAATTAATTTCGTTCTCTCCCAACTCCAACGTATAAGCATTTGGTGCAAGACAACGGCAGAGGCGTTGTGATGTAGCGTGAATGCTGCAGCCCATGGACACCAGCAAACAACAATCGACGGAGGCTACAGATGCATTGTCAGCCCTGAGGAGTAGGATGAAATGCCTCGCCGCTCCTGATTATACTGGACTCACTATACCTAATAGCGCAGCTATTTTGCGGCACAAATCGGTAAGAGTTTAGTTTGTGTGTTTGTATGTTCGTTTGCGAAAAAGGTTCTCGAGTGGCAGCCACATACAGGCCCACCACAAGATGGAGTGACGACCTGCGCAGTGTTGCGGGAAGTCGATGGATGCAGGTAGCTCAGGGCCCGGCTTAGTGGCAATCATTGGGGGAGACCTATGTTCAGCAGTGGACTTGTGATAGCCTGAAATGTTGATCATGATGTTCATTAGCTCCCTTATAGCTTCTAAGATAATTTTCATATCTCGATTGAGGTCTCGAGGTGACTTTAGCTTTGTTTAAAAGTTTCTTATCGTACAATTTACTTGATTTTTTTGCTTTGCCCTGGTAGTCTAGTTTTCAGGGCGCTCTCTTTAGTTTCATAGAGCGCGAGTGACTTGGGTTCGATCTCCGGTGCCGGCACAACTAAAATTGTTAATAGCAATTTTAAGTGCTGTATTTACCACTTGCTCAGCGTTGAAGGAAAACATCGTGAGGAAACCCGCATTAGAGCATCGTGGCGGACCCTTTCCGGCTCCTAAAACCCTCTCTGATACTCGTATTTGAGAAGGAGTCCTTTGTCCAGCTGTGACCAATTACAGGCTGCTACTTTACTTTACTTTTTCCGTAGTCTGGTTTCAGTTTTTTAAACTTATTACTAAGCCTAATTGTAAAGATTTGTACATAATAGGTTGTGCGAAAGGTCGTTGCATTAATGAGCTTATTGTTGAGAATGAATTCAGTGTAAATAGTCCTAAACCAACAGCATTATCTGCGATAACCACGTCAGCCTCGGGACAAAATATTGCCAACAATGGGTTTTAATATTTGTTTTAATAAAAAAATATATTTTCGTATTTCGTTCGTAAAATTTAATTGATAGAGTCGCTCTGTAGCGTAGCTATATTTAACTATCTAAATAGCGTTATTTCTGCTTCCTTGTTCTATTCTGAACCAGTTTGAATAGAAAATAAATTCATTGTAAGATTTAACAACCATTAAGACTACAGCATATTTCAAGAGCTTTTATAAATACACTTCTAGACTTTTCTGAAAATCGCTAGAAATATCAGACAGCCAATGAACGAAAGGACACCTGCATGATATAGTATGTTCTAGTCCAATGTAGTAAAGTGAAATTAGTAAAGTGAATGAAAACCCATTGCTGGGACTACGTAGCATAGCGGATTTGAGATCCTCTCAATTGCCGGCTACGCTTCCGCCACACTGCTCATAGACATGTGGGCGAATTCAACAAAACTATATTTTTTTTTAGATTCTTGATGTTTACGATAAAGGTTCCTCTGTATTAATCCTTCTATGTTTTTATATTTCTTTTCTTTTACAGTTTTTATTATTAATATAATTAAGGGAATGTTGTGTCTAACTTAGCTGGGTTGTATTGCATCACAGATCACAACATAATTGCATATATTTCGATGCTGTACGAACATGGAGTCGTCTTCAGGGACCCAGCACGTACAACTATGTAACACCTTACGTACTGGAAGGACGTGACGGGAAAGCATTAGGGTCTACGTTTGTAACAATGCAGTGCAAATTGAAAATACATCCTATTCTTGTTACACGGAGATCATTTGTCGGTGCGATAAAATAGATACATGTCCTATTTACAATTGGTGCTATTGTATAACGCTGAAATGAAATATTAATAATTAAATTTCATTACTACTTTATTCTATATATTGATTTCATTACTACGAGTAAGTTCATTAGTAGAAGGCCCGGCAGATCTACCATCACCTCCTATTTTATTTTTTTATGTGTAAAAACAATAGAACTGCTGGACATAGGACTCTCCCATAAGGAGGATTGGTCATAAATAGCGATCGGAGTACTAGAAACCGCGCACCATAGACGCCAACCTAGCCCGTCATTCAGGCTGACCTGAGCCTGAGCTTTAGACAAAACTTACCCTTAAATAGAGAATTGTTCGTCAACACTTTCTTGGAAAGGTCTTAAACTCTGCTGATAATGTTTTTTTTTATTAAATTACTGTATTAGTAAATTATGCTAATCAAACTTCAATACAATAACAAGGCATGCTCTTATTATATGAAAGGGTTTTGGAATCAGGGAGGGTCAGCCAAGCTGCTCCAGTGCCGGTTGACAATTTTCACATGTCCTGGAAATATATATTTGTTTATCGTTTCTCACACATGCATGTTTTATTCACGATGTTTTTCTTCAGCGGCGATAACCCGGTAAATTTAACACTTCATCATCATCATCATCATTTCAGCCTATTACAAGTCCACTGCTGAACATAGGCCTCCCCCAAAGATTGCCACGAAGCTCGGTCCTGAGCCACCTGCATCCATCGACTTCCCGCAACACTGCCCAGGTCGTCACTCCATCTTGTGGGGGGTCGTCTTACACTGCGTTTGCCTGTACGCGGCTGCCACTCGAGAACCTAATTTAACACTTAAATTCGCTGTTTTTAAAATATCAAAATATTTTGTGTTTTCTAACAATTTCACAGAAATTCCGTGTAACATAATTCTTCTAAAAAATATCACTTGTGCGTTTTTTTTTGGGACATAGTGGATAAGATGCCAGTAGGGATAAGAACTTCCTTCCCGGCTTCAAAAACCCTCTCAGACACTCGTATTTGAGAAGGGACCTTTGCCCAGCTTTGGGCACTTAGATAATTCAACTTTACTTTGTTACTGTTACTGTTCTCGAAGCGGTCTTCAATATTAACGTACAGTAAAAGTGGAAACGTCGTCTTCCTTTGAAATAAGATAATCCCATGAGTAACATAATGAATCCGAGCACTTTGTAACACTTTGCTTTCGCTTAATTTTCAAGGCTCGTTGTAAATACAAACGTTCATTTTTTTTTACTTACAAAATGCTGGAATGTATTTAGAAAGGATAAACAAAAACGGGTGTTTTTAAATACTAATTGCTAACTAAGCTGTGAGGTTTATGGAAATTACTTTATCGAGCTCGTGTACATACCGTTTCAATTAAAATATAAATGTTTTTTTTTTTGGAGAATTAAAGCTTACGTTATAAAAATCATTAATCCATGCAATGTCGAAAACTCCTTTTTTATTTATAACCCTAACCTTGAAATAAATTAACCCTAGCCTAGTGGCCAGGGCGCTCTCATTAGTTTCAAAGAGCGTGTTAGATTTAAAGGTAAAATGAACTAAAATAATGTCATAAACGCGAGTGATCCGAGTTCGATCCCCGGTGCCGGCACTACTAAAATTGTTTAAAGCAATTTTAAGCGCTGTATTTATCACGTGCTCGGCGTTGAAGGAAAACATCGTGAGGAAACCTGCTCCTCTGAAAAATAATTAAAAATATTATTTCGAGAATATGTGAAGACCGCCAACCCGTACTGGAGCAGCGTGGCGGGCCCTCCCCGGCTCCAAAATCCCTCTCAGACACTCGTATTTGAGACGGAGACCTTTGCACAGCTGTGGGCACTTACATACTTCTACTTTACTTTACTATTTCCCTCCTCCCTCCCAACTCCTAAATGTCGTTTAAGGTCGGCAACGCACCTGTGGCCCCTCTGGTGTTGCAGATGTACGTGGGCGACGGTAACCACTTACCATCAGGTGAGCCGCTTGTTCGTTTGCCGCCTTTCACATAAAAAAAAATTTAAAAATCAGCGTGTAACTAGCTCACTGCTAGACAAAGATCTCCTCTCTCTCTCTCTCTCTCCTCTCAATATTTGAGTAAGTTTTGTGCCGGAAAGGTCCACCACACCAAAGACTTCAGATGTCCTGGATTTTACTTTTATTATTCGTCAGACATACCAGTTTCGTTTCCTTACGACGTATTCCCTTACGTGGTAAATACAGCACATGAAATTGCTAATAACACTGTAAGAGGTGCCGGCACCGGGTTTCGAAATCAGGTCACTCGCGTATTACGAAAATTAAGCTAATTCTCTGACCACTGGGCTATCACGGCTCGACGTCTTTCCGTTCTTATTCATCAGTACATTGTCCCAGTGCTTGTCGGAGTCCACTTTTTTTTATTTATAACAACTCTTTTATTTTACGTGGGCTATACCTAATACCTATCTTTTAGTGATTCAATATTTTTCTGTGCCCATAATGCTAAGGTTACATATATAGTCTGTTAGCAAAGTTATCCAGCGTTTTTAGCATTTAGACCTTGGCAACAACTTACGTAGGTTTACATCAAACAAATCAAACTTAACAAGGAGTTCAATCGTTAGATTCGCTTGGCTATTCGTATTGTATTATACTCTCTTCATAATTACATACGTTAGAAAAGTTTCAAATCCATGCGATTTCTTTACAAACTCAAGTAAATTCAATAGATGCCTAGTGAAATTTTATATGAAACGTAAAGAACGTTTTGTTTAGAGATAATTGAACTAACAAATACTAACAAAATGGAAAACTATTACATTTTTATACTGTAATATTCTTTTGGGTTGGGGTGAAACGAACCAACAAACAGTTCACCTGATGGTAAGTGGGTATTGCTGCCCATGAAAACCTGGTACCCAGACCCAGACGACACCTAGGGATACTAGGAGCCTAGCGCCTAGAAAAAAAACACGTTTAAGTTTTCACGCTAGTAACGTCACGGAAACATCACGAATGACAAAACAAATCGAGCGGAATATTTCCACTTTCAAATCCTGGATCACTTTCAACGTGTAAGCTTAGGAAAACCAATTAATTTCCCATTAAATTCTTTTTCCCCGTCAATTGCAAGTGACGTGTGTAAATCGCACAAAAGATGCTTGAATAAAAAGGAAATAATTTTCCAGCGCACAACCGTTTCTAGTTTCAATTAAATTCTGTTGCACTATGACAGCTCTTGTAGACTGAAAATAAATTTGAAAATACTCGCAAATAGTAAAAGCGCAATAAATGCTAACGGTGGATATGACACTGGTGCGATTAAAATTGTTTTGTGGTTGAAATATCTCGAATTAACATCGTCCGGGTAGTAATTTTTTTTTTTTGCTTCGTTTGCTTTTTTTTTAAATGAAATACATCATTTATTAGGTGGTAGCCTAGCGGTCAGGGCAGCTACTTTTCATAGAGCGCGAGTGACCGGGTTCGATCCTCGGTGCAGGGACCACTAAAATTGATAATAGCAATTTTAAGTGAAGTATTTACCACCTGCTCGGCGGTAAAGGAAAACATCGTGACGAAAACTGCATGTCTGAGAAATAATAAAAATATTATTTCGAAGATATGTGAAGCTCGTCAACCCGCATAGTAGCTGCGTGGCGGGCCTTTTCCGGCTCCAAAACCCTCTCAGATACTTTTTTGGAGAAGGAGACCTTTGCCCAGCAGTGGGCACTTACAGGCTGCTACTTTACTTTTCTTTTTATTATTCATTAGGTTGTCTATTTTCTACAATATTATGTTTCGTTGCACTTAATTTATTTTTGTATTTTATGACATGAAATTTAAATATTGTTCTGATGTCCGATTTAGTCCACGGCGACTACTTTCGAGCACTATCGTCAGTTGTCAACTGCTCAGGAGATATTATAGTGCCGCAAGTGTGCGCGCAAACTTTCTGTATGTGACACATAGTTTCCTCACTCACACGTCTTTATCTTCCCATATCCGATGTAACGCTGATTCGATTAGATCAGATCAGTAGAAGGGACAGATGCGGTGTCAGAGACACGATACGAACATAACATAACTAGACACGAAAACCTATAATTTGTGGTACAAAGCTGTCAGGTACGGTAGGTGGGTGTTTAATTATTAGAATTCCTTTAACATTCCTATTTAAAATATCTCTGGAAGCAGGTGCAGTGCCATCCCTTTGGAAAAGTGCGTTAATAACTCCTGTATACTAATGTAATAAAGTCATAAACAAATGGTTTAAAACTATAGGCCGATATCAAAGCTTTGTCATATTGCTCAGATATTGGAGCGAGTAGTTTTTGATCATCTCTACACGCGGCATTGAAACATTCATTTAATCCCCATCAGCATGGTTTTTTTCAAAGGGCGGTCAACAATATCAAATTTAATACTTTTAATGATTTTATTGGAATATGGGAACAAGAGGTGATCCATTTCGATGGATGTCGTCTTACGTACAAAACAGATCACAAGCGGTGGTGGTAAACGGATACATGACATTCAAAACTGCTTTCAAAATTTTTCAAGTCTATATACCATCAGCAAACAGTATTGCAGATGATATGAACATTTTTCGAGTTTTTAACAACGCTAATGATGGCATGTAACTCCTAGAGGACCTGTCAAAACTGGTCGAATATTGTAGGAGTAACAGGTTAGATCTAAATGTATGAAAGGCCTTGTCATGTCCTTCACACGAAAAAAAACACCATTCATGTTTGATTATAGCATTTGCAGTCGCGATTTAACAATATCTACAGGAACTAGAGATATTGAAATCCTTTTGGATCACAAGTTAGAAAACTATCAAGGTTCTTTATTGTGCTTTTGCGCAGACATCTCGAATTGGCGTCTCATGTTTGGAACCCTCAATATAACACCTATGTATCCAGAATCGAGATAAAACAACAAAAAATCATTACATTTGGCTATAAATTGAAATCACCTACAGAAACCAATATGTGCACGTGTGCGCGCTTACTACTTCTACCTCTGTACGTGCGAACAAATACAGCTGATGTAATATTTCTATCAAAGATCGCACAAGGTATTATAGACAGTCCTGTTTTGCTCGCAGAGATACTGTTCAATATCTCGCATAAAAACATGCGTAACTTAGCAATTTTATCAGTACCATCAGCACATACTACATACAGACAAAACTCATTTTTATTAAGTGCCGTTAATATTCTGAATAAACATTATAATGATGATGATTTGGATCTGTTGTGCAATAGCTTCAATACCATACGCAATTTTACAACTAAGATTTCAATCACAGACAATTAATATTATATAGTTTAAACTTTATGCATCTTTCGTATCCCAAACTATGTATTTTGCACGTCATACTATTTATGTTTTTAATTGGCGATTGAAATCCAATTGGATGTTATCTTTTAGTTCTCATTTAAATAGATAGACTTGCTGATTGTAAATTATTTTGTTACAAACATGTGAATTGTGCTTATAGCTCCTGATAAAATATTATGTATTCTACTATTGAAGAGTATTTAGCTATAAGTTTTTTCAAAAAATAATCAAATGAAATACGGGAATGTTAATCTGTAAACGACCATAGCCACCCTTATTTACCTACCAAAAAGTTTCCTAACATTGTCTGGTAATAAAGTAAATGAATATTCAAAACCCCCAAAATAAATTTCAAATGTCTAATTAAGTGTTTTCCTAAATATAAGAAATCATTAAGTAATCCCTTACTTTAGCATAAGTTATTCCCCAACGCATCCGCTTTAGGAAGGCTCATAGGAGCATAGCAAAAAATGAATACTTTAGATACAGAGAAGTGTTAGTTTTTTTTAGTTTAGTCCCATTAGACTTGTTTCCTCCTTCGTTTGGTTAAAAATTTATAATATCACTTAAACTTGAGGAGTGTACAAGTGACAAGAAGTTACTCGTTTCTCGTGCATAAACCAAACTTGTTACGAAATCTGCTTAAGTAGTTTCGCAAATAATAATTCTGCTCAAACTTGGCTTCTCCTTTGATGAGTTCTTGACTGGGGAATTAATATTAAAATAAATGAAATGTTAATGACTGGGATTAATCTCTCTAGACTTTGAGATGAGGCCACGCCACGTCTCTTTAGACACTTCTGTTTTTTTTTTATAGGAAAGGCGGCAAACGAGCAAGCGGTGCATCGGATGGTAAGTGATTACCGTCGCCCACATCTCAAACACCAGAGGTGCTGCCGGTGCGTTGCTGGCCTTGAAGGGTATTTCATTCGCCGTTTCCCAAAACCGCCCAGGCAAGTCAAGCATGGAGTATTTGCCCATACTCACCACGCCATATGAAATGGTGAGCGCAGTACCGATCCTCGCGCGCGTCTTCTATTCTATATTCCTTTCAATAAGTTAAAAAAAAAAAAAATGTTTTTATGTAGACTTTATGAAAAGGGCTATAATATAAAGGCATACATGGATGTTAATATCCCCCGGGAATGAGTTGATCGCTCCCAAGATGTTACTAAAAAAAAATATTGTAATATTTTACTATTTAAAAATTGTGTTTTGAAAAAAAAAAAGACTAAAAATGGACGACTGCCTCTCGCCTGTTTCGTCTCCATTAGAATAACCTCATTACGAAACGATGGTATGTATAGGTATGTATGTATATATTCACACCTTGTTCCAAACGGGGTAGGCAGAGACAATCTTCTTCCACTTGCTACGGACCTGACAACGTCTTTCGCTTCTCCCACTTTCATCAATCTTCGCATGGATACTCGTTGGTTTAGAGTACTCTTGACCTGGCCTTTTTTCAGATGGTCTCCAATTTGATCGTGAAATGTTCGCCTAGGTCTTCCTCTTCCGACTCTACCATTTACATTCGCCTCATATATTCGTTTCTTCAACATACTTTCATTCATCCTCTCCACATGTCCAAACCAGCTCAGCATCCTTTTCTCAATTCGTGTCTTTCACGCCACAACGCTCTCTGATCACATAATTTCGAACCCTGTCAGTTATCTTCACATCAACGGTGGTAGATTTTAAATATATGACGTTCGACAAGTGAAATTAACATATCTTATGTTGATGAATAAATGATTCGATTTGGTTGTTGGCCTTTCCATAAAAGCCTTTATCCAACAGTGGACGTTCATTACTGACTGTAGTAATGTTCTGATTTTCACATAAGTTTACACTTTCAGATTTAGTTTTATTTTAATATCTATAGCAAAAATATGCGTACTGAAAGAATCTTCAAAGTCTATTGAAAATAACTTATTTTTGAAAAAGCTTCGCAGTACAACTGTTACGAGATTCGTTCTCTTTTGCACTTTAACAGCATATTTCATCGCAATATTACTTTGTAATTGTAGCCACTTGTAAAATTGCTATATAAAAGCACTCTTAAATGAAACCTCTCGGGTAATTCAGTGAGAATCGTGCAAATTGTGATAGTGAAACTTGGTAAATCTTAATGGCTTGTGAGATATTAAAATGGAACAATTTTTCACTGCCTCCTTATGAACATTTATCAGTATTATACAATTGTAATATTATGGACATTGAGTTTATTTCTTTGTATTTTTAATTTTAAACGAGCTGACTCAGGCAGACGTTTTTCTGCCCTTTTCCGTAGATGGCGGTGAGTAATAAAATTTAATAACAACTCTTTACTAAAAATTTGTAATTTTCTTTTTTGGGGAATTGTATGTTGGTGAGTCATTTTGCTCCATAAATATTATTATTATTTTATGTAACTTTGACCCCAGCGCCAGCTATCGGGTTCTAGCGTAGCTATCAACCATTATCTCGGCAGTACAAATATATTGTAGGATAAAACCTCATTCCGTCAAGCCGTTCAAAATTTATACGATCACAAACGTACGGAAGTCGAATTTCTATAAATATAAATGAAATTTATAGGCTACTCGTATCATTATCATCATTTCATTATTTCAGCCTATCACAAGTCCACAGCTGATCATAGGCCTCCCCCAAAGAATATGCCTTGATTTTTATAGATAACTTGTTACAAAAAAAACTTATTAACCTTTATGTGTCATAACAATATAATCGGTACTAACGCAACTGGTCGCTGTGCCATAGGTCCTGAATTCAAATCCCAGCGGAAGCCAATATTTGTATAAAAAAGTTATTGGTTTTCGTGTCGGCTTCCGGCAGATATTTGAGATGCCAACGGCATACCTTTTCAGATAAGGTACCTATGATATGTGGACTTAGGTGCGAGGTGTCTGGCACTGCGCTTGCCAAACCGCCGGCAAAGCATGGCGATTGACTCTATCGTTGTTAAATATACAATATACATAAGCTCAAAAAACCGTATACCCAATACTAGGGTGGTCAGAGGTCATTTATTTTAGTCGTTACAAGACACTTTTGTCTAGAGCTTGCTTGGAACAACGTGAAAGGTGGTGAGCCTGTCGCCGTGTAAGTGTTCAGGCCGACGAAACAAGTCGTACGAGCCACAGGATTTATAGATACGTATATACTCCTTCGGAGGCTGATTCCCTAATTAAAAATATTTCTGCTGATAGTCAAGAGATAAAAAAAACAGCGTGAGGCGTCGAAGGACACCCGGCAAAAGCGAAGCTTCTTACGCTTTGTACATAAAATATAATTATTAAACAATATCGTTATGGTAGTTCTTGCTTATTGTAGTTAATTGCTAGTTTCTATCTCAAGCACTCTGTCTCGCTCACTCACCTACGCGTTGCCTAGCCAATGAGGAGCGTTGCAACTTCCGTTCCTACGGTCGTGACTTCAACCTATTTCCCGAGTTAGAACCTCATCGCAAACGAGCGTTAAGATGCTTCGCTTCATAAACAAAACGAATGTCCAAAACAGATTTTTTACTCATTTCAGTTGATATGACCTTGTACAGTAATTTCAAATAACGTCTTAACGAAGTGGGCCTCCATTTACCTCACACACCGAACGAAACGCAGAAGCACAAAGTGCCACTACTTCACGCCGGTATTCTGCCTGGTCTGTTGGCTCATTCGAGCTGTAGCAAAAGCTACCGCATGGCTCTTCCACTTACCAAAATGTGGTCGAAATCGGCCAGGAGGACAACAGCATCATGATTTATCCGACGTAAAAACGTTAAAAAGATTAAGAGGCACTTGAAGATGGGAGAAGAAGAAAGCTTCACGTTCATTTATATATTCTAGAAGTTATGGAAGGGTTGAGCGTAGATAACGGATATTCATTTGGCCTGACGCAGCGTAACCAAACGAGCTTCCGCATCCCTTTTGCCTCTTTGGCAGATAAAACGTGACGTGACGCGTTTCGTCACCGGGTTTTGCAACCAGAGATCGCCATGAGAGTGTCAAGGCTTTCTCCTGGAGGGGAGTACTAATATCATGTACGCCATTACCAAACATTAAAAAATCATGAATTCCATTATTAATGAACGAGTAAGCAATGTTTATAACGTGTGTCATTGATGATTGAAATGAAGACGTGAAGTTTATGAAAACCTTACGAGATACCGCACGAAATTGATCTGTTTTCTTTCCCCTCTTCCCCCCACCCCGCTCCCCCAGTGATAAATTTCCAGCAGATCTATCTCACCGGTGCCATCGTGTACGTAAGAAACACGGCGCTGCCTCATTTATCTACGCTACAGTTGAGTAATGACATCAAGTTTACCGGATAAAATACATTTACACCGGCGACATTGAAAGAAAGAAAGAAAGAAAGAAACATTTATTGCACAAATACCCCACTCGATAACAAACAAACATTGCAACACATTTAATCAAACAGTTATTGACACAAACAATGTTTAACATTGCCTCCTCTAGACGCGTTGCGTAGCGCACGGGGCGAACAGACCACACTCAGCTTAGTGCTGCAGTTGAGACTACAGCGCTGGTTTTCAGTGGGCCTGTGTGTCGAGTGACGTACGGACGTTCGTATAAATACGGGGAAAGATATTTTCAACTATATTGTACATAGCTTAAGAAATATCAGTAACAATAATAAAATGAAAACTAACTTAACTATAATCAAGGATAAATAGATTTAATAAATACAGCTTTACAAAATTGTGTCTATGAGCTATGGGAGCTTTACTCTGCATTGCTCTGTACATTGCAATGTGTTACGTTTCATATTCATAACAGTTTTAGACGTTTCTCTTTAAGTCGTCTTTTGAAAAATTTTAATTATATTATTACTACTTAAAACTAATCCGAAGGAAAAAACTTTTGGATGTCATAAATTGGTCTGTCTGTGCGTATGTACGTATGTAATCACGTCAACGACCGTTAACTTAACGTACGCCGTTTTTGTTTCCATTAATTTCCGATTCTTCATTTCCGATTAGATTCCGATTAAAAAAACCAGATTACCCATATCAGATATATCAGATATAATGTATATACTTATATCAGGTATATAGAAAGATGATTATCTCTCCATTTGGCAACAAATACAGTACGAGCAAGCGGTTCACCTGATGGTAAGTGATTACCGTCGCCCACGACCGGCTTGCCGGCCTTAAAGGATATTGAGGAGTTGGGTGAGAGGAGGAAAATAGTAAAGTAAAGTAAAGTAAAGTAGAAGCCTGTAAGTGCCCACTGCTGGGCAAAGGCTTCCATCCCAAATACGAGTGTCTGAAAGGGTTTTGGAGCCGGGAAGGGCCCGCCACGCTGCTCTAGTACGGCTTCAGATATTCTCGAAATAATATTTTTTATTATTTTTCAGACACGCAGGATTCCTCTCGATGTTTTCCTTTAAGGGTATTTGGGAGATGAGAGGGAGGAGGAGGAGAAGGACTCTGGTTACTCTGGACTCACCGAACGAAACGCAGAAGCACAAGATGCCTCTACTTCACACCGGTATTCTGAGAAGCCGTGGTACCAACCCGGACGAGTCGGCTCATTCGAGCAGCATCAAAAGCCGCCGCTTGGCTCTACCACATTTATACATATTAAATGTACTTGCTTGAAAACCAAAAAGTAGGTGTCCCAAAGTATTCCTCGTAGTTAGCGGTTACGACAGCGAATGTCTCATTAATATCACACTCACACGATATTTAACTATTAATAATACACTTACTATTTATTAATTCATTGCCTATTCCAAAGTACTTACATTCCTTTCATTAACATAAGATGCTCAGGTTTAAAATTAAACTATTATCTACGGCAGCGGTGGCAAGTGCGAAATGAAAAAATAATAAAATGATTATAGTACATGGTAATAATAATAATGGAATGGTCGCCCAGGAAACTGAGCAGTTGAGGAGCTTGTTGGAGGAGGCGATGCTGATTCTACCGCGACTCCTCCGCATACCGCCTTAAGCAAGCGGAATCGGGCTGTCTGTATTTTTGAAATCTTGCAGCAGGCGCATTATAGATCAACCGCGGGCACGGGTTGGCCACCTCTGATCTTTTTTTTTTATAGAAAGGACGGCAAACGAGCAAGCGGTTCTCCTGATGATAAGTGATTACAGTCGCCCACATATATCTGCAACACCATAGATGCTGCAGGTGCGTTGCCGGTCTTTAAGGATATTTGGAAGATGGGAGGGAAGAGGAGGTGAATAGGGAGGGCCTCCGGGTACCTCACTCACCGAACGAAACGCAGAAGCACAAGATGCCTCTACTTCACACCGGTATTCTGAGAAGCCGTGGTACCAACCCGGACGAGTCGGCTCATTCGAGCAGCATCAAAAGCCGCCGCTTGGCTCTACCACATTTATACATATTAAATGTACTTGCTTGAAAACCAAAAAGTAGGTGTCCCAAAGTATTCCTCGTAGTTAGCGGTTACGACAGCGAATGTCTCATTAATATCACACTCACACGATATTTAACTATTAATAATACACTTACTATTTATTAATTCATTGCCTATTCCAAAGTACTTACATTCCTTTCATTAACATAAGATGCTCAGGTTTAAAATTAAACTATTATCTACGGCAGCGGTGGCAAGTGCGAAATGAAAAAATAATAAAATGATTATAGTACATGGTAATAATAATAATGGAATGGTCGCCCAGGAAACTGAGCAGTTGAGGAGCTTGTTGGAGGAGGCGATGCTGATTCTACCGCGACTCCTCCGCATACCGCCTTAAGCAAGCGGAATCGGGCTGTCTGTATTTTTGAAATCTTGCAGCAGGCGCATTATAGATCAACCGCGGGCACGGGTTGGCCACCTCTGATCTTTTTTTTTTATAGAAAGGACGGCAAACGAGCAAGCGGTTCTCCTGATGATAAGTGATTACAGTCGCCCACATATATCTGCAACACCATAGATGCTGCAGGTGCGTTGCCGGTCTTTAAGGATATTTGGAAGATGGGAGGGAAGAGGAGGTGAATAGGGAGGGCCTCCGGGTACCTCACTCACCGAACGAAACGCAGAAGGACAAGATGCCTCTACTTCTGATTTTTCGGATGTGATTGGCGGATCTACGGATTTTATCGCGTCTAATTTTGTTTTTTTATATTCCAACAACAACAACAATTCAAATAAGTTGAATTATTATTTTAAGTTAGAGTTAGTAGGTTCGGACTTTAGGATTTTCCAAACTATTATTAGGATTGCAGCCTTTTCGAAAACCACAAACTAGTTAAAACCTATCTGGTTTGCTTATTACGTAACGGAATTATTGCTTTGTAGTTCAATTTGCACGATGAAAGCTCCTCCAGAGCACAAGATGTATTAATTAAATTTCAAAGGATCCAACCACTGGATGGTTGGATCTTTGTTATTAATTCGCACTTTGTTAACACTGGGTGATGACGTTTTGCTCTCAAAAATATGCTGTTAGATTACCTATGTAGGCAGGTATCTGTCACTCCGTGCATATGTATTGTGTATGTATTGTGTTAATACCAATCAGCCTGTCGGAACAACTTGAGGCGGCTGGTACTCCGTCACGGACAGCTTCGAGATCAAATGCAGAAGGCGGTGCTCCTCGATACCGCTCGGATAGTCCGCCGGTTTCTTTCCCTTCACCATAAACCTCGGCCGTCAGACGAGAGCTTCAAAACAATTATTTATTTTACTCTATGTATCTTATTAATACGACCTTTAAAATCTTATTTTTTATGGCGATTTATATATCTATGGACTCCAGCCAGATAAGAATATATATAAATGCCCTACAAAGTAATAATAAATATTATTTCAGACTATTACATCCATATATAGTTAATAAAAATTTTGACATCCATCAGTATATATGTATCTTAGTATTGTAAGACAATCTAGTTGTCCCGGTGCCTACTAGGTGGTGAGCTTCTCTGCCTAGCGTTCCGCCCAACAGCAGTGTATCAATGGTTGTGTTCCGGTTTAAAAGATATACGACAGCCAGTATAACCATGCAGTGGTACAGGGTGGCATTTGTCACATTTGACAGATATCGCTTTCAGGATGTCCTTGCTACTGCTTCGCATTAGCAGCAGTATGCAGCAGTGAGGCAATTTACCTGGGAAGTGTTAGGAGAAAAGTTAAGTAACTCGATCAAAACAATACATTCTGGCACGTAAATAACGATGAACACTTGACTTCAATATAACGCACTAATGACGTATTTCTCTTTGTTCAGTTTGCGGCCTAATTAACAGACATACGTACGTATATACTGTATATATTAATTGTTAATTAGTACCAGCGGGTTCGACACAAACACGGAACAATTATTTGTAGAGCCTCCTGATTATAATTATGGCTATGGAGCACAATCGCGTGCTATGTATGTGCACTGCGCTCAAGTTTCAGTTTAAAAAAGTTAACGAAAACACGAGAGCTCAGCCTAGTGGTAGTATAGTGGTCAGGGTGCTCGCTTTAGTTTCATAGAGCGCGTCTGACCTGGGTTTGATCCCTCGGTGGCGGCATTATTAAATTTGTTAATAGTAATTTTAACTGTTGTATTTACCACGTCCTCGGCGGTAAAGGAAAACATTGTGAGGAAACCAGGAAGTCTGTGAAAGAATAAAAATATTATTTCGGGGATATGTGAAGTCCACAACCCTCCAAAACCCTCTCAGATATTTGAGAAGAACTTTACGAGAATTCATACATACAACATAACTTTGTTGTCATGAGGTTCGGCTACGGTAAAAGCTGGACACATAGTAACCAAAGGAAAGTGGCAAGGATTGCAACAATGGTAAACTGTTGCAATTGCTCCCATTTATTACAGTTAAAAGCCTATGCTCGGGACATTTCAATATGCTATATAGATGTTTCAAATATTATGGTATCTTGAAACCATAAGGATGAAGGGTGTCCGAAAGGACACAGACAGACGTACTAGATTATTAACCCTTCTCGTATCGTAACAATAGTGTTTCTGTCGTTTGAACACGTCAGGCATTAAGATTAATTAAGTGCACCACAGTAAGACGTGCTCTCAATGGCCGCTGCAAGTTCTAAAGGCTTATCTGTAACGAGATCAGAGTATATGCGGGCACGGGCGGCGGCAGGATTACTGCTATAGCGTCCCGTATATATATAAATAGCGTAATATTGAGCACAAACGTACGTATTGCTTCTGTTTGCATTTTTTACTAAATTTTCCACGGGGAATGTTTTGATGAACTGTTCGGATTGATCCCAGCTGCTGAGTTTCACCATCGTACATCGCGACAGAATTCGAAGTTCCATCGATACCACCTAGATGGTTGGCATTCCACCACAGTGCGTTTTAATCGAAGTTTTCTGCCACGCACTTCGACTTTGTAGAAGCAGCTGCCGCCAGCAGTATTTCCGAACTGTTACGACTTAGGGACCTTCAAGAAAAGAGTTTATTCCTTCCTTAAAGGCCGGCAGCACATCTGTAGCTCCTCTGGTGTTGTGGATGTTCGAGGGCGTCGGTGATCACTTACCATCAGGTGAGCCGCACGCTCGTTTGCCCCCTTCTTCTATATAAAAAAAACACCAATTAACACCGTTGATGTGATAATCATCACTTTCTTTATTTATAACGTAAACGAGAAAAAGCTTTTGCGTGCCATAAACTGACTGACAGGTCTTATAACGTGGTAGAGCCAAGCAGCGGCTTTTGCTGCTGCTTCAATGGGCCGGCTCGACCGGTCTGGCAGCACGGCCTTGCAGAATACCGGCGTGAAGTAGAGGCACCTTGTGCTTCTGCGTTTCGTTCGGTGAGTGAGGTAACCGGAGGCCTCCTCCTCCTCTCCATCCCCTTCCTGATCCTCCCTTCCATCACCCAAATACCCCTAAATGCCGGCAACGCAACTACAGTACCCCTGGTGTTGTATCACGTGGGCGACGGTAATCACTTACCATTAGGTGAACCGCACGCTCGTTTGCCGCCTTTCCTATAAAAAAAAACATGTATACTTACTTTATCTGTCACGGAAACATTTTCTTCTTCATCACCCACTAGCGATGCTAGTGTAGTAGTAGTACTCCATATCACGAGTCTGTGGGATTTGGGTTCGTCGAATTTGGATGGATCCTTCACCTTCATTCGCATGCCAGAGACACGTATTAACTAGCCGGGTGGGTACACTACCCGCGATTGAGATCGGCATTGGGAAAATGAAATGGTATATGGTAAGTGTGAATCTCTTACACCCCGAAAACTAGTAGTATCAGCTCCTAGTAGTTATATTGGATGGATCTCTTATAGTTCAAGTTAGAGTATTAAAGTATTTTCTAACATACCCACTGTAACCACTCAACAATCTAGTCCTATAGTTGCAGAGTCATTTCTCCACGTGAATGGTTCAGAAATTCCTGTCTTTCATTTTAAACATAAATTATCCATACAGATATTATTGAAGCGTTTCAGAATCAAAAAAAAATAAAATAAACGGAAGACCTATTGGGGTTTTCAATACATGTAATTGATATACTTATAACTGACATACCTCCAATATTAGTGATGATTTTTTAATCTGTGTGTCTCTTGTTTACTCTGGTATATTTCATTAGATTAGGCAACAGGCTTTACCTGTGTTTAAATAACGAAAATGCAACAAACAACAGTCTCCTTTCTGCCAGCCTTAATTAAAATAAATAAAAAATATATTTTCGTACAAATGATGTTATTAAAATTGAATGATTAATTTTAATGAAAAAAAAAAGTTGAATGGATTAAATGGCAATTCAGCTTCTCAAGAGAAAGATATAATAAATCTAGCATCGGTTATAAAACTAGTGTCGCATGTTCTACAAGCATGAAAAACGATATCCCATGATGTGATATCTTTTTTCATGTGATCTGTCTTTTGTGATCTTTCGAAAGCTTTTGATAGTGTATACCATAATATTTAATTTTTATACTTAAATATTACAGAATTTGTGATGCCGTACTTGATATCCTATTCTCATATTTCTCTAGTCGAGAGCAAAAAATTCCAATCAACGGTGTAGTGTCACTAGGTAGTGTGTAAAAAATGGATATCCTTCAGGGATTGGTACTTGGTTCATGCTTGTTCTTAATCTACATAACTGATCTTCTCTGTATCATTCAAAAAATGTTTGAAATAGTTTTGTTTGCCGATGTTAAATTACTGTAATTTAAAGTAAAAACAAACGACTATACACTGAATCGGCCCATCTAAATACCTACCGGATATTATTTTCAAAGATTTTGTAGCAAACAAATTGACTAATAAACGCAAAAAAAAATGTTATAAGTTTAAAGTATCAAATTAGTTACAGAATGCTGTAATTAACTTACGGAATACAAATCTAAATTTCATAAGTTTCGTTATTTTATTTGTGGATCAGAGACTTTATTAATGAACAGTAGCCAAATTAATTTACTCTGCATACTTTCACACTTCTGCAGCTGTATTGGAATTAGGAAGAACTTTGGGCAATCTAGTAGTAAATGTTGATGCTCTTATGTATTTGACTTTGAAAATGGCCCTTTAGTAATTTAAAATTGCAATTAACATCTTGTGTACATAACTGAATTGGTATCGTATTCAGGTATTCACGTAGTGTGAAATTTAAAACAATCGCCTTACACCAACGAATCTCTGGATTTAAGATTATCCAGCTGGATTCTAGCTGCTAACCCAAAGAATAATGGAAGAGCATATCCCTAATACTTAGAACCTGCAAAGAACTTCACAAAAAAAAAATTAATGGTAAAAGGAACAAACGAGCTAGCGGTAAGTGATTACCGTTGCCCAAGTACATCTGCAATACTGTATAAGAGGTACTGCAGGTACGTATTGGTATTTGGGATACAAGAGGGAGGATGAGGAAGGGGATGGGGAGGGTGAGTGGGCTTCCGGTTACCACACTTACCGAACGAAGCGCAGAAGCATAAGATGCTTCTAATTCACCCCAGTATTCTGCGAGGCCGTGGTACCGACCTGGTGAGCCAGCCCATTCGAGCAGCGGCATAAGTCGCCGCTTGGCTCTACCACAGATAAAACATTTTAATATAATTAAACATTTACCTAAATTGAGTTTCGTGTTAATGTCCTCCCATTTAACTTATTATGCGAATGAGTTGGAAACAATCCAATTTTACTTTACAAACATACAAACGTTACGATTTAAGTAAGTAAGATTTATAACTTTCCACAAATTTTCTGGAGTTTAAACTCAACGAGTACTTTCTCACACTGCAGGACATATTTTATTGCTAAATTTTACCATGCACTTACCTAAAATTACAGAATAAGCTCATAATTCCCACATCTTTGTACAATATAAACCAGATTGAGTAAATCTAGTTAATTATTTAAGAGTGTTTATTACGTAAAATACAAGTATCTTTTAAGCTGGAAAGGGTTTTCTACACTAGACATTACACAATGCAATAATAAACCACAAATAAATAACTAACGTACACATAACCTCAATTTTGTAAAACCATAATACTTAGGCAGGGAAATAAACCCACGTTTACTATGGTGATAAGACTGGAGGGTTAGATGCAGTGTCAGAGTCACTCACTTTATCTAAACCAGACGGGAAAATCGAATAACTGCATTCGGTACACATATTGACAGCTACTGGGACCCAGGATCCATTGCTCAGCACTCAGAACGCCTACCACTAAGTCACGCTATCTTCGTTAACATAACAGTAGAATTTCTACTGACACGTCATGAGTTACTATAGTGGTGACATAAAAAAAAAGTAGTCAGGGAACCAATCTCGCATAACGCCCATGTTTATTTGTTGCAATTACTGGTATACAGTTGCTAAGATGTGGTGAGAAAAATAAAAGTTATTTTAGACTATTATAAAGGTTTAGTAATATTTGAGAGCAAACCAATTTGTTGCAATATTACATTGCAAAATTATCACAAACAACCTGCAAGTTTGCAAACTGTGTTACTTGGAAAATTAGTACACTTTGTGATGACGTGGCTTAGTATTGGGTACAGAAATTGAAGGTCCACGGTTGTTACGACCTTTCGTGCTATATCGCATAGGTTACAAGAATCTTTCCTCTTTTTTTCCTCTGAATTTGTACATGTGGTATACTTATTATATGCACATGTTCCTTTACGATTTTTTAATCATACCACCCGATCCAAATCGCGTGTGTCGTAAAATTCATCTGAGGGAAATGTGAGCAAAATTTCAAGTGTCTACCTCATTTCATTGTCGAGATGAAGGTAGTGAAAACAAAACCTTCCGAGATTTTATAGTTTAACATTACTTTAAACAAAAAAAATATAAATATTTCTTTTGTAAGTCATCTACCGTATGGGTTTAGAACAAATGTCAAATTTCAAATTCATTATAGTCGATTTAAAGATAGTAGAAATAAATTGTACAAGATTTTATACATATAGATCCACAGGCTATTAAAAAACTTTTTCTAACTGAAAATTAGTATTTCTAATGTTTCCTGATATAAGTATATACACTTGGCAATTTCTCATAGAGTTACTAGCAGGTATTATGAATTTCCATTTGTCATGAGTTCAGCTTTGTCAACCGGCCATGTCTTACGCGGTACGTGGCGGGTCTCGGTACAGGGTTCGGTGCCGGAAATTCTTCTCACTCTGCGTTTATGGAGCACCGGGAGTTCGAGACACTAGTTTTTGGTGACCATAGTACATATTTATATTAAATAACTACAATCGCAGCACATTTTTTAGCTCTAGTTATTTTAGCTCTAGACATTTTTGATCATGTCTCGATTTCGTTAAACAAAATTAAACAGAGTAAAAATAATACACTAGATATTGTAATAAAGAAATTAAATTTAAAAATGTATCCAAGGGAGGATTAATGAGTCGAAAAGGGGTTGTAAAGTGATAATTACGGGCCTAATGGAGCTTGGGAGGACAAGCCGGAAATTAAGTCAAAATTTAAATAAAATTACGTACGCTTTACCGCCCTCCTGTGATTTATGAAAACAGGGATAGCGTATTCAAAAATGACAAATTATAAAAACGTAAAGGAATTTTACAAAGAAAAGACACTGTCCTTGTAGATACGTATCTATGGTCGTTGGTATAATATCAGTATGGTTAGGTTTGGATTAGGTGTTTTCCCTCGCTTCGCGCCACGGAAGGGCGGAAACCATTTGAACCGGTTACAGCCGGTCCGTGTGCACTTGGCGCAACCAATTAACTATTGCTATTACTAACGTATTCGGACGTTGCGATGTTCGATGCGAGTCGGTGGCTTGTGGTTGGGAGAATTACCACTCTTGTGGAGATGGTTTATCTACCATCTGTCGGACGCAATGAAGAATGAATCCATCGGGAGATAGTGGACGGCAGATTTTCTTATGCCGCCATCGGAATTTGATTAGTTCTGAAACAATAGTTTTTCCGTTATAATATTTATGTTATTATCAACTTTTTTGATTGGCTGTTGTAGAGCTAACAGTCCACCTGGCTTAGTACCATGGTTAGGTCTTAGCACCGTGTTAAACGAATGTATATTGTGTATTTACGAATGTATATGTATGTATATTATTTAATTGTATGTATTTATTTAATTGCATACATAATATGTATTAGAAATGCGTACATTAGTAGTAAAATTTCGTGTTAGGGTCTGCTGGAAGAAATTTCAATGTATGGAATAAGTATTGCTCTTGAACAAATCCTATGTTTTAATGTATTTATGCCTTTTTGTGTGTACATAAAAAAGTAAAGTAAAAAAAAAAGGTTGGCTCTCCAGCCTATAGACGAAGGAAGTTAGGATTGTGTTGACTACGTGAGGTATAAGATGAATGCTTCACATCCTGTAATTATTCTGTCCCAGTATATCTTTCAAACCCGAACACAACAATAGTTGCACTTTTTTTTTTTTCGAAAAGACGGTAATCGAGCAAGCGGTTCACCTGATGGTAAGTAATTACCGTCGCCCACATACATCTGCAACACCATAGATGCTGCAGGTGCGTTGTCGGTCTTTAAGGATATTTGGGAGATGGTAGGAAAGAGGAGGGGAATAGGGAGGGGATGTGGGCCTCCGGTTATCTCACTCACCGAACGAAACGCAGAAGCACAAGATGCCTCTACTTCACGCCGGTATTCTGCGAGGCCGTGGTATCAATCCGGTCGAGCCGGACCATTCGAGCAGCAGCTAAAGCCGCCGCTTGGCTCTACCACGCTTCAAAACTGCACTGTTGATTGTCGGCAGAAATAGGTTAGTACCTACCCAGACGACTCCTAGGCAGAGGAGTAGCCTACCACCTAAGACTAAGGCTATGAGTCTCCAACTGGTAAAATGGCCATCACATACATTGGAAACCTGAATTATCCAGGCCGGAGACGGTCGAAAAGTTAGAATTATTTACTCGACTATAATAATTTGCTCGCTTCACCACACAATAGTTTCAATTGCGCAAAATGAAAATAAATCTTGAATGTACGTGGTATTTGAAAATTACTGTAATAGCTATTTCCTACTGCATATCGAATATCTACAAAAGAGAAAATATACGTATATACGTAGTTCGTAAAGCTAGTGTTTTATTAAATATTATATTCTATAAATAAAATTCTTAGAATGAAAGTAGCGGGTGAAAGATATTTATCACACTTCTTTCTTACATAACAGAAAATTACGATTCAAAAACAATTTTTCCATGATTTACAATGCATCTGAATATGTGTTTGTTCACGTGTGTTACGATATTGTGTGATGTAATACACGTGAATGATATAAAGCTTAGTGTACATTGCGATACGATTACCAATTTTATAGATAATTTATTTAATTCACATGAATTATATAGAGTATGTACTCTATATAATTAATTTCTGATTAATTATCACACATAATATTTCAGCTAATAATAAATAAATTAATAATCTAATAGGTATAAAAATTTCACACATATTTTTCCTTTTTTAACCACCAATTTTGTGTTCTAAAATCTTCTCTCCCGGAATATAACCTCAAATATTATTTCTAGAATTCAAAAAATTTACTTTTATTGTTTTGCACATAACTAACTCCTGCCGGAACGCAGGACTATACAGGCAAAGACTGAAAGAGAGATACTCCTTAAAGTTCTTATTCTTATTGTGTTTGTGACTTATACTATTTTATTGCGAAATTTACTTATTTCGAAAGCAAAATGGTCTTTCTGCTGCCAAACAGCAGTACAATAACTGCAGCGTACCGTTCGAAAGGTACAGAGAGCCAGTATAAAATTACGGGCTGTTCGGCATTTCATCTTAGCCATCTGTAATGAAAAAAACTGTTTTTCCTGTGGTAATTTGTGACTTTAGTTGCGGTTTGCCAAAGAGTTTCGAAGCGTTTTTATTTTCGCTCTCATCTGTGTGTAGGCAGAGATTCTGAATTTCCTTTTGGAATTACCCAGCGTAACCAAAAGTGATTCCACAACCCGATTTTCTTGACTTTCCGGGAAATCACAGGTCACGAGCGTCTTAGTCGAATTTGCTTTCCGATCCTTTTAAGAAAATGTAAATAAATTTTAGTTTTGTATATTTTGTTAGAGATAGTTGATTACCGACGTCCACGTACATCCGTAACATCAGAGGGACTGTAGCTGCGCCGCCGGCTTTTGTCCTCAAAAACCCAAGACCCATGGCTCTGTAGTCAAGTATTTTTTTATTTTTTTAAAAAGTAAATTCATTAAATGTACAGACACATTGTTCTTTTTAAAAGAATGCTAGCAATGTTATTTTTAAATAACATTATTCCTGTTAACCCTCCAATTAAGCTTATAGCTTGTATCTGGAGTGGTTCACGACAATAGTCGAATGGCGGGCTCGAACTTACGACGTCATGTTTCGTAGTCCGCGCCCTAACCCATTTGGCTATTGGCGGATTTTGTTACAGTTTTATTACATGTATGTATAGTATTGAAACACAACAAAACAGTAGTTCCTAAGTCAACGCCTCTAAATGCCAGACGTCGTTCAAGAGTTAACTTGTCTTAACAGTATTTCAGGCGTATCTAATATTCCACGCTACACCCACTTGGGGCTATTTCGATTGTAAACCGTCGGGGAAATTAAATATGTAAAAATTAATGGCTAGAATACTGGAAGGAACGTCCAATTTAATCCTACAGATATCAATTTTCATTACTGCTTTGAAAGAGTTATTTCAATAATCGGAGATCAAAAGATTCTTCTCCTTCATCAGCCTCCTCGTGTCCACTGCTGACCATATCACTTTTCACAAAATTTGCCCGTACTCACCACGCTAGGCTAGCGCGTTGATGAAAACAGTGCCGTTGGCCTCTCACAGACGTTACTGCGCTCGTCTTTGGAATTTGGATTCGGCAGAGTCGGATGGATTTTTCACGGTCATTCTGCCACCAGAGCCGCGGTAGCCTAGTGGTCGGGCACTCGCTTTAGTGACCTGGGTTCGTAAATAGCAATGTTAAGTGCTGTATTTACTATACAAAATATTATTTCGAGGATATGTAAAGCCCGCCAACCCGCATCCGAGCAGCGTGGTGGGCTCTTCCCGGCTCCAAAACCTTCTCAGATATTCGAGAAGTAAGCCTTTGCCCAGCTGAGGCGCTCACAGCCTGGTACTTTATTCTGTCGCCAGAGCCATGTAAGGAAAATACTATAAAAACCTCTGATAGATACTAAAATAACCTACCAACAACATTCACATTATTAACGAAAAATATCTAGTTTCCTAAAATAATCGTCATCATTTTAGCCAGTAATATATATATGTTCACTGATTGCGAAACCGAATATATGCCCCAACGATTGCGACAAAGCATGATCGTCATCCACCTTCCCTTTTCATTTGTTTGCCCAACGGTTGTCAGTTCAGCGAGCTTTGTCGGTTATGCTAGTTCTGCTGTAGTTACGTATAGACTCAGCTTAATAAAAAAAAATAAAAAAAAAAATTCAGTAAAGTTAAGTTTGAATATATCTTTACTAAAACGCCTCTATAATATCAATTAATAATGAAGACGTCTTCCTTCCAAATTTTATCTATGGCAACAATTTCTTAATATCAGCTGTTGTATAATGCCTCAAGTGTACGCGCAAACACAGAGGCAACCGAGTGAAAGCCTCTGTGTTTGTGTGAGTGCTCTGTGCGTGTATCAGTTCATCTTTAATGGCCCGAATATGATGTATACGATATGTTTGGAGTAAAACCCAGTTAGAATATCGTATACACGGAACGCTAATGGATATCCTTTATCTCTGCCTACTCTTACAGGTGACAGGCTTGAGCGCTTATAATTTCACCATGTACGAGTATGTTTGCTAAATGAAATAATAATGCGATTGATTCATTACATATCGCATTGAATTCCCAATTGGCGAATGTATTTCTTTCTAAGTACGTGGCTCGTGGATTAACGTAGCGCCGCCGTTAATTACTACGTAATGCAATATCGTCACGAGTGCACTTGCTGCACAAGCCATAAGCGATAGCGATTTGAAAGAAAATAAAAGAAAAATTTTACCCTTTCACACCATTGTGGAAATTTTCATGCGTATTCAGAACCAATGAGGGATAATACCATCGAGCTGATCTGATGATGTACTACTACCCCTGAAATGCTACTACTAAAATCGATTCAAATATATTTAAATGATTTATTGACTTTAAAATTTACAATAACAGTAAATAACATTTTCCCATATTACGAGTGACTTTCATTTCCGATTACATTTCAATTATAATTACATCCATATTTTCTAAAAAGTAGAAAAAAAAAGTAGTTTTTAAAAAAATAATTAAAATACTAATTCGACATACACAAGACCACAGACTATATAACACACTTTTTTTTTAATGGAAAAGGCGGCAAACGAGCGAGTGGTTCACCTGATGGTAAGTGGTTACCGTCGCCCTCGTATAAATACAACACCGGAGGTGCTGCGGATGCGGATAGGAGTGACGATAAGGAGGGGGATGGGGAGGGGGAGGGGGTGTGGGCCTCCGGTTACCTCGCTCACCGAACGAAACGCAGAAGCACCAGATGCCTCTACTTCACGCCGGTATTCTGCAAGGCCGTGGTACCAATCCCGTTGAGCCGGCCCATTCGAGCAGCAGCAAAGCCGCCGCTTGGCTCTACCACGTTTAAAAATCTAAGTATAAATCTCAATATATGGTATATACCTTACACACTAAGAAATAGGTACTTAGGTACATTCCGTATCCGCTATTTTATATTTAATCTCGTATATATTGTATTTTCTGTGGTTTAGCGTGAGTTGAATACGTAACGTTACGTTTTTTACGTGGTAGAGCCAAGCGGCGGATTTGCTGTTGTTGGAATGGGCCGACTCAACCGGGATAGTATCCCTCCCTTTGTCTTTCCCTTCTCAACCCCCTAATATCCTTAAAGGACGGAAACACATCTGTAGCTCCTTTGGTATTGCAGATGTACGTGGGCGACGGTAATCACTTACCATCAGAGGCCAAAAAAAAAATTACTTCATTAACAATATTTCTTGCACCATACACCATGTTCTGTGCTTAGTTTTCTTAAGCTCTCCTCTTAACTCTCGAAGTATACGTTTCGATCCTTGAACTATAAATGATCAGAGAACGTGTTAGAAGTTCTCGCTTTTATTTATTATTAGACAAGCGCGTCGATTTTTTAAAGATTTTTACATCAAATTCATAATGTTTTATTTAATTAGATTATTCATAAGCTAAATCACGCATAGGCTTTGGCAGAGATTTTGAGTTTTCATTTGGGAATTTAGCTTAGTCAAACTGCCTTGGGGTCAACTTCCACTTAAAGAGCAGCGGCGCGCAGCGGCTCGAGGAGCAGTTATGATGCAAAATTTTGCCAAATATCTAGATCTAGATCTAAGAGAGAAAAGTTTTAATTGATAACCACGGGTGCTATGAAGCACTCGAATCGTCGGTAATAAAAAGAGTAATAATTAAACACGATAAAATTCGTAACAAATTTATGATATTGTTTTCTTTTTGTTTTTCATTGTCACTGTAGACTAGACCAGACTAGTAGACAGTAGTCTTTTAGATACTTATGAGCAGCGTATAAATGTACGGAAAAATACTGACTTTGTACTAATACACAAACTTAGGGAGTTTGTAGATTTATATTTATTAAATGAAATACGGAATCTCTGGGCTGAGATTTCAACGGACGGTACGGAGTCTGTGACGCTCTTCGCCGGTCATATCTCTGCGATGTTTTATGCGAGTATGTTTAACTGCATCGTATCATAGTGTAAAGAAAATCATTATTGAAACGAATTATTAATACGACAGAAACTATTATTTACGTTTTTTTTTATGAAAAATAGTCTTACGTTTGACCTCCATCTTGCCCGATGGAAGGCGAAGATGAGGCCTAGGATGGTACACGCTAGCCTAGATGTCTGTTCACTTAGGCTTTAAAGATATCCAGATTATAGTTTTCCGGAAAAACTGACCTCGGCAGAGAGTTCGGCACTTCTTAGCCGTCCGCATAAAGAAAGAAGAGGCAAACCGCTTCGTGCGTAATGGAGGAATGTATACAACATAAGGGTGGAACTGCTCGCCGCGCCTAGTTGTTCGGTGATGGAAAGGGGAAGGGGGTATCAGGTTATGCAAAACCTCCGCACACTCTCCGAAATGTATCCAATAAAAAACCGAGAGGCAGGCCACTCGTCTGCGGTGTTCGAGGTTTAGAAGATTTGCCTCTACGAGTGAGTCACTGCCTATGATCCTCTTCGCTCGGCGTTCCAACGAGTCCAAAGCATCAAGCGTTATATGGCGTAAGGAAACTATGAGAGAGGAAATTAGAGTTATTTCTAATTTCCTCTCTAGTTAACGCATTGTGAATTAATGTCATTATTGATTGCACTTGGTAGAGCCAAGCGGCTTATGCTGATGCTCGAATGGACCGCCTCGACCGGATTGGTACCACGGCCTCGCAGAATACGGGCGAGAAGTAGAGGCATCATGTGCTTCTGCGTTTCGTTCGGTGAGTGAGGTAACCGGAGACCCACTCCCCATCCCCCTCCTCATTCTCCCTCCCATCTCCCTTCGGACTTATGGTGTTGCAGATATACGTGGGCGTCGTTAATCACTTACCATCAGGTGCTTCCTAGTTGGTCGCCTTTCCCATAAAAAAAAACTATGCATACTTTAAAAGTTTTATTACTTTAAAAGCTAATTATATTTATCCGACTTGAAACGCCGTATTCGTTTCAAGTTGTTTTTTTAAATGTGTCGTTGATAAATAAGACCGATACTTGCTGCTTTCATTCTATTAACTGAAGTAGAGAAATAAATGTGAAATTGAGTAAAGTATAAATGAAACTCTGTGAGATACGAAAATAACAAAGATTTAAATGTAAATAGAACACGTAAATAATCTAATTTTCCACATTCTCATTATATTCTGGTACAATTTTGCGCCATCTATTGGAGGACTGATATCGTCATCATTGTCGATACAACCGAACAGTCCACAGCTGAACGTAAGCCCTTGGCCGAGCACGAGTCCGAGCCAATAGCATCCATCGACTTCTCGCTATGCCGTGCAGGTCGACCGTACATCTCGTGGGGAGTCATCTTACACTGCGTTCACCTGTATCAGGTTGCCACACGAGTAACTTTCATTCACAAAGGTTGTCAGTTCAGCGAGCTACATGATAAATTGAGCTACGTTATAAACACGCCATACTTAAATTACTGGGATACGCAGCGTCCCTACGCACGGGAAGTCCTCCAAACCCGACAGGCGTATTATTTTTTTTTTTTTTTATGGAAGAGACGGCAAACGAGAAAGCGGTTCACCTGATAGTAAGTGATTACCGTCACCCACGTACATCTGCAACACCAGAGGTGCTGCAGTGCGTTGCCGGTTTTTAAGGGTATTTGGGAGATGGGAAGGAGGATGAAGAGGGTTGGGGCGGAAGAGTGGGCCTCCGGTTAACTTACTCGCCGAAGGAAACTCAGAAGCACAAGATGCCTCTACTTCACGCCGGTATTCTGCGAGGCCGTGGTACCAATCCGGTCGAGCCGGTCCATTCGAGCAGCAGCTAAAGCCGCCTTACCAGCTGGCTCTACCACGCTTAAAACTTACTTACTTAATAATTTTACTTAATTCGATTGTTATGAAACTTGATATTAATTGTTATGATTAACGTAAACATGCACGTTCAATATGGTCTTTGTCTCTTATATTATGATTCAAAATAACAAAAGCTAATACTATGTCCTGTGACTAAACTTTTGTAGTGACATATTTATTATTCGTTGTATGTCCTGAGGCAGGGTCATTATCGATCTGTCATGTTATTCATCTTATTTAAAACAACGTATCAGATGGCTATGCTTGTCTTATCAGGTGAGCCGCACGCTCGTTGCCCCCCTCTTCTATAAAAAAAAAATACTCACTTAACCAACTTTAGTGGCTAACGCCTTCTCTTAATCTTTATATCGATATAACCGTCGCAACTATCACGGGTAAACTCCGCCATGTGTTACAAACAGGTACAGACAGTACAAATGTACTATGAATTTGTAAATTAAAATGTATACGTTAACTCGTAGCTTTATTCTCTTAACGCTTATACAAAACAGTGTCAACCATCCGTCAACGAAAATACGCCAACCGTTTCGTAGTGTAGTAACGTTGAACAAATTAGCATACCGCTTTACAAAACATACAAAATTAAGAGCATTTACTAAAGAATGTATAATTTTTGTATTTGCACTTACAAGATAAATTGTCTTTATTTTATTTTTTTATTAAATCCGTCCAAACCTATCTACATAGGCTGACTTTTGTAGCAATACATATTTTATTCCTGTTAATAATTTAATAATTTTCGTTGTGAAACTTTCAATATTTTAAATAACATTTGATTCAACTAAAACTCTTAGTTTATTACAGAAGCCTCCACGTCGCCTTCGACGTCGAGCAAAAGAGGCACAGCCCGCGCCACTTCGTCACTTCGACAGAATAAGTAATGCTCTTGCATATTTAACGTGGGCGAGAATTCTTACTTTCAGAATTTGAAAGCTATCTCAGGATCACTATTTATTATTGAAGTTCTTTTGTTTCTTTTATTCAGCCGAAGGGAGGAGTTCGAAAGGGTGGCGGTGACATAGTTTAATTTAATATTTTAACTGGTATAAGGTGAAGGGTACAAAGGCAGATAGTACGCCATGCTAACTAACATTTTAGGGATCGGCAAGCGACTTAATTTGATTCAAACATTCATCCAAATGTATCAGAAAGCCTATCAAAGTGCACTGCCGAATATAGACGCCTTTTCATAGAGGCACTCTCAGAACTGAGGAAAAAAGGTTCTCGAATGGCAGCCACAAGATGGAGTGACGACCTGCACAGTGTTGCGGGAAGTCGATGGATGCAGGAGGCTCAGGATCGTGTTTTGTGGTAATATTTGGCCGAGGCCTATGTTCAGCAGTTGACTTATGGTAGGCTGTAAAGATGATGATCACCACGCTAGACAAGCGAGGTGGTGAGTATAGTGCCAGCACTCCCGCACCAGCGTTACTGTTACCCATCACTAGTATGACGAATATGGGTTCGGCACCTGAATTTCCCCGGTGCCACGGCACCACCAAAAATTGTTAATAGCAATTCTAAGTGCTGAATTTATCACGTGCTTGGCGATGAAGGTAAAACTAATTGAGGAAACCGGCATTTTTCTTAATTATTTGAATAGCGGCAAACGAGCGAGCGGTTCACCTGATGGTAAGTGATTACCGTCGGCCACGTATATCTGCAACACCAATGATGCTACAGGTGCGTTACCGGCCTTTTAAGGTATTTGGGAGATGGGAGGGAGGATGAGGAGTGGAATGGGGAGGGGGAGTCGGCCACCGGTTACCTCACTCACCGGACGAAACGCAGAAATACTTTCATTCTTTTTAAGCGAGCCAGGCACCAGCAAATGCCGCCGCTTGGCTCTACCACGCTTAAAAACGTGAGATAGAAAAAATATTATTTTGGCATGTGAAGTAGTATACCACCGGACGGTCGGACACCAGACACCTACCTCACCGGACTAGATACTCTGGCACTCCCCTATATGACCAAGATAGCCGTGTGGTTAAGGGAGTAGTCCGAATCGGGAAACTCGAGTTCGTGTCACATGTCTTATATCCTCCACTACATCAAAGGGAGGAATCGAACATACGTCTCTCGAATTCCGAATCCTAAGCTATTTGTGTAAATTTGGGTTCCTTTTAATTTCCATTATATTAAAATTTTACTTTAATTTAAAAAAAATACTTTATCTAGTATGTATAGCATTATATGTTTTTTTTGTTTGATGTAATTTAATATTATGTTTTTAGTATAGACCAGTAATATTATGAAAAATATATTTCTACATTTGACTAGTTTGAAATAAACTTAAAAAGCGATAGTTACATTGGTGCATACGTTACGAATATATAATAATTTTCAACATGCGGTGCTCATTTTAAAACCAACTTTCGTTTTCAAAAGCAATTAGTTGCAAGCTCCAGTAAAAGCGTCGAGAAGCCCTTAAAGCTCACTCCAACGATCCCTACTTAGTTCAACACATTTATACAATTAGCTTTCAACCTGCTTCTATGTAAATGCTCAGTATATTACTTGGGTTTCATTTGCACTCTTGATTTATAAATATTAAAATGTTAATTCAGCCCGCTTTCGGTCATAGTATGCGTATGACCCGGGTACGATACGCGGCACTAAAATAATTGATTACAATATTAAGTACTACACTTACCAAATGCACGGCATTGATGGAAAATCAGCGTAAGGAAACGTCCACACTGCTAGGGTATTATACAAAGTTTTTATCGAGAAAATGTGAAATTCACTGCATTGGAGCAGACTGCCGGACTATTCCCTGCGGAAATGTAAACGGAGATCTTTGCAGAACGTTCCAAGGCCATTCGGAGTGGTTGTCCATTTCAATTTTTTTTTCTCCGCGAGAAAAAGGTGCATGTCACCTATCTGTCACTGGAGGCGTAGGTTTTGTTGGGATCTGAAATAAATGGCGGACCGATTAAAAACGCTGTTGCGTACCTCTAGTCCGTGAGGTCCGTGAGGCCATCAGGCCCGGCGGACTTGAAGGCTTCGGCGGAGGACTCTTGCTCTTGCAAGCCATAGTAACAAAGAGCAACGATGCTACAGTGATGATTCGACGTTCAAGGTCGCTGGCTACGGCACAGCGACCTTTCCTTTATTCCTGCTGCCGAACAAAAGATGTAGTTGTATTGGTATACCCAGTGGAGTCTTTCAGATACATGAATTACGATACATTATATTTTTGAAGTTATACCACCACAACAAGGGTGCCTTTGGGAAAAATTGTGGGAGTGATTTTTCACGATGCGCACGCACACCGACACCATGAAGATTTGCCATAATCGGCAAGCGGATAGATCGCAGTACTAGACACCCCGCATCTTGGATGATGCTGCGCGTCATTGGTCTGTTTAGTTTGGGTCTGGTAATTTTCGAGATGCGACTTTCGAGGCTTTTCCTTTCGTGGCCTCTCACGACAACCACGTGAAGAAAGAATGTGGCGGATTCTTAGCGCGGTACAATAAAGTATTATTGAACAAAATTGTGCAATGAAATTCTATTTTTAAAAATGTTTACGTGCAAGCGGACCCACTCGCACACTCATTGAACCGGCACAAACCGGTTTCAGCACTTCATGTGCGTACGTGGAAGCGTAGGTGAGAGCGGTCACGCCCACTGCAGGGCGCTTGTCTACATGTGGCATTCGTTCGAGATTGTATATGTATCTCTCTATAGCCTACATTCACATACTTCACGAAGGGTATTCACAGCCTGTGTAATTATAGACAAGAGGCAGATCACTACAGATGCGTTGACACCCCTAGAATGCCTTGTCACCTTCTGTTACTTACTCCCATTGAAGTTGTTTACCATGTACCAAGTCCATGCGCTGCAGTAGTTACTTATCACAGTACCTATTTGGTGGACTGTTAGTTTTTGTTTTTGTCTATTTGTGTGCATCATTTTATAAAATATTTTGTAGCTGTGTATTAGTATTATAGTTGTTCAATTAATAAAATTCTTAAAGTTTTACATTTTCGACAATGAACTTAAAAATTATAATAAAAGACAGTATTTTTAATTAAAAATATACTTAATATTATAATGAGAGTGTGAGTTTGGATTTGTAATCTCCGGAACTGTTAGACAGATTTTAAAAATTGTATATAACTATTTGATAATTAATTTATTAAATTTACATTATTATTATTATTCATTATTCTACGTCAGAAGAACTTAGATTGTAAAAGAAGCCACAAGAAATTTAATTTTTGAAGTCAAATAAATATGAATACATCAATTCATTCATAAACAAACATTATTTGAAACTGTAAATAAATCTGTGTTATAATTTCACAAAGAACTTGTACCTTTATTCCTTACCTTGTATTGACAAATCTACCAGGCCTCCATAAAACATTCTTTATTTAATATAAATCCTTGGGAAGCCGGCGCGGTCTGTTTGTGTTTTATGGAACAAAAGCGCTCCCAATAACACGCCGGAAAATATAAAATAGTAATTCGTTTCCAAACAAGCGGCCGCTTGTTTCGGCTAGAACATTCTATCGTACTCTATGCCGTAAACGGGCAAATCTCGCCGCGGCTGTACGCGAACTTCACGCTTCGCTGCTGAAGTAAGAGATGGCTTTGAAGTAATAGAAGTGTTCCTGTGCTTTGTTTTTGAACTGTCATTTTCATTATAAAATATAACTCAATCTCTCATCACAATGCATTTTAAAATCATTTAAAAAAAACATTTATGAAAATGCGTTCAGCATAGATATGCAGGTTGCATCACGTCACCGTCGAGCATGTGGTGGTAATTCAGCTATTAAATTTTCAATTAACGATTTTAGTGGCGCCGTAACCGGGATACGAAACCTGGTCCCTCGCGTACTGCGAAATAAAAGCAAGCGCCTTGAACAATGATCTTAACACGGCTTAACAGTATCGCTTACACGAAGGAAAGACGTGTGTGTCTGTGTGTAAAAAAAAAAAGCCAGGTCAAAAGTCCTCTAAACCAACGCATGTTCGTTTGTGCGAAGATTGATGAAAGTGGAAGAAGCGAAAGACGTATGTCAGGACCGTAGCGAGTGGAAGAAGATTGTCTCTGCCTACCCCGTTGGGAACAAGGCGTGAACATATACACATGGAATTTGAACCCAGGACCCATGGAGTAACAGTCAGGAACGAATACTACCGAGGCACGTCATTTATTTTTAGTTAATTATCACGACAGCAAAATTAATTAATATAACCTCATAATATTGAGCCTTATTTTTCTTACAATAATTTAATAGATTTTCGCAGAATAAGGTTTTTCGTACGGATATACCTTTCGCTCTCTAGGAGGCGTTGTTTACGGGTTCCCGCGGGCTTCAGTTAGCCACTTGCCAACAGGTGGACTGTTAGTTGCACACGAACAAACACCCAGACCCGGAACAACTTGTGCTATGCGGGCATCGAACCTGCAACCCCCAGCGCCGCTGGCAACGCAGCCAAAAGCTTTAGCTATTTCGCCACTAGTAGTCGTGTCTACTGCAGTAGGGACCGAGCTGTAACTTAAAAGCTATTTGACGGATTTTGATAGAGCTTTCTTTAAAATGTTTCTTGGGATTACAGAAGTGTTTCTGTCAAAGATCTGGCCAATCGCTCATAGCCCTTCAAGTATCATAATAAAATTTCTCTTGTGTCAACAAGTCAAGTATTAAAACGGCTTAACAGATATGCACAACATTCGGTACAGATTTAATTTATGCCATATTGCTATTTGTATCTCAATTGAGAGTTATCTGGGCACAAAGTTTGTGAGCACGCGGACGTAACCGCGGGAAGCCTTCAGTGTTTATATACGAGTAATGTCGTTTATCTGTATACATACTACGATACATACTCTATTTTGCTTCGCGGTGAGATAGAGTATGTAGAGCACAGACACTTCCACTTTTCAATTAGACACTAAACCAAGAAGTACGTGCTGTTTTATCATGATTATATTCGGTACTTTCCAGAGCAACATTTAATTTAGTATGTCTCTAAGAAATCTAATAAATTTCACTTTAAAGAGAAAAATGTGATATTGGAAGACGAATATTTTAATTTAATTAATCAATGAACTGAGTGCTTTTGTGAGGTACTTCAAAAGGAGTCCATGTAAGGAGTTATTTACGATACAACAAATCGATGTATCGGCTTTCAAACCTTGTAAGTAAACCGAATATCGAGTAACTATATAAGGAGAATCGAACATTGAAACCCGAATATTTTTATTACAAAAAAAAAAAACAGTCCGCTCCCTCCGATGAATATTTTCGAATTGATTTCCAATTCTTATCCCGAGGGGTTGAGAGCGGGCGGTCAATAACTAAATCGACACGAATTAAGTTAATACGTGCACCCTTCAAGCTACAAACGAGGCTCAGGCGACCCAGTGATGGTGGTAAATCTGTTCAAACCCACCGAACCCAAATACCAAGATTAGTGATGCGGAGCAGCATCACTAGTAAGAGAATGCTGGCTCTGACGAATTCTCTTGCCCAGCGACGTGGGCAAGTCTTTCAAGATGCCTACCGGCGTTTTCTTGACTTGAAGTCGTTATAAAGTGGTAGAACCAAGCAGCGGCTATTGCTGTAATTCGAATGGGCCGACTCGACCAGATTGGTAACATGGCCTCGCAGAATACCGGCGTGAAGTAGAGGCATCTTGTGCTTCTGCATTTCGTTCGGCGAGTGAGGTAAACGGAGACCCACTCTCCCGCCCCAACCGCCTCTTCATCCTCCTTCCTATCTCCCAAATACCCTTAAAGGCCGGCAACGCACTGCAGCACCTCTGGTGTTGCAGATGTACGTGGGTGACGGTAATCACTTGCCATCAGGTGAACCGCAGGCTCGTTTGCCGCCTTTCCCATAAAAAACGACCTTGAAGTGTTTGCCGGCGCTTTCTTGATGTTCAGCGGTGGACTTAAAAGTTGACGATGATGATGAGAAACAGACTCATAGAAAACTTACAAGCTACTTAACTTAACTTAGAAAGTTTGCCTTTTCTACAGAGGAGGCAAAGGAGCAAGTGGACTTAATGTGGATTGCCATTCCACTTGCTCCTTCGACATGTCCCCTCATGGACATGAACAGGTGATATAAACCAAGAGGACATCGTCATGTAGTACCTGAAAAATTTATTACATGTTCCTTGAGTCGAAATAATGTCGAATACTTAAATTAGTATACGGCAAACTGTATTTGGGCGTTCATTTAGTGTACTGTAATATCTCCTGCGCAGGTGACAACTGCCGATAGTATTCAGATATCGTGGGCCGATGTTGCAATCGGCCGGAAGTACATCATCATTTTAGGTACTGATTCTGCTGTGATCTCTGACACTATCTTCTTAAGCTTATCGCTAACGCGGTACTACGGGCTCAGAGACGTGAAGATTAGTGGGAGCCTCTTCGTTTATGCTTGAAAGCCTTCAAAATCTCACGACTATCTCCGGGATCAAACCCAGTGACAAGACTCGCCACTCGCCACGTTCTATCGACTGATACGACGAAAATATAAATTAGTAGTCTATGCCTACCTTAAGAACAGAGTCTTGTTACACAAAATCGTACCCGATTTGCATCTGTCTATCTTCATATCATTCACGATTTTCTCATCAACAACCGTTGTTGTCGAATTAAAATTTATACAGCTGTATTCTTCGGATGAAAATGCGTAACCTTCAGCTCACGTCTTACTTTAAAAACGTTTTTTAAAATGAATAAAATTGTGACAATTTAAAGTTAATAGAATACTTTAAGCTAATTTCAAAATGAATCTATGCATCAGTATGGCGACAATGCTCTATCTAAAGTACAATTTCAGTTGCAGAAATAATATTTTACAGAGAGGTTCCCGCATATGTACCCAATCTATTCAAATGAAGAGACAAGGGTAAGACACAAGGGATTTGAGAGGGTTAAAAGCTAGGATATTGTTGAAACATAACACACCTGTTTGTACTCCGAGAAATCTTAGGAAATTCTTTCACACATAGCATGCACAGCCGTGCTAGCCTAGTGGTCAGGGCGCTCACTTTAGTGTCATAGAGCGTGAGTGACCCGGGTTCGATCCCCGGTGCCGGCACTACTATGTTATTATGTGACTATTGTTATTAACAATTTTAAGTGCTATTTTTACCACGTGCTCATCGGTGAAGGAAAATATCGTGAGGAAACCTGCATGTCTGAGATATAATAATTATTATTTCGAGGATATGTGAAGTCCGCCAAACCACACTGGAGCAGTGTGGCTGGTCCTTCCCGGCTCCTAAACCTAAGTATTTGAAGGAGGCCCAGCAGTGGGCACTTACGGGCTTACTTTTATTACTTTACTTTTATGCACTATATATACCAGATTAAATTGAATGGGAAATATTAGGTAGATTTTAAGACTACCGAAATATGGCTGAATATTGACTATTTCAAACCGTAGTAGAGCCTACCGGCGTCTTTTGCGGCTGCTTTAGGGCCTTCTAAACCGGGGATGTACCACAGCCCCTCAGAATACCGGCGTTGCCTCTGCAGGCTTGTGCTTCTGCGTTTTTTTCGGTGAGTGAGGTAACCGTAGGCCATCTCTACCCTCGCCCCTCCGCAAATATTCTTAGAGACCGGCAATGCAGCCTTGTCTTTAGTACTCCAGATGTAGGACTCAAATATGTTATGGTCTAAGAACCTATGAGTAATGTGTTTATTAGGCCTTCGTTTCACGCCACCCAGAATTAAAATACAGATATGAATTATCTATAGTCCTAGATAGTGTATTTCATTCATTATTTATGTTCAAAAGAAAGTCTACTCGCTCCTTTGTCTCCTCTGAAAAGAAAGGAAAACTTTTCAAGTTACATGTTTATGCGCATAGTTCTATGGCTTGTAATGTTTAGGATTAGTCTCATCATTATCAGCCTGCAAGTCTATTGCTGAACATAGGCCTCCTGAAGAAAGCTTTAGAAATGACCGGCATGCATCTTGAATGGTTTTCTCGTACTCACGACGCTGGACAAGAAAATTCATCAGAGCCAGCATTCTCTTTCTAGTGATGCTGCTCCGCATCTTTAATCGGTGGGGTCAGTGAATTCGGACGAATTTTCCACCATCATTCGGCCATCAGATCCTCGTTTGTGGTATTAACTAAATTGACGACGATTTAATTAAAGACCTAAAATGTATGAAACCCACTCTCATCCGCTCGGGGTATGCCATCGGATGGGCATATTGCATGCGAGGGAGTGAACAGTTCTTTTAAATAAAAATACTCGATTACAATGTTCAATTCTACATATCGTTATATGGTTTACTTATAAGATTTGAAAGCCGATAAATTAATTAATTGTGTTGTAAGTAACCCTTTGGAAGAACTCTTTTGAAGTATATTTTCACTAAAGCGCTCAGTTCATTCATTAATTTAATTCAAATCTTTGACTAACAATATCTGAATTTACTTTTTTCGGGTCATGAAGGTTATTAGATTTCTTAGAAACAAACTAAATTAAATGTTGCTCTGGAAAGTACCGAATATAATCATGATAAAACAGCACGTACTTCTTGGTTTAGTGTCTGATTGAAAAGTGGAAGTGTCTGTGCTCTACATACTCTATCTCACCGCGAAGCAAAATAGAGTATGTATCGATACAGATAAACGACATTACTCGTATATAAACACTGAAGGCTTCCCGCGGTTACGTCCGCGTGCTCACAAACTTTGTGCCCAGATAACTCAATTGAGATACAAATAGCAATATGTAAATAAAATACATACATAAATTAAATCCGTGCATACCCGTTAAGTCCTTTTAATACTTGACCTGTTGACACAAGGGAAGTTCTATTATTATGACAGGTGAAGGGCTATGAGCGATTGGCCAGAACGACTGACATTCGAACTTTGACACAGAAACACTTCTGTAATCCCAAGAAACATTTTAAAGAAAGCTCTATCAAAATCCGTAAAATAGCTTTTAAGTTAGGGCTCGGTCCCTACTGCAGTACACACGACTACTAGTGGCGCAGTAGCTAAAGCTTTTGGCTGCGTTGGCAGCGGCGCAGGGAGTTGCAGGTTTGATCGAAATCCTTCTGTAATCCCAAGAAATATTTTAAAGAAGGTCCATTCAAAATCCGTGATATAGCTTTCATGTTACGGCTCGGTACGCACGCAGTGGCAAAGTAACCGGCAGGCCGGCAGCGCATCTGTAGCTCCTCTGGTGTTGTGGATATTCGTGGGTGTCTTCTATATAAAAAAAAGTGGCTAAGTGTTTGTATGGATTACAAATAAATCTACTGAATCTGGGTGTTGTCTGTCTGAAATTTTTGAAACAAGTTTGTAAGCTACCTCCACGATGCAGGTGTAATTCCTAGGGTTGGGATAAAGTTACAAAAACCATTATGGTGACTAACAGACCATCTGTTGATAAATGGCAATTGAAGCCTATGTGCACCTGAAAACACTGTTGTCTTCTACATTGAGTTTGCTTGTATGATGTTGCCACTAGAGAATCCTTTTTCTCGAATGGTTGTTTCTGTGTTATAATAATGTTAAAATTGTGTTATAATCTATCGTCTTGTCATAGTTTAATGAGGTCTCACTGGAAGGTAATTTTTTAAAAAAAAAAAATAGTTTTCTTTAGCATATGGTCCGTCTCATAAAGGTCTCGTACTACAAACAGATTTTGACTGGGGGAACTGAAACTTCACTGAATGGACGTAAAGTTCGTGTCGCCGACCGCTATGTAGCACTTATACGTGCTCCATGTTAGTTTGGAATGGTTCAACTATTGTTTATGGTTTTTATCGTTTTCTAATTTTGTTTTTATATTCCCGACGTTTCGAGTTCTTTACAGCACCCCTTCACGTGTGTAGGGTTCGCGTAAACACAAGAAATCATTACTGGAACGCTTAGTTGAAACGTGATAGCATATACTAACACCACCCAGCGGCTTTGCCCGCATTGTGTTAAATTTAGATTCCACGAGAACTCTTAATTCAGATAAAAGTATATTTTAATGTGGTAGGGCCAAGCGGCGGCTTTTGCTGCTGCTCCAATGGGCCGGCTCGACCGGATTAGTACCACTACCTCACAGAATACCAGCGTGAAGTAGAGGCATCTTATGCTTCTCGCGTTTCGTTCGGTGAGTGAGGTATCCGGAGGCCCACATCCCCCTCCCCATCCCTCTCCTCATTCTCCCTTCCATCTCCCAAATACCCTTAGAGGCCGGCAACGCACCTGCAGCACCTCTGGTGTTGCAGATGTATTTTGTGGGCGACGGTAATCACTTACCATCAGGTGAACCGCTTGCTCGTTTGCCGCCTTTCACATAAAAAAAAAATCCTGTTTCACGTTACATAAAATACTTATATTTATTTACTTGTATACATAGTTATGTTCAATAAAATTAAGTTAAATTTAAAGTTCGAGACTTGATAACTCGACATCAAGTCATTTGTAATTTCAAAGCATTGCCCCTGGGCGGGTTTCCAAGACGAAATTGACGTGCTCTGTCACACACGACAAATCCCTGACCGCTTCCCGAAAGTTGGTAAACCTATTGTCGGATTACTCTTCAGTTGTGGCGCGGAATAATCAATTATTCGTGTACTATTTCTGTTGTTGTTTATGTTGCCTTAATATCTTTATTCAAAATAATCCCTATTATGATTACATACACTTCTTCTTCATACGTCTCTCTGAGTCTTCGCGTATTTTCGTGAATGCGGCAAATCAATCAGTCATAACTTGCAAGGAATATTTGCCCATAGTCTCATCGCTGGGCAAGCGGCTTGTTGAGTACACTACCGGTACTTGTTCTAATAAGCATTAATATTCAAAATTTGGGGAGTAGTTACTACAGCCCATGAACACCTGAAAACAATCGAACCTCTGTCAACGTCTGTGGACTGAACGTTATACTGGCTCTTCATACCATTCTAATTGCACTGATATTTGGTGCCAGAAATAGTGTGGCACCTGCCCAGACGACTCCTAAGTAGAGAAGGAATCCGCTTCCACTACTCAGAATGAGATTAATCAAAAAGTGACGCCCTATTTTATGCATGATTTTTTTGCATATTTTCCGAAACAAAAAAAATCTAAATAAGAAATTTAAGAAACCTTTAAACTTTAAAAACCATCAAAGAGAATGTCGTGATATAGGAAAAACAAAGATTTTAATTAAATTAATCAATGAACCGAGTGCTTTAACGAAAAGGTTCTTCAAAGGAGTTCTTGTATAGGGTAATTTACGACACAATACATCAATTTATCGGCTTTCAGACCTTGTATGTAAACCATATTATAACGAAAAGCTGTATTAAACATAGAAAACGGAAATTTAAATTTAAAATAACACTCCCTCAGATAAACATTTTTACTAATATATTCAGGATATGTTAAACTCTCACGACCGTATGTCCAATACTGGGGTAGTCAGAGATTCTAACAATTATTTGGTGCTTGAAACACACTTTTCACCGGAGCTTATATGAAAAAAACGTGACAGGTGACATTCAGTTCAACGACACAAATCGTACCATGGTTCGATAGACTCATTGGTACAAGCCTTCCTCATATGAGGATCGAACTCGGGCCTTCTGATTCGAAGGCAAAGCACGTAACTTTTAGACTATCGTGGTTGTAATTTCTAATATGATTTCTACTCTTATCCCTTCTGGTAGCGACACCTTCTTCTTCTCTTTTTATTAACAACGAGTAAGCACCAAGTATGCAAATGTAATGCACATTCAAATTCCGTTTCAGCATGAGCTTGAGTCTGGTTAATTGGGCATCATTTAACAAAATATTAATTTGCATTGAAAATGTGTAAACGTGTAAATTAGCCGGTATTGTGTTAATATTTCTCTACAAACGTTTCCTTTCCCGAGCATTTGGTTGCGGATGATTCGGTTAGATAAAATGAATGCGCTAGGTTTTCAATATTAGCTAAAGTGAATATTAGTAAAATACATTTTTTATTTTCGGATCTGGTTGCGTTGTGATTGTGCTATGTCTCTAAGCTATGAATTAATTTTTATAACGGAATTCGCCCTTACAGCAACTTAAGTTACAAATAAGTTCACCGTGGTGGCTTAGTGGTCAGGGCGTTCGCTTTAATTTCATAGTATTCGAGTGACCACGGGTTGGATTTCTGGTGTGGGCATCACGGCAACTGCCTAGTAGAAATAATAAAAAAATATATTATTTCGCAGACATGCTTATTTTTCAGTCTATCACAAGTCCACTGCTGAACATAATTCAGCAAAGATTGTCACAAAGCTCGGTTCAGTTTCACTCTATGTTCTGCGGGGTCGACCTACACTCCATTTGCCTGTAGGGCTGCCACTCGAGAACCTTTTATCCCCAACGGTTGTCCGGGTCATTGCCACTTCAGCTCGCTGATCCTAAAGCCTATGTCAGTTACCCTAGTTCTGCTACGGATACCATCGTTGCAGACTCTGTCGCGCAGCGAAACACTGAGTATAGCCCTGTACAGGCTGCTACTTTACTTATACCTATATATGTATGTATCCTGATAATATAATTATCCATACTCTCGTATATACCGTAATGGAGATAAAGCGTCGGAAGACGTGGCGGAACTTTGCTTCCGTGGCGGGAGCATCACCCGCCGGTAATAGCAACTCGGGAGTGTGCTTCTAAACTAGATTGCGAAATTCGCTGCTTGCTTATCATAGGTTGTTACAGATAACCATAAACCAACGAAATTATTGTAGGAAAATTTACAACATTTAGAACGTACGTGAGTACAATGAGTATATTGGTGTTTTCATTAAGATTAGATGAATCTTTAATTGCTTAAATTCTACATGTTTTGCTATCATATTATAAATAGTTAATGATTAATATTTTATTATTAATGCTATATATATTATAAATAGCATGAACATTTTAATAACAATGAAATGTCAATATTAATTTGAATGAAGATGGTTAATACAATAAAATTAACATTAATTTAAAACAAGTATGAACAATTAAGTAACAATGGAATTTTCAAGTAAATGAAATCTGTGATATCATAAAAAATATTTAGATTGATGTAAGTAAATATTTTTTTCCGAAATAAACAATTATCACATATTTTATGTCATTTGGTATTTTGTTAAATATACCGACACACATAGACAAGCAATTATTATATATTTATAACTATTTTTTTTGACTTCCCTACATCATTTATTTGAAGTCTATCGACCTTCCTACGTTGATTCTCTTAGCCTAGGGTTTACATCTAACGATTTCTAAACGGCTCCTTATGTGTATGTACAAAATGACACGTTTCATAAATAAGGGATGGTAGCGGCAGTAAACCAAGACATCTAAATTCTAATCCAAATTTTGTTTTTAATTATTCAATAACGAAAAACAAAATTTGTTGATGATCCTAATAAAACGACAATGGCCAAGTCGTATTCGTTACTGGAAACGCGTGTTCAATCGCCTATGCATTGAGCACGTATCCTTGAGGTTTTGAAAAACTGATCCGGACATTAAAATGGCGGTACTCTCTCCAGCTGTGACACGTACGTTGGTCTAAATAAAGACATGTTAAAAAGTTGGTTGAAACGACTAAAATAAATGTATTAACAGTATGTTGCGACATCTATGTCGCCGCATGCGAACCTTGAGAATGGTAGACGTTCTTTCAGGAAATCGCTTCTCAAGATGGCGCTACTGAGCACATAAATCCATCATCGCACTGTGAAAGTTTCTACGGGTTTAAATATCTATACAAGATCCGAATAACACTTCCCGCAGACTTCCAGCGAGATTTAAATCTGCCCACTCTGGCGGCCCTCTTTAAAGAAATATCCACAAGATATTTCGGAAAGTTGAAGGATAATCCGTTAGTGGCAGCGTTAGGAAATTACACTCCTGCGCTTAACAACCCGCCTGACTACAGTCTTTCTTTCGTTAACACGTCGTTCCCTTTTGTTTATTTAACTTGCGGGCCTCCTGCTCGCGAGTCTCTACCAATGTAGCTGTAAAGGCCACTAGGCCAACGGCAGATCTACCGTGGGGGTTTTAGTCGGTCCGCCATCTTCAATGCTGATCCCGACATAACCAGTCACCGGAGACGGTGACGGGTAGGTGCGAGCACTTTTCCCCCACGTTAAACTAAAAAAAATTCCCTTCTGCTCGCGATTCTCTACCCCGAAGCTGTAAAAGCCACCGGGCCAACACCGTTCTCTGCCACCCCTGTATTGGTGACACCGGCGTGGTGTCTGAAAAATACTCAGCGACCTTCTCCAGCGGCATCTACGTCATCGCCAACCATTGCAGTCACAGCACCAGACTACTGTCGGCACAACGAGTGCTCCCTAGTCCTTCGGCCACTAAGTATCACAGCAACGGCGTCTAGTGGCGTCAAATCTCTCCTCTTCCTGAAACTGGGTTATCGGCACTGTCTCCATATCCTATACATGCCTAAAACCGATGAACTACTTATTAAGTTAGATAAGTGGAATATTTAGATGTAGCGTGTGGGTAAAGTGTAATTTAAAACGTGGTAATACCAAGCGGCGGCTTTTATTGCTGCTCGAATGGGGCGGCTCGCCCGGGATGGTTCCACGACCTCGTAGAATACAGGCTTGAAGTAGAGGCATCTTGTGCATCTGTGTGCGTTTCGTTCGGGGAGTGAGGTTTCCGCAGGCCCCCTCCCCTCCCCAACCCCTTCCTCATCCTCCCTCCCACCTCCCCAATACCCTTAAAGGCCGTCAACGCACCTGCAGCACCTCTAGTGTTGCGGATGTACGTGGGCGACGTTGATCATATACCGTCAGGTGAACCGCTTGCTGGTAACAATTATGACAACCCTGAAAACGAGTCATGTGTGTCTAAAGATGCAGTGATTCCCCAGTGGTATACAATGTTTTACTAAACTATAATTATTAATTAAAATAATTTATTAAAAGTAGACGTAGATTTAATAGTAATCACAAAAAATACACTATAATATATTGAAAACTGTCTTTATGTTGGATAGCATTTAAGTTCACAAGCAATATTTCAAACGAGGATTCTCCTCATCGCGCCCATTTGTTCAAATAAGGAGACAAGGGTGTTACTGAGAGATTCAGGGGATTTGCAAGTTCGATAGGTTTGCAAACTGAGAAAGTCGTAAATAATAATATAAAAAGGTGCTCTTTTATTTATGATCTGCCCAGATCACATTTTTCATAATTTGTATTTTGAATTTGTAACTTTATGATTTCTTTTTGAATTGAATTTTCTGGTACTTACCATAACGTTCAAATTATTAGAAGTAGCTTCAAAGTGGTAAAAAAATAATGAATTTCTTTAAAGAAATTTTATCTGAGTTTTGTACTACCGAGTTTTCGCATAGGACTAAATATCAATATTGGGGTGGTCTGGGGAGGAGAGGGAGGCAAGAGCCTATGGTTGCCTCACTGATCGTACGAAACAGAAGCACCTTTCCTCTACTAAACGCCGGTATTCTGCGAGGTCGTGATACTTCCAGCAGCAAAAGCCGCCGCTTGGCTCTACACGTACACGTTAGAAATGCATATTTTTTATACATTTATTTGATGACGGAATCGGAATGAATCGAAAAGGCTTCAATAAAAATTACTTGATACTCTAAACTTTTCAATTATATAGAGCAAATAATACTCGGTGTTAAGATGATTGCGGTACAAAGGTATGGTCTAAATTTATTTATGTTCTTCCATTCAGACAGTAAAAATTTGGCGGTAATTACTGTGGGATCAACAAAAAGAAAACAAATAGTAAATATTATTATAGCTCGTGTACAATTAGCTATTGCCCTTTTGCAAGACTTTATTTAAAATTATTTAAATTTTAAAAGTAAGTAAAAATTGTGTTCAGTAACAAAAACATTTAAAAATTAATAAATATTACAGCCTGTATTCTGACAGAGTATAAATAACATTATTTCTACAATCGTTTTTAGAAAATTCTTTTCACGTCTATCTTATTGTATCGATCTATATAAATGTTTATTTATTTTGTTGTACAGATAGATATCTTGTCTATTAAATTGCCATCTGGCAAAATGTATTCTTATTCCGTGACATGGAAAAACGATTTTATTTCTTCTTTTACTTATTGAGTTAGGATCATATCCAATTGCTTTATGTCATAAATATGTACAGCATATATGAATACCATAAGAAAACAAATGAACATTTGCATATTTTATTTTAATAAAGTGACTTTAACAATATATATATAGTTAAATTCACTTCCATATCGTATTCCGAGTTTACGTTCCTAATGCAAGAAGAAAAGTTGCTCTATTGTATGCACAAACAAATTGAATTTAACTGGACTAAGTAACTTTACATTTCCGAATCAATTTTGTCCAACTAGTTACAGTGCTCGGTTCAATTTGTAGATAGAAAGCATGTCAACATTTCCTAGCTTATTTCCACGACTCAGTGTAGTCAAACGGGAAGTAAATGAACGTTAGAGCATGTATAATTTGAGAAATATAATTTGCATCGATGTACAAGGCTCTTAAAATGATTAGTGATGAACATAATGTAAATATTAGGATTATACACGGGATTGATCCTGATGAACATGATTGAACTGATACTTCAAGCTACTACTACTTAAAGGCAATGTATACGTTTGTACAACGAAATCCCAGTAAGTTCACAAAGTCTTCCTACCAATAAGTAAAAAAAAAAATTAAACAAATACTTTATGAACAGGTTAACGAAACAGATTAAAAAATAATTTATGTTTCTGTGTCGAGAGGAATAAAGATTTTGATTTTGATTTTTAGCTACGATGGGGTAATGATATTTAAAAATATACAATGTCTATCTAAATAGTTCAATGACTCACCCTCGAAAGTTTATTTTTGAAAAACCTATTGAAAAGCTTTATTACGTATCTAATTAAATTTCTTTCACTATAAATAGCATATTGACCGTCTCATTAAGGTCTCGTACTACAGACAGAATTTGACTGGGGGACTGAAACTTCACTGAATGGCCGAAAAGTCCGAATCGCCAATTTAAATAACCGCCCACTACGTATAACGTATACGTGCTCCGTGGCATAAGAATGGTTTGTTGAGAACACTACGACTAATCGGATACAGGATAATTTTAATTGAGATAAAAGTATCCTGTATCCGATTTCTTGGCAAAATTTGCATATATGCATAATTTCGTTCATCAATGTCTTTTAAGCGACTTTCATATTAGATCAGCATATAGCACTTCTGAAACAAGTAACTTTTAAGCTAAATCCGTTAAAAGCTACTGCAATATTTAAACAGTTTAAATACTGTTTCAATACTTTAATGATTTTTATTAAACATTTAAAAAAAAAGATTTCTCCTCAAAACTGATTTCACGGTTCAATTATTCGCTTTTAATATCTGGATCCATGTTTTTTGTTTAGCAAATCTGTAAACTATTACGAGAGAACTTTTAAAATTCGCACTCCTAATCTGTACAACCAAATGGATCTCTGACACGCTAGAATGACACTAAAGTCGTTTGTGTTATAAGAGTATTTCCCCTGGGCGGGCATCCATGATAAAAGTAACTTGACACCACGAATCCCAAAGCGTTCCACGAAAGTTGCTAAACGTATTGTCTGTTTGTTGTCAGATTAGTCTACAGAGTACTCTGTTTTTGTTGTCATACGTTTGTCTTTATTCAAAATAATCTTTACTATGATTACACATTCTTCTACTTCATCCGTCTCAGAGTCCATTACTGAACACTAGTCTTTCCAAGAATACGTCAACTCTATCCGTCATAACTTTCATGGAAGATTTGCTTTCACTTCGCGGAGCGTGCGCATACTGCTTATTGTAATATGTATTAAACTACAATATTAGTCAAGTTTAGAAACACTTATAGATTATGTAAGGTATACTGATTAAATAAAATTCTTTTCAATAGATAAAAGAGCCGTGGTGGCCTAGTGAGCCGTAGTATCCTAGTGGTCAGGGCGCGATCCCCTGTGCCGGCACCACTAAAATTGTTAATGACAATTTTAAGTGCTGTATTTACCACGTGCTCAGCGGTGAAGGAAAACATCGTAAGGATTTCGAGGATATGTGAAGCCCGCCAACCCGCACTGGAGCATCGTGGCGGGCCCTTCCCGGCTTCTAAACCCTCTCTGATACTCGTATTCGAGAAGGAGGCCTTTGCTCAGACGTGGGCACTTACAGGCTGCTACTTTAGATAAAATAAGATAGTTTAAAGATACAGTTTGAGCGAATTTAGTTACAGCTGTGTTTTCCTGTGTAATTATTTACAGGCCACAGTTTGTTATTCGAGGCCATGCTCATGCTCAGATATGAACTTTTGTGTGTAACATTTTACTACTCTAAAATGTGGGTCGCATTCTATGCATTTGAATTGGGAGGGGGGAACAAAGTTTAGCGAGCGACCCCATATACATGTACTATGGATGTTAATTAATAAGAGAAATACAATTTTGGATCACCTTACTAACAATTCGACGGTTCATTATGTATTTCTTTTACGAAATTGTTTTAAACGTTATTCAATTGGCATAAGCCGAAAATTAACAGGTGTTTTATATCAAAATAGAACTGCTATGCGTTACTAGTTTTCATACAAGAAAGGATTTGGGTGGGTTGGCCACTGCCACTAGTGGTTTTATTTAGGTGGGAGTGGGTAAGGAGGAGGGTGAGGGGGGAAAGGAAAAAATACAAATATCAAACGTACACACTGTATGATCCGAGGGTAAATGGTCGCTGCAGCTTATAGACACCTGTATCAATTCTCGATTAAGAATCAAAATGCAGAAACGCCACCTGTCACGTTAGCTCCAAATAAATTCAGAAGAAAGGGGTGAAATGAACCCACCCTTAGTTGACATGACTAAAAGATCTAAAAGATCCAAAAATAAGAAAAAGTCGACTAAAAGATCTGGATCTCTGACAGAGGATGTTGGGTGAAGTGAGAGCTTATTTTTTTTTACAGAGTACTTTCAAAAACAAATGTTCAACATCATGTTTCTTTCTTATCGTGTTTACGTGCTTGGACAACGAATTGCATCATTTCTCCGAAATATAACCCAGAAGTTTCCTATCGTTACTGTTTCTAACGCCTAAACTTGTCCGACATATTTGACCTAACACCTTCGCTTGTACTATAAGTTTTCGAAGAACGTGTCTTGAATACACAGTTACAAAGTAATAACTTAGTTTGCGGAGGTCGATACTCAATTGTCCAAAGCTCTTTTAGTACACCGGCCTATATTTTGATACACCTCTTTACAAATAAAACGAACCAAGAGCCGTGGTGGGTTAGTGGAAAAAGCTCTCGCTTCAGCGTAAAAGAGCGCAAGTGACCTGGGTTCGAAATCCGGCGCCGACACCACTAAAATTGTTAATAGCAATTTTAAGTGTTGAATTTATCACGCGCTCGGCGGTGAAGGAAAACATCGAGAGAGAAACCGGGATGCCTGAGAAATAATAAAAAATATCCGCCAATCCGCACTGGAGCAACTCTTCCCGCCAAAACCCTCTCAGTTATTAGAGAAGAAGGCCTTTGCCCAGCAGTGCGCATGCTGTTATCGCTGCTACTATAAATAAACCTACTATAATACTGAAGCATTGTTACAAAGCTGAACAATATCTAGTCTAGTTAAATTAAGCTTTTAATGATCTTCTTATTCATCAGTGGGTCTCCTGCTGCACATAGGTCTCGAGGATTTCCCAAAATCGTCACGTTTTGCAGAGGGACATTTGCCGATCTGAATTGTTTATGAATTTTGGGTCTGGCAGTTTCGGAGATGGTTCATCCGTCATCTATACTATCCATTGAAAGGTATAGAGAGCCATTATAATTACGCGCTATGTGTCATTCCATGTTATTCCCCTGGGGGGACAATGTGAAGAATTTCTAGGCTTTTTCTTTAGTCGGCTCTAACAACACCCATAGGAAGAAGCTACCGGAAATCTGACAGGTATGCAGCAGTAATAATTTTATAGCTATGTTATTTTCAGATTAAACAAATAGAACTTATTTTTATACGTGGTAGACCCAAGCGGCGGCTTTAGCTGCTACTCGAATGGGCCGGCTCGACCGGATTGATACCACGGCCTTGCAGAATACCGCCGTGAAGTAGAGGCATCTTGTCCTGCCGCGTTTCGTTCGGTGAGTGAAGTAACCGGAGGCCCACTCCCCATCATCATCCGTCCTAACCATCTCCCAAATACCGATAAAAGCCGCCAACACACCTGCAGCAGCTCTGGTGTTGCAATGTACGTGGGCGACGGTAATCACTTACCATCAGGTGAACCGCTTGCCCGTTTGCCACCTTTTCCACCAAAAAATAAACTTACTTATTCTCAATTATTGCGGTATTGGATGGAAGTGTAATTTCAATCAAAGGCGAAGCCCTTAGTGATTTAGTGTGTACTTGTAAATTCTCTTAACTTTTAAGGAAGAGAGAACACAAAGACCTGTGTCTAGTGTGTGTCTGTCTGTGGCAATTAACTTTTTGATAATGATTTCGACTTTCTTCCTATTATATACATTTACAATATGAATACCTACCCACCACCTTCCTTTGTAAATCTGCATAGGAAACTCATCAGTAACAGCGATGCTCAATATTTACTCTGTAATATTCAAAGCTCGAAAAGATTTTCCACCATCAGCCGCTCGCCATAGCCTCGCCCGTTAGTTAGAATGGCAAAAGTGTCGAAACGTTGGTACCGCTATGATTGGCAGGCCAGACACCTCGCACTAAACTGACTGGTAATTTTAGAGATGGCTAAACCGCTATCTTTCGGAGCCAAGGAGATTGTTAAGCAATTAAACAATGCTAAAATTATCCTCGAAATGGAATGGCAGATGATCTTTCGCCGTCTCCAAAACGGGTAAAAAAAAGAACAAAGAAAAATCACTACCCAAATACTTCAGTTCATAAATTTATTTATCAAATACTTATTACGTGCCCGGAATTGATATCTCATGATTTGATCTCGCTGTTAGCATGGATAACGTTCTGAAACATATGGCCACAGAATCAATTTCCCAAAGCCATATCATGAATTCAAATGGAGAAAAGCAGATGAAAAATAAAGAAAAGTAAAACAACTTGCCATCTATCTCTATATAATAGTCGAATGTTTGGAAACAGATGCAAGTTGAACGAGCTCTTTACTTTTATAATTTCCTGGTATTTTTCTTACTAACATACAAACCTAACATACAAGGAAGTGCTACCAGGCCTGGGCCGATGCATCGGCGTCTCGGGATGCAAAAACCAGTGCTCTTAAAAACGAGTACAACTCTGCCTCCAGGTCCTTCAAAAGAGTTATCGCTGCGGCAAAGTTAAAGCACATTGGCAGAATTGGCGAGAGACTAGTTCGCCTCCCATCGGGATCCCGCGCATTCTGGTCTCTCGCAAAACATCGGGAATTCTGTCAGCCATCTCTCCCATCTCTACACAAGGAGGATGATTCGCTGGCCCATACTGCAAAGAAAGCCGATCTCTTGGGCTCTCTTTTTGCATCAACTCGACTCTTGATGACCGGGAAACTCTCCACCTACCATCCCGTGGTGTAAGTGCTCCATGCCGGAAATTCAGTTTCTGCAGGCTCAGTGCGAAAGGCACTCCGCTCCTGGACATTCATAAGTCAGTGGGCCGGACGGAATCCCTCAATTGTGCTGAGGATGTGTGCTAGGTTGGCACCGGTTCTCACGCGTCTTTTCGGCACTCCTACTCTTCAGGCGTCGTCCCGGAATCTTGGAAGACAGCATTTGTGCATCAATACCGAAAAAGGCGACCGCTCTGATCCGTCCAACTCCAAATAAATTCAGAAGAAAGGGGTGAAATGAACCCACCCTTCGTTGACATGACTAAAAGATCTAAAAGATCCAAAAATAAGAAAAAGTCGACTAAAATATCAGGATCTCTGACAGAGGATGTTGGGTGAAGTGAGCTAATTTTTTTTTACAGAGTACTTTCAAAAACAAATGTTCAACATCATGTTTCTTTCTTATCGTGTTTACGTGCTTGGACAACGAATTGCATCATTTCTCCGAAATATAACCCAGAAGTTTCCTATCGTTACTGTTTCTAACGCCTAAACTTGTCCGACATATTTGACCTAACACCTTCGCTTGTACTATAAGTTTTCGGAAAACGTGTCTTGAATACACAGTTACAAAGTAATAACTTAGTTTGCGGAGGTCGATACTCAATTGTCCAAAGTTCTTTTAGTACACCGGCTTATATTTTGATACACCTCTTTACAAATAAAACGAACCAAGAGCCGTGGTGGGTTAGTGGACAAAGCTCTCGCTTCAGCGTAAAAGAGCGCAAGTGACCTGGGTTCGAAATCCGGCGCCGACACCACTAAAATTGTTAATAGCAATTTAAAGTGTTGAATTTATCACGCGCTCGGTGGTGAAGGAAAACATCGAGAGAGAAACCGGGATGCCTGAGAAATAATAAAAAATATCCGCCAATCCGCACTGGAGCAACTCTTCCCGCCAAAACCCTCTCAGTTATTAGAGAAGAAGGCCTTTGCCCAGCAGTGCGCATGCTGTTATCGCTGCTACTATAAATAAACCTACTATAATACTGAAGCATTGTTACAAAGCTGAACAATATCTAGTCTAGTTAAATTAAGCTTTTAATGATCTTATTCATCAGTGGCTCTCCTGCTGCACATAGGTCTCGAGGATTTCCCAAAATCGTCACGTTTTGCAGAGGGACGTTTGGCGATCTGAATTGTTTATGAATTTTGGGCCTGGCAGTTTCGGAGATGGTTCATCCGTCATCTATACTATCCATTGAAAGGTATAGAGAGCCATTATAATTACGCGCTATGTGTCATTCCATGTTATTCCCCTGGGGGGACAATGCAACTGTAAACTTCTTCGATTGTCGTTCGTGAAGAATTTCTAGGCTTTTTCTTTTACTAAAGAGGCTTCTTTTACTAAAAGGTGACTAAAGAGTCGGCTCTAACGAGACCCATGGGATGAAGCTAACGGAAATCTGACAGGTATGCAGCAGTAATAATTTTATAGCTATGTTATTTTCAGATTAAACAAATAGAACTTATTTTTAAACGTGGTAGAGCCAAGCGGCGGCTTTAGCTGCTACTCGAATGGGCCGGCTCGACCGGATTGATACCACGGCCTTGCAGAATACCGCCGTGAAGTAGAGGCATCTCGTCCTGCCGCGTTTCGTTCGGTGAGTGAAGTAACCGGAGGCCCACTCCCCATCAGCATCCGCCCTAACCATCTCCCAAATACCGTTAAAAGCCGCCAATACACCTGCAGCAGCTCTGGTGTTGCAATGTACGTGGGCGACGGTAATCACTTACCATCAGGTGAACCGCTTGTCCGTTTGCCACCTTTTCCACCAAAAAATAAACTTACTGTAAATTTCAAAGCTCGAAAAGATTTTCCACCATCAGCCGCTCGCCATAGCCTCGCCCGTTAGTTAGAATGGCAAAAGTGTCGAAACGTTGGTACCGCTATGATTGGCAGGCCAGATACCTCGCAATTTAAACTGACTGGTAATTTTAGAGATGGCTAAACCGCCATCTTTTGGAGCCAAGGAGATTGTTAAGCAATTAAACAATGCTAAAATTATCCACGAAATGGAATGGCAGATGATCTTTCGCCATCTCCAAAAGAGGCAAAAAAAAGAACAAAGAAAAATCACTACCCAAATACTTTAGTTCATAAATTTATTTATCAAATACTTATTACGTGCCCGGACTTGATATCTCATGATTTGATCTCGCTGTTAGCATGGATAACGTTCTGAAACATATGACCACAGAATTAATTTCCCAAAGCCATATCATGAATTCAAATGGAGAAAAGCAGATGAAAAATAAAGAAAAGTAAAACCACTTGCCATCTATCTCTATATAATAGTCGAATGTTTGGAAACAGACGCAAGTTGAACGAGCTCTTTACTTTTATAATTTCCTGGTATTTTTCTTACTAACATACAAACTTGTTACTAATAGGGGTGGGTAGATATTATAGATTTCCATTCGGTATTACTAAAACGGGCTTCCAGAAACAATTTTCATCTTACCAGGAGATACGACATGTTTGGTGGCTAGCCTCGTCAACGGAGTTTTTCCCGGACGTGGTCGTGATATATTTAAGGTCTTTCCCTTATTCGTCTCTTATGGCACCCACGCCACCACACAACCACCAACCACAACGCATTATAATTTACCATTTACCATCATACCATTATCAACAGTATTTCTTGAAATTATTTAATTTGAGACGGTCGTAAAGAAAAATATAACTATTAATTTAATTTTATTGTGCATCGGGCAACACAAAAGTAGCAAATTATGAAGGTACTGCTGTGCAAAGGAATTTCAATTTTTGAAAGCGTTTTAGAGAAAGGATGGTTCCGCCAATAAAAAAAATATAATGTTGTGCCGGGGTTCGAATCCTGGTGTCTCGCGTATTATGATACGTAAAGCTAGCGCCCGATCTCTGAGATATCATGGCTAGCAGTCAAACGATGCAGCGGCTCATCCCAAGTATAATCTATAGTGACCTATTGGTTAGAAGTCGAGTCATTGGTCTTGCGTTCGAATCTCAACCGGAGTCAATATCTGTGCAACATTTAAAATTATTAGTTTATCGAGTCATTTTGCGTTGTGTTGTTTCCCGTGTTTCTGATACTTCCTTTTTTACGTTCAAGCGTGACACCGAATATAGAAAAGTAAAGACGAAAGATCGCACTATATTATAACGCACTATACTACTATACACCACGCATTATATATATCAATTACAAAGTGGTATATAATAGAACATATATTATAATATATCTTATATTATATACCAATTACCAATGGTGTTTAGGAGATGTCGCTGTGGGCGGAATGGGCCAGGAGAACATCATCATTAAGTGTCCCCAAAAAAGCGCCAGTACGAGCCCGCTTTCATTTCTTGAAAGTCTTGCCCATGCCCACCGCGCTGGGCAAAAAGCGCAATGCCCTCGGTTTTCGTCATCAGCAGCTCTTTGGTTACCAGACTCAAGATTGTCAGCTTGCATGGTGCACCATGCGCGGTTAATATTGAAATTCGGTTATTCAGATTATCAACATTATTATTTCAGACTTTAAGCGTACGTATAGAAAGATAAAACGAGCCACGTTAATTTCACTTTATTTGTTGGTTGGCTGTCGGACCCGAATCAATGGGTAGAGATTAATGACGGTTGTAGATTGTTACAGACCTCTCTTAATATACACACTTGAGGCGTATACGTCTCGCTTATCCCATCAATACATTCTTTGGCTTACCGCTAATCACTTCAAAAATTACTGTCTATGTCTTGAACTGATTTATATTTTCATCGGCTTGTATGCACACGGGGGTAAAAAAAGAGCAGGCAGTGACGGTAAGTAATTTTCGGCTCTTCATCTGTTCTGCAAATCTCGCTGCAGCTCGAATGGGTCGGCTCGACCGGGGTAGTGCCACAGTTTCGCAGAATATCTCTCGTGAACTAGAGACGTTTTGTGCTCCTACGTTTCGTTCGGTGAGTGAGGTAACCGGATGCCAAATCCCCTCTCTCCCAATCTCTCTTCTCATCATCCGTTCCATCTCCTAAATATTGTTAAAGTTTAGGAACCCACCTGCAGCACCTCAGGTGTTGCAGATGTACGCGGGCGACGGTAATGACTTACCATCAGGTGAGCAGCTTGCTCGTTTGCCCCTTTCACCAAAAAAAAAAAAACCAAAATAAAGTAACACGAAATAGAATAGTTATCAACATTGAAACTTACTTTGTACCATGGAAAAGTAATATTTCATAGATGGGTAAGTAGAAAGTTATGTTGTGAAAAGATTTACATGGCTGCTCTGATCATATTTTCGTTAGATTTGCTATTTGCTACAGTATAAATCGAGACGTCGCCACCGTTCTAGAGCCGAAACGCACTAACTTAAGAGTAAGTAAAGATAAGTAAAGTTAAATTGATGCTACAGTCGCAGCCTTTAATGTCACTACCAGACGTCCGACCCGTCTACTTGCGCGTGGCAATGATGGGGCTTTTGCAGGGAAGGGGGTGCACTCTCTAATCTGTAGTAGTGTTACGTGTGAGATCTTAAATAATTTACATAAATATATTGAAAATTAACAATGGTTCAAGGAGTTGTTCTGTTTACAACAAGAAACGTCTTTTTATAAGCAAAACTGTCATTTACAAGTACAAGTAGAGTAACAATACAAACGTAAACAAACCGAAGCATACGATATAGCAATAGTTAGGAACGCATTGATTGGTCCCTTATGGCAATTATTCACAAAGTTATGCTATTACTAAAGTAATACTAGTCCATCGCTACCGAGCACCAACTTATGATAACGTTTAGTACTTGTTGTAAATCACCAAATGCCGTAAATGTTTATTGAAACTCAGGCCGGCTCAGCCGCCGTGAAACTTATTGACGATTTATATCGTTTGGTCCATAACTTCGACCACTGAGAACAGCAACGAGACCTAATTATTTTTAAATTCTCATTTTCACTTGTTCCTTCCTAACAGGCATTAAATCCGCCCTTTGTCACCTCATATTATAAGATTTGTAAGCAATAAAGGTTTTTAAATAAAATAAAATACTCGTATATACGCACAAGATCGCATGGCATAGAGGTTGTGTTCACGTCTAATATGTATATAATGTTTATTTTTCGATAATAGATGTCGCCACTGGTTGTTTGAAACCCACTATTAAGTTGTCAACACAAAATCATTACCTTAGACAGATGATTTCATAAATATACGTGTAAATCAAGATATTCGTTGGTTCCATTTAAAATAGTTCCAATTAGTATCTAGCCCTAGTTTCAATATATTCAGGTTGGTACTGGAGTATCTGACTATAGAGAGTCGTTAGTGCTGGTTTAAAATCATATATCAATATTTGAGGAACACATACATTTTTTTTTGGAATTACATGCTCGAAGACGTTACGTACTATATAATCTTTCAAGACGTTATTACGTGAACTTCGTTAAGAGCTCAAAACTCTTAACTGTGTCCGTATATGTACTGTTGGTTAAAATAGTTATTATATCATGTATATATGTGTTTATTTATGTGTATGTAAGGATGCTAGCTGGTTTGGACATGTGGAGAGGATGAATGAAAGTAGGTTGACGAAACAAATATATGAGGCGAGTGTAAATGGTAGAGTCGGAAGAGGAAGACCTAGGCTAACATTTCACGATCAAATCGTTCTGGAAATAGGATAGGTCAAGAGTACTCTAAGCCAACGAGCATGCATGCGAAGATTGATGAAGCGAAAGACGTATGTCAGGACCGTAGCAAGTGGAAGAAGATTGTCTCTGCATACCCCGTTGGGAACAAGGCGTGAATAGATACATACATACATATGTAAGTATTATTTATGAAGGTAAAATATTATAATATTTTTGTCATTATTATTTTATTATGCATTTTTTTCTTATTAATTTTTCTTTTATTTATAAGGATTGACAAATCAAACAAACTCAGTTGTGTTGCTCTGTAAACAAAGTTTTCATTAGGTATTAGCTACAAGTAAGTTAAGTACAACTATTATATTTCTTACTAAAATAAAACTTAAACTCCAACCGGTAAACAAAGAAACGAGATTTCAACTTAATTTTTAAAAAGCCAATTCCTTTCTATCAACCTATAATTTTTAACTATTTATTTTTTACCTAAAATTTTATGAACTTTACATTATATCGTTTCCACAGACTTCATCGAGATACAGATTATCGTCACTCACTATTTATGTCTATGCTTTTTATAGCATAATTCAAAATTAAAGAAACATATTTGCTTTATAAGTAAATTAAAAAAAATTGTTACTATTTCGTGTCTGTATTGCTTTCTCTGTTTCCGACACATCTGACTTTTTCACCGAAATTATTATATTTTAATACATCGGGTGACGTTGAGACGAGTGAGTGCCTGTGCACAATCGTGCACACATGCGGCACGATTCTTGCAGTTGCCAACTTCGATAGTAGCTGGACAACGCCACCTATCTTACGAAATAGGGTCTAAATTATTTGGGATGTATAAAAAAAAAGGGTGCCTATAAATACGATGGCTCATAAAATAGAAATAAATCTGCGAAATTCATATACAGCATTTACGGAAATTTTGTTGAGGTCTGATGAGAGTTTTATTATTAAAAAGGGTTGCGTATAAAAATTGTTTTTAATATAGCCTGCTATATTTTACTACAATTTGGAACCTTGTGTTATTGGCTCATACTGTATTTGCAAATGGATACAAATCATTTTCTGAATTTTATCCCAGGTTATAAATGTACACATAAAAAAAAAAAAATTGGGATTAGTGGTTTGCGATTGGCTATTGAGCCATTAGTCCGTGGTTTGAATACCAGTCGGAACCAATATTTGTTAAACACGCTATGTAGCTCTGCTTGTGTCGTGTGGTATCGGCTTTAGAGTCTGCTAAACGCTTTCGTCACGTGGTTATCGTAAGTCGCTAAGGGAAAAGCTTTGAAAGTTGCAATGGCTACTGACAGAAGGTCCAATACCAGACGACAAAAATAAGCAGACTGTAGATGGGCAGCGGCGTCTATGGTGCGATGTGTCCTTTCCGATACAACGCCGGCTGGCTGGCATATAATACTTCTTTTTTGAATGGTTTACCTATGCTCATCGCGCTGGGCAGACGGGTTGGTAAGCACAGTACTGGGATCCTAGCACTAATGATGCTTCTGCCCATTTATAGTCTGTGACATTTGAGTTCGGCCAATCGGTCGCTAGATTTTCGTTTATTAGTTGTTATTTTAATTCATAACGAAAGATACTATATTCCCCTCCACTCATCTCTTGGTTAGTTACAGTTACATCTATTTAAAGCGAGTATATATTATTTATTTTTTATTTTAAATATTTTATATACTCTGTCAACTTTGTATAAAATCCCCGCTTGTTTTCAAAACGTCACACGGTCGTGTCCATTAACTAAAAAGGTTGGACTTTTAGTTTTGGGCTGCGGGCATCCAGTAAATCTGATAAGAGACAACTTTCTGTTGTGCGCCAGATTCCGACGAGTTATACAGATGCGTCATTTTGTCTATGTCACCTCGATGCGGGTTATAACTGAGCGCACAAATATTTAAGTTATAACTTAAATTAAACGTTTTTTTTCTATTAGAAAGAGGCATAGAAGCAAGCGGCTCACCCGGTGGTAAGTGTTTACCGACACCCACGTACATCTGCAACTCCTGTGGAGCTGTTATTGCGTTGCCTGTTCTTAAGGAGTAACCCTCCTTAAGGGTTTTACTTATCCACGTAATAATATTTTATTACCATTTCTCAGACATGCAGGTTGCTATTAACAATGTTAGTGGTGCCAGCACCGGCGATCGGACTCAGATCACTCGTGCTCTACGAAATTAAAGTGATCATTAGACTACCACGTCTCTTTAAGAATGTAATTTACAAACATAAATATTAATTAACTGGTTTTTTTTTTATTGGATTTTGGTGGTCAACTATCAGTCTACCTTTTTTTTGTGGGAAAGTCGGCAAACGAGCAAGCGGTTCGTTTGATGGTAAGTGATTTCTGCAGCCCATGGGCACCTGCAAATAATTTAAATCGAAGAAGGTTACAGATGCTTTGTTACCACTGAGGATTAATATAGAATGCAGTTAGCAACATTTCATAGCAATTTATTTTTAATTCGGATCAAAAAAATTTTTTTTAAACATTACTATCCACCGTAGGAATTTCTCCTGTCGCGGAGGCAGTTTACATATATGGACAAACATCCAGATCGGGCACTATTATTTGTAGTCCATACAAATACTAGTCCCGTGCGGGAACCGAACCCGCGACCCACGGTGCCGCAGCTGAACTCTTAGCCACTACGCCACCGAGCCATCATATCAAGTATAGTCTGGGATTTATTTCCGAACCTTAACCTAGACCGCCTTATTACAAAACGAGGTGTTATCGTAACTCCTTTGTTTGAATTAACTCTATAGTATAATAATATAAGTATTTGTATTAGTCCAATACTTAACATAGATTTGTGTATAACCAGCAAAGATCAAAATCGGTTATAAGTATAAGAACCCATATTGATCTACCACTATCTCCTCTCCTCTATCTAGAAGGCGATAAATGTGTCCAGGAAGGTAATAAATGTATGTATGGATTGTATATTTGTCAAATGTCAAATCTTATTATTTTACAATCTATAGCTAGATTTCGTAATGAGGATTCTCTGAATGGAACAGGCGAAAGAAAGGCCGTAGGTATTCTCTTTTTTTTGGAATGTAAGTAGTAGAGTTTGGTATGGAGGCGGTAATGCACGCACGTGTTGGAAGTAATGTGGTGAAATGAAATGAAAAAGCTTTATTTGACGTAAGAAATTCAGATTTCGTTATCGTCAATTATCATATTTTTTTAAATCTACCAACGTTTCGTAATGAGATACCTCTGACGGAGAAGAAACCGGCGAAAGGAATTCCGCAGGTATCATTCTTTTTTAAAATTCAGTTTTTGTAAATTACAAATAATACAATAGCATATTACAAATTAAGTACATACTAAGTTAAAATTATACACGAATAAAAAAAGCTTAATTTGAAAAAACGCAGGATTTGTAAACCCGTTCCGACCAGCCCCCACAAGCTTTTAGGACTTTCGAATTATACACCTAGTATATTAAATTTCAATCCGGCGTGCGAATCTAAAGATTCATAATGCTTGAACTTTTTCAGAAATATATTTTTCGGCGTAATGCAATTCTAGCTTATCTCGGTCGGCGCACAATATGTTCGCTTCCCGGCTCGGTGCCGGCACGTAAAGTCGGACTATTCTGGGTAATTGGCGGTCAGATTGCGGACGGAAATTCGGTCGCCGCGTGAAATATTTTTGTCCGTCTTTAACAAATTATACACAAGGCAGAGCACATTTTAGAATTTTTCGGTTTCCCTACCGTTTCACCGTTCATAGAGATTTCTAGATAAAACAATTAGTATTCGAAGTACAGGTGACACTAATGTTAACCCCTCCACAGGCCGATATTTGAATGAAATGAAATACACTTTATTGTACACCAATTTTACTAAATTAGTAAATAAAGAAACTTAAAATAAATACACTATTTATTTTTGATGATTATAATCTTTATTTTTAATCAGCCAAATTTTGTCCACTGCCGAACATGAACCTCTCCTCGATGCGTCTGTACAGCCGACATACATTTAGATAGATTTCCATTCTTGGAAGGTTTGCCCATATTTACCACGCTGGAAAAGCGTGTTGATGAGCGAAGCGCTGGTGCTGCTGAACCTACGAACCAGTGACGCTGCTATCTTTCCCTAGTATGTGGGATTCGGATGGAAATTGCACTTTAATTCGGTCGTCAGAGTCTTGAAGAGATGGTATATTATCACTCAAATCCCAAAGACCAGTGATGGTGAGCAGCATCTCTGGTGCAGTGGCATGGGACCAGCATTCATCAACCCTCCTGGCCATTGCGACAAGTATGGACCAATCTATCATCCATGACATGACAGCTTTTGTTGACGCCCTCAACAGAAGATCTATGTCCATGAATGGATCTTATTACTTGTACTAATTGAGATAAAGAAGATTCTATAGATGCCAAACTTCTTCTATTTTATATTTTAATGTAGTTTTACTATTGCAAAACTGTCTATAAAACTAGGTCGTATTCGAAAACAATGTTTTTAATAACGAGTCGGGGGCTATCTCGTATTTCCTGTAAGCCTTTTTAATTAAATTTTATCCAACAAAGAGCAACTGACTTCATAGCAAGTTACGATTGTTTATGAATTTTCATTTTCTGTGGACTTTTGCCAACGATTGCCTATTTTTTTTATATATTGAAGTTATACTTTAAAAACGAACGGATTTCAGGATCAGTGATTCAATACCCTTTTAATTGTTGATTGAGTGCTTTTAGCATTTTTATATACATATAATCAATGTGACAGTAACTACAATCTAATAATTAAAATGATCATGAAAGCATTGCCCTGACAACACTGTGGTATGTCTTCATTTGTAAAGGCCGGCATCGCATCTGTAGCTCCTCTGGTGCTGTGGTTGTTCGTGGGCGTCGGTGATCACTTACCATCAGGAAGGCCGCACGCTCGTTTGCCCCCTCCATCTATATAAAAAAAAAATAATGTATCGGAAGTAAAAACGTTCATTAAATGTTCTTGTATCCAGGCCCGCTCCTCAGTAGAATATCTTTTAAATAGATCTTATCGAAACTACCCAAACTAAGTCAAACAAGTCTTTTATTAACCACGGGGTTAGTTCCGGTTACCAACTCCCGGCTCTATCATGAAACTAGCTTGATGGTATCATCTGAAACCATTTCGCCAATACCACTTGCTTTAGCTTTTCGTCTGAACTCCTCTGGTGTTGCAGATGTACGTGGGCTTCGGTAACCACTTACCATCAGGTGAGCCGCATGTTCGTTAGACCCCTTGCACTTAAAAAATAATTCATGAATACTCTGCACCCTTTAACGATCCTTGTGTTCCTGAGCACTTGTAATCTAAGTTTCAATACCTGGGTGATGCTCATGGCTGTTCTCCGCGCTCTTCGGGTAGTCTCAAGTCGCTCACGCCTTTACACCGCACTGGTTACATGTCTAAGTCATTCGCTCTCACGGCTATAAGACTCTGGAACTAAATGCATCTTGACGCGCTGTAAAGAAGCTCCTAACAAGGTTGTCTTTAAAAAGAAAATCCGCAAACACTATAAAGATCTTGCAAGTGTGTATTACTGATAGATATTCCGTCTTTTTAGTTGTTCTCTCTGACATTCGTATTGGTTTGTATTTAAGTACTAAGAAATATGATTATATGTGTATATTGGTATATATTGTATGTATGAATGTATCAACTTATTTATGTACGTATACATTTTAATATGTATTTCATTTTGTTTGTAAGATTTCAATTCAAACTATACTCGTACATAGAAGTTCCACATTGCATAGTAGCCAATATGCGAAGACATGAATATACATATGTTATTTAAAAAAAAAACTTACCAAAAATTAAAAAAAAAAGTAGACAAAACCTATTAGATACTGGAATGGGCATTAAACGGTGAGGGGTTCGGAAATTAATTTATCTCACATTTACGACCCATTGATCGTAAAGGTGTGAAATGTATGTTATAAAATTTTACGACTTTGAGCTAAGCAAAATGCACAAATTCTTGGCGACACATTGTTGATTTTTGTACGACATTTATTTTATTTTATTTTATTTTATTTTATTCGGAAAACATACAGTGATACATAGCTTGATAAATTAAAACTTACTATAAATGCTACACACCATTTTAGTTGTTTTCGCATATTGTAACTAGAAAGTTTATCAATCTGCGTTTTTGCTACTTGCACATAAGCAATTCACAACAATTAAGAAATCGCATCGAACCATTCCTTTGTAATATAACCTTTTAAAGCAATTGGGGAAATGTTAAAAATATCTAAATCGGGAACGCCATCCAGTCTATTCATTAGGTTTGCTGATCTGATGAAAATGAATTTTGCCTATATTTTGTAAAACTATGTGAAACATTAAGATGTCTTGGTTGTCTCACGGATCTTAAAGGAATCTTCAGACTTATCTTAGACAAGAGCTGTGGAGAATCTACCTGGCATTGCGCAATTTTAGTTAATAAGGCAATATCCGCTATTTTACGTCTTTCATAAAGAGGTAACATATGGTGTCTCCTACATCTTGATTCGTAATCAGCATCGTAATTCTTGCACCTAAATTGTAAGTGCTTCAAAAATCTTCGTTGTATCGACTCTAGCCTGTTAATGTAAACATCATACTGCGGGTTCCATATCTGTGAGCAATACTGAGTATGCTACGCACATATGCGCAATAAAGAATTTTAATAACTTTGATACTAGAGAACTGGTAGCTAGTTCTTAACAGAAATCCCATAGACGTGTTGGCTTTTTTGACTATACTATCAACGTGTTTATCATAAGTTAGTTTTGAATCATGTACGACGCCTAAGTCACGTATTTCATCCACGGTTTCAAGTTCATGATCTTTAAGTTTGTAAATAAATTTCGTGATTTTAGTTTTACGTGTAAATGTCATTAACCTGCATTTTGTTAAATTAAGGTCTAATTTATTAAAGTGACAGTATTTTTCAAATCTACATAGGTCTTGCTGTAAAATACGACAATCGTTTTCGTTATTAATTTCTTTGAACACTTTCATGTCATCAGCATATAGTAAAAAATTGGAATGGTGGAAACAAGCACTAATGTCGTTAATGAAAATGTTAAAAAGCAGTGGTCCTAGTAAAGAGCCCTGTGGCACGCCCGAGGGTGTAGGATTCCATGATGACATGTAACCATTAAGAACAACAGCTTGAGTTCGGTTCTCAATGTAAGATGTAAACCATCTGTATAAATTTCCATGAATACCGGCATGTAAGAGTTTCTGTAATAGCAAAGTGTGATCTATACGATCGAAAGCTTTACTAAAGTCAGTAAATATGGAATCTACTTGTCCCCCAGAATCCATACCTGATGTAGTAAAGTCGATAAATGTCAATAAATTGGTTGTTGTTGATCGATTACGAAGAAATCCATGTTGTTGATCGATTACGAAGAAATCCATGTTGTTGATCGATTACGAAGAAATCCATGTTGTTGATCGATTACGAAGAAATCCATGTTGTTGATCGATTACGAAGAAATCCATGTTGTTGATCGATTACGAAGAAATCCATGTTGTTGATCGATTACGAAGAAATCCATGTTGTTGATCGATTACGAAGAAATCCATGTTGTTGATCGATTACGAAGAAATCCATGTTGTTGATCGATTACGAAGAAATCCATGTTGTTGATCGATTACGAAGAAATCCATGTTGTTGATCGATTACGAAGAAATCCATGTTGTTGATCGATTACGAAGAAATCCATGTTGTTGATCGATTACGAAGAAATCCATGTTGTTGATCGATTACGAAGAAATCCATGTTGTTGATCGATTACGAAGAAATCCATGTTGTTGATCGATTACGAAGAAATCCATGTTGTTGATCGATTACGAAGAAATCCATGTTGTTGATCGATTACGAAGAAATCCATGTTGTTGATCGATTACGAAGAAATCCATGTTGTTGATCGATTACGAAGAAATCCATGTTGTTGATCGATTACGAAGAAATCCATGTTGTTGATCGATTACGAAGAAATCCATGTTGTTGATCGATTACGAAGAAATCCATGTTGTTGATCGATTACGAAGAAATCCATGTTGTTGATCGATTACGAAGAAATCCATGTTGTTGATCGATTACGAAGAAATCCATGTTGTTGATCGATTACGAAGAAATCCATGTTGTTGATCGATTACGAAGAAATCCATGTTGTTGATCGATTACGAAGAAATCCATGTTGTTGATCGATTACGAAGAAATCCATGTTGTTGATCGATTACGAAGAAATCCATGTTGTTGATCGATTACGAAGAAATCCATGTTGTTGATCGATTACGAAGAAATCCATGTTGTTGATCGATTACGAAGAAATCCATGTTGTTGATCGATTACGAAGAAATCCATGTTGTTGATCGATTACGAAGAAATCCATGTTGTTGATCGATTACGAAGAAATCCATGTTGTTGATCGATTACGAAGAAATCCATGTTGTTGATCGATTACGAAGAAATCCATGTTGTTGATCGATTACGAAGAAATCCATGTTGTTGATCGATAAAAGAAGCTGACAGGGTATTGTAAACTTGCGTATAGACCAATCTTTCAAATATTTTTGCGAAGACACGTAGTTTAGAAATTGGTCTGTAGTTTACAATGTTGTTTTTGTTGCCACTTTTGTGAATTGGTGTTATAAATGCAGACTTCCAAATCTTTGGCACCATACCATCTGTTAATGAGCGTTTGAATAACAGAGTCAGTGGTTTAGTTAAAACGTCTGAGCATTTTATTATAAACAAAGGGTTATATGATCCGGTCCTGCTCCTTTTGTTATGTCCAATGACTTAAGTAGTTTATTAACCGTCTCTGGAATGATTTCTATATCGCTAATGGTATTTATAGAATTCGAGAATTCTAGAGAATCGTGCACGCTGGAGCCATCACTTTGCATGGTACGGGAGGAAAGATACGTTGATTGAAAATAAGATGAGAAAAGCGTACAAACATCTTCTCCAGAACTTGCCGTTTGTCCCTCATACGAAAGAGAAGAAGGAAGAGTGCCATAACTTTTTTTGTTAGACTTAATAAATGACCAAAACAGTTTTGGGTTTTTTGCTATAGAGTCCTCGCATTTTTTGAGATAGGTCTTATAGCACTCTGACTCCAATACTTTAGCTCTCTTACGGAGTAGGGAAAATGTGTCATAATCAGATGAGTTACCATATATTCTATGTTTATGAAGAAATTTTAACTTTTCTTTTAAAACTTTCTTCAGTGCCGCGTTATACCACGGAGGAAAAGAAGTAGTACTAATAAACTTATGGGGTATATATTTCTCTATAGCACTATACAAGTGTTCGTAAAAGACACTGACAGAGTCCTCCAGTGAGTTCCTAATTAAGCAGTCATTCCAATCTACTTCATTTAAAAATGATTTTATTTTAACGTAATCTCCCGACTCGAAAAAGTATTTATTTCTGGAATTCATTTCTAATGTGTCGAATTGCTTTAAATTTAAAAAGATATCCAAAGACTTATGGTGACTATCTTCCGGCACCAGTGGATGACTACAGGCAGACACTTGCAAATCAATGTTGGAGAATACTAAATCTAATAATCTATTGTTAATGTTGTAGCTAAGATTAAATTGAACTAAGTTACATTCTAGCAAGGAGTCAAAGAAAATTGTTTGGGCTTCACCTGTAACACCTGAGTACTGCGAATGATAGTTACAGTGTTTCGTCCAAATTATATTACTTAGGTTAAAATCACCCATTATAACAAAAAAGTCGTTTGGGCATGAATTTACAATAAGTGATAATCTTTCAGTAAAATTATTAAGTTGTGTATTAAAGGAGTTACCCACCCTTTCACTACATAGATATATGGCTATCGCTTTTGTTGGTAACTGTAACCCATATATCTTCAGCAGATGAAGACCATTCTGGTCGTTCTACAGCTAAGAGCTTACGGGTCAAAGCCAGTAGTACTCCCCCACCGTATTTCTCATGCGTAAGCGCATAGTTTCTATCTCTACGCCAAATCATATACCTGTCGTCAAATAGTTCGCAGTCATTAATGCCGTTAAGCAGCCAGGTCTCCGTTAACGAAATAACGTCATATGAATGTAAAAGTAAATTTCTTTTAAATAAATGCGTTTTTGTGCGTAGCCCTCGAGTATTTTGGTAATATATGTCAAAGCCATTGGAAGCCATTAATAGTACCAATCAACATAAGGCTAAATCGAATCAATTTATGATATATATTTTGTAACAGGCTATTGACGTATGCAATCGAAACCGTAATGTTGTCTAAATTAAACTGTTTAGAATTAAAGAAGAACGCATTTGGAAAACATTCTATCATGATCCAAAATACGAGAATTTTAAAAGAATTATAGATTACATATATTAATAAGTCATACCGCGTATCGATTGCATAATTTGCAAACACGGTAGTATAAAAATAAAATCTTACGGTAGCTAAGACAATAACTTCGCTAACAAATTTTAAAGTAAGCAAGACAAGCCTCAGGCGCTTGAGCGCTTCGCACCCGATAATAAGCGTTGTTGCAGCGCGAGTAGAAGCGCGAGGATGCGGAAGTTGTACGAACAGGTGCAAACTTACGTGCGTAGATTGGATAGCCGTTCCGTAAAGACTCCGGTAGTTAATTAAACAAAGGGTTTTGAATGCGGTTCTCAAATTGTCGTGTGACGAAATGTTAGATTTATTAAGAATACTTTTAAAAGTGAATAGGTAAGTTATGATATCTTTGAGAGGTCGTTCTCGCATTTTATAAAAATACAGGTGAGCTGTCCGATTTTCTAGCCATTATTTTGCAGTGTTTGACCCAAATATACTGGAAATTCTTCTCTTTCGCTAGGGATCTTGCTTTACTCAGCAGGGTTTTATTGCGTTGTGTTAAATGGTCGTTAACATAGAATTTACCCGTAGTATTATAGCCCAAGTTAGAGATGTTGAGCTTCTTACTCCTACGAAACGATGCAATCAACTCTTCTTTGATGTATCGGTTATTGAATGCAACAAGTATGGGTTTCTCGGTATTCGGTACACGGGTCGGAATGCGAGCGATATAGTTAATATCCTCCTTCTTAATAGGAAAGTCACATATAAGGCCGATTTTCTGAGCAATTTCGTATAAGTTCTCGTTATTCTTTTGAGGAATTCCTTTAACCTCCACGTTATTCGCTCTGGCCCATTGATCTCTAAAGTGTAGTTCTTGATTAATCTTTGTTATTGCGGCCTGCAGGGTAGTAATTTCATGTTCCACTTTCTCGACCTTACTAACACGAGATTCCATATCTTGAACCGAGCCCGAGAGGCTGCTAATAAGTTGATGTGCCATTTCATGTGATTCCTTCATATCGTTGAGTTCTTTTTTAATGGATTTGACATCTTCTACAAGTGATGCCAGAGGTGCCAATTGGGACACAATTTTGTTAAGCTGCTCCTGTATTTTGTCCAGTTGATTGGGTTGTGGTGATACTGCAGCTGCAGAGGAAAGTACGCGCGACTTGCATTTGGGACACCGCCATGAGTTTTTTCTGTCACCAAGTTTTCGGTAACCCGATTCGGTAATTCCTGAACATTGGAAGTCGTAATTTCGCTTGCAGACACTGCACACGGTCCCCTCCGTATGTTGTAACGCACAGCCAGCGCATGTCAGCATTTTAAACAAAGTTTGACAATCACAGATTGGAGCAAAAACAAGTAAAAAGCAAACAGGCGTGTGCACTCTAACGACGCAAGTACGCAACTGATATTGTTACGTTATTGTTACGTTATGTTTCACAGTCAGTTCACTAAGGTTTTAGGTATCTATTACTGCAGTCTACCAGGCGTGGCTAGCAGTCTTAAGGCCCCCCTAAGACTATATTCCAACGTCCGACAAATACCGGACTGATCGCCTCAACCCGTGACTTGCAGCGTCGATAGCCCACTGCTTATTTCTGCATCAACGGAGTCGAAACGTTTGGAAAATAAACAAAGTATCTAATACAATGTTTGTTTTCAAAACAAGGCCCAATAGATCTAGAATCCCTTTAAATGTCCCACCACAAGGCAAATGCCTCTTTTTTTAGAGAAGGGCTTTAGAGCCGAGAGGGGTTCAGCACGTGGCTTTGGTGCATGTCGGTAAACTTTATATGTTCTAGAAATATTTTTTTAATATTTCTTTTACGATGTTTTCCTTTACTACTTTGCATGTGCCTCAGTACTTAAAATTAAAAATAATCTTTCACGAGCTGTACCAATCGAATTTCTTTTGTTGCAACATATGAAGAATTAACAATGTTAGTAATAAAAATATAAACAGTTTTAATTCTATAGCGCGATATAATACAACACCTTACCTTACTTGATATAGTCGCCGCTTTTGCCAAGCAATTGGCGATGGCAGTATAGTTCGGTCTGCTTATTTTGGCTCTGGTATTTTTCGTGGAGAATATCTCGCATTCTGTCGTTAGCCTTTCCGAGGCTCTTTCCTTAGTCGGCTCTTACGATATCCACGAAAAGAAACGGTCAGATTCTAACGTTGACACCAAACGGATGCCACAGTTCAAATCACTCGCGTAATATTAAACTAAATGGCCGTGAAACTACGGTTGTTTTTAATTTATCAAATACGTATTCAGAATATTCAAATGTTCATATTTCTGAGTAAAGCCAACGCCTTTTCATAAACTGTGAAGGAGATTCTCTAAAACTTGAGATAACTTTACGACCTCGCCGTTGAATTAGACGAAAACTGCACCCTCCGCTGCTAACCAGCTAATCTAATTTGGAACGGTGCCAATGTTTATGATATGAATACATTGCAGTATTTTGTACGTGGTAGAGTAGGTAGAAGATAACTGACGGGGTTCGAAATAATGTGATCAGATAGCGTCGTGGCGTGAAAGACGATGTAGTGACACGAATTGAGAAAGGGATACTGTGCTGGTTTGGACATGTGCAGAGGATGAATGAAAGTAGGTTGTGGAAAACATATATATGAGGCGAGTGTAAATGGTAGAGTCGGGAGAGGTAGACCTGGGCGAACATTTCACGATCAAATCGGAGACGTACTGAAAAAGGCCAGGTCAAAAATACTCTAAACCAACACGAACATGCATGCGAAGATTGATGAAAGTAGAAGAAGCGAAAGACGTATGTCAGGACGTGCTACGGAAGTGGAAGAGGTTGTCTCTGCCTACCCCGTTGGGAACAAGGCGTGAATATATATACATAGAGTAGGTCGTATGAGCCGGCTCAACCGGGGTAGTACCACGACCTCGTAGAATACCGGCGTGAAGAAGTGGCATCTTGTGCTACTGCGTTTCGACTTTTGCCTAATCTAAATCTCACATAACAGTAATGTGGAGCAGCGTGACAAGTCCGAACTAGTCACTGCGCTGACCGACCCACTTGTCCAGCGTGGTGAGCATGGGCAAAGCTTGAGCAGAAAAAAACCTTAAACGCTTTTGCTGACGCTTTCATGGAGACGCCTATGGTAGGCAATTGATTAAGATTTCTCGATCAGAGGTTAAGTGTAACCCATCAGCGTAGAAATCAGCTTGCATTATTTGTGTTATGCCACGAAAATAGAAAGATTAATAAAATTATTTTACCTATTAAAATTATTTGAAAAGAATGGTAACTTAGATCAAATTATTCATAAACTAGCCTTTGCTGGCGACTTCGCACGTCCTTGTGGCTGGAATTCTGTTGTCCCTTATGGTTTGCTGTCCTTCTTTCACGTCAAAACGGAGGGAAGTTATCGATGGGATCTTTGGACACCGACAGTTGGAGAGTACACATACACATAGGCTGCTTTTTATTAGGACCCCGAAAAATCGGCGCGATTCACGAGGGAACAGCGTTTAACGAATTCCACGCGGACGTGGTGTTGGGAAAAACTGACCGAAGACCAGTATCACATAAACATTAAACAGTCCTTTTATTGGTTTTGGGTGACAAATGAGCTATCACCCTGATGGTAAGTAGCTATTGCAGCCCATGGACGCCAAGCAGCAAGCAGCAAACAATTTCAATCGAAGAAGGTTACAGATGTCACTAAGAGCCCATGTAGATTAAGAGACGATGATATGTGGACTAAGAGCCCATAATTAAAGAGGTTCTCTATACCTTTCAAACCGGAACACAAAAGCAGATGTCGCCACGGCGACATTGCACCGGCGATGACGTGTTCAGAAACACCCATGTAAAATTTCAACTGTTTGTACTACTGCTATTAAAAGAACCACTCGTATGAACTGAAATGAAACTATTATTTACGGATTTTATCGCGTTTAATTTTGTTTTTGTATTCCCGACGTTTCAAGTGCTTTACTGCAGCCGTGGTGCTCTATATAATAAAGTACGTAAATAATAGTTTAATTTTACACACGAGTATGTTCGTGTGTCATCTTCGTGATTTATTCAAAATATTCATAAATCTACTCAAAAAATGTCTTCTAATTATATACAAGCTTTCTTTTGAAACACTGTTAAAAAAAAATCTTGTACAGACAGGCAGACACGTCGAGAGACTTTGTTTTATAATATGTAGTGATGATAAATAAAATCCTTAAGCTAATAATAACATTACAACCAATGAATGTTAATAATTCATATTTTTTTATACTCACTTGTCCTGTATGTACACAGTGTAAAGTCGTTAAAAGGCATTGCCCAAAAAATTACCTCCGTAAGATGTCAGAATAACCACCTCAAATTTTAGACGTAATTAGATTGCTTATCTATTTGGCAAGCAAGCAAAATCCGCAAATCTTGGGGGGTAAACCTGGCAAGCGTCTAACAATATACGATTAAAGTTAAAAAAAAAATAGTGTAACTAAATTTACAATTTGATATGAACAAAAATTTAAAAATTTTTTAGGCGTGGGGTAGCTCAGGGTTTTTTTCATGGGATAGGCGGCAAAAAAGCAAGCGGTTCACCTGATGGTAAGTGATTACCGCTGCCTACGTACATCTGCAACGCGAGAGGTGCTCCAGGAGCCTTGCCGGCCTTTGAGGGTATTTGGGAGATGGGAGGGAGGATGATGAGGGGGATGGGGAGAGGTAGAGGGCCTCCGGTTACCTCACTCACCGGACGAAACGCAGAATGTTGATTCCTCTACTTCACGTCGGTATTCTGCGAGGCCGTGGTACCAACCCGATCGTGGTGAACTAGTATGGAATCCCAGTACTGGCACCACTGTATTGTTAATTCTATTTATGTGCACGGCCGTGAATAAAAATATCGATGTCACTTGTAAGTTTGAGTCTTAAAAAAATCGAGGTCTTGTTAAGTCAACTGACTCGCAGTCCTACAAAATTTATTTATTGTGTCGTGTCATAACTATAGAATTTCTATTGTAGTAACACGTCACGACTTAGAGGCTGTTACTTTACAAATTTTCCGAAAATTAGTACAAGGTTCTTTTTTTAACTTTAGTAACGCATTGTGTTTTTTGAAGCGTAACTTTATATGCCGACGAACCGTATCGATGCAGGCATAATGTACACGGAATTTTTTTCACGGTAAAAATGTAGTGTTTTGTTAAAATAAAATGTATTTGTTGGAACTATGGGACACATTTGTTATATTAACAATTATAATTGAAAATGATTTATTATTAAAACAACTGGTAATATTATTGTCGACAGTGCTAACTAGCGCACATAACTCTGGAAATTGACATTTTGATATAAATTAATACGCTCCAACGACCGTATACCCAATACAGTGGTCTGAGGTAAATATCTAGCATTCAGACCTTTCAACCCACTTTTCAGCTTTGGGATAACGTGACCACGTGGTGGTGAACCTATCGCCAGAACGTTTCTGTAACGTAATCTACGTTACGTGACGCTGGGTACGTCACGTAACGGTCGAGAGTTGTGGCGTTGGTAACTCGTAGTAGTTGCAGCAGTGCATGGACAAGTGGTTGGTGCTCTTTAGGTCTTCGAACCAGTCGATCATTGTTTTCTATGCTTCAGACAATATAATAGCCATAGACTAATACACTACAATCATATAATTTTTAGATATGGATTTCCGCAATGTAAATTCTGACAATATTAAATATAAAACCCTGTTTATAGTTAAGTTTCCCGAGGCCCTGTGGCAGCGGCCTGTGGAAATTGCCATCCCCTTTCTTCCAGTAGGTGTTAACGACAATCTCCGTAAGCAAACTCTGCTACGTGGCTCGTCTTGCTCTATCTCCCGAAGAAGCAATAAGTGGATTGCGTCAATCCCTTTAGCTACAATAAGACTTATTAAATAGTAATCCGTTATCTTTGTCTATCCTTGATGGTAAGAGGTGTGAATGGTATATATTTGTAAACCTATTCTAGTTTCCAAGCTTTTTAGTTTCTTCTTAAATTACGTTCGCCTAACTAGAATAAAGAAACAGTGTACAGTAACGCGTGGTTATGTCATAAGAATTATTTTCTATTTACTTTTCCTTTACTAGCACAGCCTTTTCTTCTTATAACAGAGTTCATGTTTGAGAAATACAATTTAGGATTAAGAGCTGATACAATTTAAAATATATTCTCTCGTTGAAACTTCAAACATACGAGTAGCAATTTTTCTTTTAAATAAAATTTCATCGGGGTTTTGTTTATTACATTTTGTTTACGGAATCATTCTAACTAAAACAATTTTGATTCGTAAAATAGTTTATTTTTAATAAATATTACCATTAAAAGTAATTACAAAGAATTATTGTTTAAACAAACTGTCAGTGTTCGTGTCTATTATAATTTTTAACTATTATCAAGTTGCTTTAAGATCATTAGTTTGGTTTTACTAACGGGCGCTCTACGGAGTAACGTAGTAAGTACCCTCTCTATTTACTATCACAAAACAAAACTGCATCACTCGTAAACGGAAGAAGTTTAATTAAACATATTTATAGTGCCTGGGAAGACTCTCAAAGTGCAATTGGTGTGTTCGGTGACTTATTTAAAGCATTTGATTGCGTAAATCACAGAACTTCTGTACTACCGGGTGCCCCAGGGATATGTTTTAGGCCCATTTTTGTTTCTTATTTACATAAATGACCCGCAATTTTTCGTGCAGAATTTTACAAATGATACGCAGACAATACTATTATATTTTATTTTATAGGAACGGCGACAAACGAGCAAGTGATTCATCTGATAGGGAGTGATTACCGTCGCCCACGTACATCTGTAACACCAGAGGTGCTGCAGGGCCGTTGCCGTCCTTTAAGGGTATTTAGGAGATGAAGGAAGGAAGAGGAGAGGGATGGTGAGGGGGAGTGAACCTCCGGTACCTCACTCACCGAGCACACAACATGCCTCTACTTCACACCGGTATTCTGCGAGGCCGTACTACCAATCCATCGAGGCGGCCCATTCGAGAAGCAGCAAAAGCCGCCGCTTGCCTGTACCATGGTTGGAAGAAGTTCTGTAAGTCTGATATTCAATGTAAGTCGAAAGTCTGTCTCTTCTTGAGGTAAATAATGCCCTGAGTAAGATTTAAGACTGGGTGTATGCAAGTAATTTAGTCCTAAATGCTAAAAACTCATGTATGAAATTTGTATTACCCAATACAGCGGTTACCTATTAATTTCGTTCATTTCTTTAGTTTCGTTCATATTATTCATTTCATTCATTTCGCCCATTACGTCCATTTCGTGGATTTCGTGCAATATCATAGTTAAAGTTCCATGAGTTGCAGGTTAGGAGACTATTTTAAAACTAAGGAGTTTCTTTAGTTTGTTTTGTCTCCGTCAGAGGGTTTACGAACCCCATTACGAATCGGTGGTAGATTGTAATAATTTTATTATAGTAAGATTTGAAATAGACAAATTATTTTTCTTACGTTGAAGAATATAGAATTTTCATTCATTAATTCAATGGTATTGTGACAGATGTTTAATCCGCCAATGGACACCATGAGTTCTTACGCCTACCACACAACATTAGCTCGCCTCTACTCACTCAGTATTATTTCATTAATTCGTAATGTCATACAATCTTGTTGTTAACATATCTAAACAGCAAACACGAAGTACCGACAGTCGATTGAAAGTTCTATAGATAATATTTTCAATACGTTAAGCCGTTACACTCATTGATAATTCATTAACTAAGTTCTAGCCCCTCGGGCCAGTTGGTCTCGGTATCACCTTCTGTAGGTACTATATTTCAATATAACACAGTACAGAGTAATTACAGAGTGTTCGTTACATATCGCTTGAATAAGTTAGTAGTTGGTAGTGACCTGACAAGCTGAAGGTTGCGGATTGGAATCCCGTAAGGGGCAAACATTTGTATGTTGAATATAAATGTTTGTAAGCGAGTCATGAAAGTACATATATGCATATATGATCATTTATTTATGTCAGTGTATGTACATATACGTATAAAAAAGTAAAATCCTCCTCCTCAAATATCATAGAGGGTTTTATGAGACGGGAAGGGACCGCCACGCTTTTGTTGGTTTAGTTATTTTTTAAACATGCAGGTTTCCTCACGATGTTTTCTTCACCGCCCAGCACGTGGTAAATACAGCATTTAAAATTGCTATTACCATTTTTTGTGTTGCCGGCATCGGGGACCGAACTAAGATCTCCCGCGCTCTTTGAATCTAAGCCGAGCACCCTATTCACAAGGCTAGCACAAGGCTAAAATGTATATGATCATAATGGTGAGTTTTACGTAATTCAAACATAATATTGATGTACAAAAATAATTGATCTGTTTCAAATAATAGAAAATAATATTCTCTCGACGTTGCATTTAGTAAACGTTAAAGACATTTAACAAAAGCGGTAAATTGAATATTCTATAATGTATCGGCCACTGTGGACTAATCTAACGATAGCTTACGGCAAGCTTAGTGCAAGTTTACGGCAAAATCGAGACGACTGTTTCGGATTTGTTTTACACCGATGTTGAACCTTGCTAAATTTATACTAAAATAACATTACTATGAAGAGAGAAAGTGTGAGTTTGTACATATGTGTTGGGGTAATCTCCGTGTGGTATCGTCGTTGGAATCTGCTACTTTCCTTCGTCACGTGGGTCTCGTGAGAGACGGCTTAGGGAAAATAGCTACCGATAGATGGCGCGATAACCATCCCTAAAGACCACAGTCTAAAATGAAGCAGACCGATGACGGGTTGGGAGGAGCGTTTGAAGTGCCCGGTGTCTGGCGATAATGCGATCAGGATAATCCTGAAATTGGCAGCAGTGTAGGAGACTGCCCCGTGACTAACGTAAAAAAAACTTGAAAATAGCATGTTCTTCATCTTGCGATATCCGGAAATATACACGATGATGAGGATCGCGTGCTGTCTCATCTCCCGGAGACGTGGAAAGTAATCTCTACCCACCCCTATGGGTGACAGGTGTGAACACTTAGACATACCAATGCATAAATGAAATGAAAGTAAGATAATATTCCCACGTCTCAACTGCTCAAACCAAGTGCAAAACTAACACAGAGCACGTTCCACGTTTATCTGTTGGTAGTTTGAGTTGGCAACTGAATCGGTTCGGTACTTCTCTAAAGTTTCTGTAGCTCCAGTCAATTTCAGTTACTGATATCTAACGGTCAATATATATTACTTTACTTTAATTTATGTTGCCGAAAATATATGTTTTATAATGCTTCTGTTTTGCCCAGCCGAGATTTTTTAGGAGAGGTTTATTAGCTGTTAGTTTTCAACAAAGTAGCGGTATTTAATTAACTAAATAAATGAAGTAACTAATAATAATAAAATTGCAAACAACTAAATAGTAATTAGATAAATATGTATAAATGTAAAATAATTTCAATGGATATAAAACGATATATGTCTTATTTATATTTTGATATGTAGATACATAAATTAATATAAATAAAATACAAATACACAGAATAAATAAGTCCTAACTTGTAAATAGAACACACTACAAACTAGTTAATAAGAATTTTTGTAATTACTAGGTAATTTATTTAAGTTAAATTTATGAGCTCCTGTCTTTGCCTGTACCCTAAAATAGTGGGCGATGAAGTTTTTATTAAAAGAAAAAATACTACAAGTTACTATTTTAGTCCGAAGGGGTGACAGCAGATGCAATGAAAACAAATGAGTGCCATCACGCACTGGACTATTCCTAGTTCTAAAACCATCACAAATATGAAGTAACATTACAAGGAATTCCTCACCTTAAGCGAACTTTGGTTTCAGAGCTCAGCTCGAAAATTAAGGTGCTCGTATTTTTCATAGTTCGCGAGTTACCTCAGTTCGGATCTCGCTGGCGCCAAGTCCTGAATTTGCCACGTGCTCGGTAATAAATTCTCTACCAGTCAACCCAGGGCTCGGTGAGAAATTTTGAAAGGTGCAGCAACTAAGTTACAAAAAAATATATGCAATAAATCATTACGGCTTTTACTTGACTTTTAAGTAAATGCTAACTCAATCTACGATAGCGCTGTGATTAAATCTTAAACTTAGCCTAGAGTATTTTAATATTAGACTATTACAATGTTTAGTATGTTATGAAAAAATTACAAAAAGAGGAGATCTACGGAGTTTCTTTCACCGTTTCTTCTCCGTTAGAGGAACCTAACTACGAAACTGCTACCACAGTTTTAAAAAAAATAACGTTTGACAAGTGAAATGTATAAATGATTTGATTTGACTTATAAAGATTTTAATTAGAAATTAGATAATTTTATAGACAATTATTAATTTATTTAATAAAACGTAAATCGTATATTCTCTAAGCCGGAAGCATGTTAACTGTTACAATGAGCTTCTTAAACTCTGTCCATCCTTTTGTATAATCTTTGGGTGTAATTATTTCGAAATCTTGTGGATAATTACCGCCGACTATAGCTTCCTCTACGGATGACAAGTTCGGTTATATCTTCAGAAATCTTGTCTACGGCGCGTTTAGACGGTCTAATGCTAAGTGAAACTAGGTTCAATGTACTTTACTTCTAGTAAAAAAAAAGTAAAGTAGCAGCCTGTACGTGCCCACTGCTGGGCAAAGGCCTCAATCTCTAATACGAGTATCAGAGAGGGTTTAGGAGGGCTTCACATATCCTCGAAATAATATTTTTATTATTTCTCAGACTTATTACTTCTTGTGTTATAGTTAATTATAAGAAAGTGAATTTAGGTCAATGTTTCAGAGAAACAATCGATTCAATTCAAATTCGCATCCCTAGGAGTGCTAAATTTTATTTTAAATGGTATTATCCTCAAAGTGTAGCGTTAAAACCGATTTACAATCGGCGAAGTATTGCGTAAAATGCATGCAAAAAAAACAGACCTCCTCTTTTTTGGAAGTCGGTTGAAAATTTAAGTTATCGGTTTATAATTAAAAAAAAATCAATTGAAATTTGAATGTCGTAGAAAACGCTGTTACAAGGCGCGACATTACAAAGATTTCTCAAGGGATACGTAGGTGTATTATGTTTAACGGATATCTTAGCCTTTAACCCTCTCAAATCCTTTGTATCCCTTGTCTCTTTATTTGAATGGATAGGGTACAGATGCTGGGGACCTTCCTGTGAAATATTGCTTCAGAAACTGAAATAGCACGTTAGATATAGTTTATCGTCGCCATATTGTTAAGGTTCATTGTTATTTTTATAATGACATATTTTTATTTTAGTATCGCATTCTATTTAATTGTATTATAAATTAAATAATGCAGTCTAGGGTGGAGATAAATATATATTTTTGTAGAGAATATCGTGTCCTTTGAAGTCTCGCGGTTTTCCTGTGATAAAAAGCAGCAAATTTCCTTTCCCAGAGTTTAAGATATGTCCTCTACCTTCTCTAGATAGGTTATGTAGATTTAAATAGGTTACAGCAATAGCCTGGAGTAACTTGTCTTCGTCAGTGTCTCCCTCCGAGGTCGATATAGATTTTCGAGAGAAGATTGTTTCTGTTACTAAGCAAGTATGCTAGAATTTAGAACTTTATTCACTAACCAGGGCTTCACCACCACTAACATCAAAAAAAATATCCAAAACGTTCGCATCTGTCGTCGGTTTGACGTATTCACAAAGTTAACTCACTGAAGTCACGAGAAGTTACGACTTTTGGTGGAACTGCATAAGGTTGAATAGTTGGACAATTGTTATATGATAAACGGTATATATATAAACTGACAACCGCTGGGGAAAAAAGGTTCTCGAGTGGCAGCCACGTAAAGGCAAACGCAGTGTAGGACGACCCCCCACAAGATGGAGTGACGACCTGCGCAGTGTTGCGGGAAGTCGATGGATGGAGGTGGCTCAGGACCGAGCTTCGTGGCAATCTTTGTGGGAGGCTTATGTTCAGCAGTGGACTTCTGATAGGCTGAAATGATAAGTAAGAAAACAGCCTGTCCTGTCCGTCGATCGCCTCGCTCACAGGCACGACCCTAACTATCAAATTCAAGGGTGCTTCGACGTCGAGCATTACAGCGAATTTGAGTCTTTGTAGAGGCACAGCAGGTTGGCAGGAAACTTTACATTCAAACATCAAAACGAGAAAAGATGGAGAAGTGAAGACGCGCTGTGATTAATTGTATAAATATGCCTCTTGAACGTGGTCGTAATTTTGTAAAGGAATTATTTCTTAATTTCCCTGTTATCTTAACAATTTAAACAGCAATTAGAATCTAAAATCTTTGACATTCATTGTTATAAATATTTTTTTTATTAACAACTACGTTATTGAATTGAATTCTACTAATAACCCTATACTTGATAAAAGTCGATACGAATAGGAAAGGAGACATCTATTATTGACTCGCAAGTTAAACGCACCTGGGACCTCAGTCGAGCAAAATTTAATTACGTTCTGTTGTAACCTAGCATTCACGAAGCAGTGTACTTTATCAAGTAACTGAAGCGTGTACATTTACCGATCCGATGGTTTTTAACTGCCTCTCCTTTATTAGTTTTACGTGGGTTAAAGGCGCTAACCACCTACAATAACTGGAAGGTGGGGAAAGGATGTAATGTCGGGGAACAAAACATTTAAGACGTCGGCAACTAAATTAAAACACCCACTGTAGAAATTCTGATGGCACGCTATCCTTTACAGTTTAGGCACTAGAGGTCAAAGATAAGAAGGCCCGTAAGATAAGGCTGACTATACATTTTTTGGATCACTTAGGGGAATACGGTCATTGGTTAAGTCGGCAACAGCATTGAACAGACCGACTAAAACACCCAACTAATCTAAGCATCTACTGTGACGTCCATCCGTTTATTTCCAACCTAAGGTGATTTTCGATACTGCGATGTAATATGCAACAACGCCATCTAGTGCACTAAACATAATACAGGATACTATAACTCTTCTTTTACTGTTCAAGCTACACTCCTCTGGAACGCCCTGCCCGATAACATAAAAGCAGCTCCTAGCAAGAAATCATTTAAGAGTTCGTGATTACCTAATAGATCATTGACAATATTCGGCTTATCTTTTTTAAATTTTATTATATATTTATTTTTATGTATCTTTTTAAATATTTGTATAGCTATTTGTGTATTTTATAAATATTTATTTAATTATATAGCGTGTTTATATGTACTTATCAACTTATTATTATTGGAGTTTTTTATTATAATTTTATTTTTGTTTCTTATTCTTTGTTTTGTACCTGCCTACTAGCTTTCACCATAACAAGGGTTGACTGGTAGAGAATGCCACTTGGCATTAAGTCCGCCCATCGTGACCTTAAGCTTAAGGCTAACAATGAAGAATAAATTAATAAATAAATAAACTCGAATTAATATTAGAATCTAAACTTAGGTTAAACTCAATTGTGCTATAATAATTAAAAGACAAAAATAAAACTAATGAAATAGTAAACTTACTTCAACACTTTCACTGGAAATATAATAGTGTGCATATATTTATTTGTTAAAACTGTAATTTAATATACAATATTTTATTCATACTAGCAACTCGCTGCGTTTTATTGAATATAATGGTTTATTTCAGCGTCGTTAAAACGTCGTTAGAAGTTCTGAGAAAAGGCCAGATTAAGAGTACTCTAAACCAACGAGTATGCATGCGAAGATTGATGAAAGTGGGAGAAGCGAAAGATGTATGTCAGGACCGTAGCAAGTGGAAGAAGATTGTCTCTGCCTACCCCGTTGGGAACAAGGCTTGATACTGTGTGTGTGTGTTTTAGCGTCGTCAGGGTAGCAGCACATCAGAGACACTCGCCGTTACCTTCCTATACTCGATGTTACGCTTATGAGACAACATCGGATAAATGATCACATGATCTTAGTGCTTACCATTTTTTATGGTTAATGGGGGAGACGAGCAAACTGCTCACCTGATGATAAGTGATTACCGTGACCCACGTACATCTGCAACACCAGAAGAGCTGCAGGTGCGTTGCCGGCCTTTAAGAATATTCGGTAGATGGGTAGGAAAATGAGAAGAGGGGATGGAGAGACGAAGTGGGCCTCACTCACCGAACGAAACGGAGAAGCATAAAGTACTTCTACTTCACGCTGGTATTCAGCGAGGTCGTGATACTACACAAGATTCCAATATTCTTCGCTCTTAAAAATTTCCTGTTACTTGTGTTAACTTACTTGTGAGCTTTGGAGTGGACACGATTCCAGAGATACAGATGTAAATCCCCAGTTCAGGAGTCGGAGGCGTCATGTATTTATTGAACTGCGTTATAAATAATAATTATTATAAATTTTAAAAAATCTGCTCTTTCACAAAGGTTTCAAAGTAGTACCGCAAAATATTAAAAAAGAAAACATAAAACTCGAAGCCATTTCTAACCAGAGGTCGTTTATTATTGCCAGAGGGTTTGATAAACTCTCAACCTTAATTGAGCGTATCACACCAGTTTTGCTTCACGCTCCGTTGCTAAAGTAAGAGATGTCTTTGAAGTTTCACCGTTTGTAAGGACACATAAACGGCTTTCTCTGAAAAATGTGCGGTCTCTGTTTGAACGTATATTTTCAAATAAAACAAGATCAGTCGAGTGCGCGACTGATAGGGTTGTCAGGTAGACGGCACTTGGCTGGATTGTTCTGGTATTTTAAACGATGTGTTTAAGCAAAATGTCCCTCTAAATAAAGTGAAGCGAAGAAATGACACATAGAGTAAATATGATTAAAGATTGTATTTTCGTACCATTGCGTAATTGGGTCGTGGCTTTCTTATCCGACACCGAGGTAAATTTTTATTAATGTCTCCTCTGAAACTAATTATTTTAATCAAACCTAGCACATAAAGGATGTCACAGAATGTTTTTCGTTTTTAGATGTTAAATAAAAAACAAAATATCAATTAAATCTCGTTTTATTGAATGTTAATTTAAAGAGCAATTCTTGAAGTTTATATATGAAAAACAACCGTTTGCAAATGCGCACCATTCATTTGTTCACACTCATTTAACCTGGAGCTAAAATTTTCAATAACTCGCTGGAGCATCGCTCTCGGAATAGAGTTGGCACATGCCTTAAGCTTTTGAAATTAAAATGTGTCCTGTAGAGACGACGAACAACAGTGTAGGAATCGTTGTTTGTATAAAACGCTCTCAAGCAAAACGCGCGCTGTATTCCCGTGAAACGATTCATGGCTACTAAACTTAACAAGCCGGCCAAGCGTTTGAGTCCACTCCCCTCCACCTGCTAACTGCGGTTGGCGCGTATTGGTCAATTCAAAAACGAAAATCATTCTGAGATACTATTTAATTTACATAGTGTGATGAGAGCCTCTGCTTGCTTTAACTTGCGGACCTCCTGCTCGCGAGTCTTACCGATGTAGCTGTAAAGGCCACTGGGCCAACAGCAGATCTACCGTGGGGGTTTTAGTCGGTCCGGCATCTTCAATGCTGATCCCGACATAACCAGTCACCGGAGACGGTGACGGGTAGGTGCGAGCACCTTTCCCCCACGTTAAACTAAAAAAAAAAAAAGAGAGCCTCTATTAGAATTGTGTAGATGAAAACACAAGTATGGATAAAAGTTATATATATATATATATATATATATATATTTAATTATAGAATTCGGTGTCTTATTTCGAAAAAAAAATATTTGATTCAGATTTTATAGTAATTTTTCTTTGATAAGATAAAAATCTTTTTGTCCACTATTTTAAGAGTTGTCGCGATAATTAAGTTTTATGACAACCCTAGAGTAAGACTCGCGCCCAAGGTGTTATTTAGTTTCGAAATGTTAAGTCACTCAAACATTGTTTCATTTTGTTTTGTTTTTCCTGTAATAAATATCAGTGTTTCCATTATTTGGCATATACGTAACGGAGAAAATTTATTTAATACGAGACCTAAATATCAGCCCTTTTTCCACTAAAAGGTAATTTCTAATAATCTTTTACAGTTATGTTGTTTTGCTGTTACAATTTATATTTTTGTAGATTTTGTCATTTATTAAACGTTAAAAAATAACCGTAAGTTGAAAAATAAGGGAATTGACTTTGTCGCCGCTACAGCAAGTATTGTTTCGGGAGATAGAGAAGATATTTAAGGCTCATTCCTTAGTCGCCTTTCGTGATACCCACGGAAACGGATATGAGAGCGCTGTGGCTCTCGAAAGTATTACAACACATTTTTTTTACGTGAAATACGTAACACCAAACCGCAGGCGTGGCACCCTGGAACGGGGGAGCAGCAGCACCCCGAGAAGACGCCCGAGAAAAGAGGCCAAGCCTCGATGCCCGATTCCTGCAGGGGGTTACTTCACACACCCCCTGAAGATGACCCACGCATGCACCAGAGGAACTGCAGGTATTTTGGGAGGGATGATAGGACCCCGCCCTATTATCTATACCAAGAGTTGGGGAGGCAGTAGAGGGCCTCTGGTTACTTCACTCAGCGAGCAAAATGCTGAAATACAAGATGCCTCTACTTCACGTCAGTATTCTGCGAGGCCAGGGCCCGATGGAGTCGGCCCATTCGAGCAGCTGCAAAAGCCGCCGCTTGGCTCTACCACGTAGTATCGTCTACTATAATTATTTTTCTCCAAACTAGCATTTTCCCTCTATTGGTTTAAGAAGTGGTAGCAGGTGTATATATATAAACGCGTTGAGCACCTAGGTAACAAACAAGGGTATGTTTATTTCTCAACAGTAATGGAGATAAAGAGACGGAAAGCATAACGGAACTTCACTTCCGTAGCAGGAGCATCAGCCGCCGGGACCCCGGCATTAGCCGGGAAGCCAGCTGATAAGCTGGATTTATAATTCTCTGTTAATCATTTCGAAGAGTTACCAAAAGATCATTATTTTATAGATCCAAAGGACTAGTTTGTAATTTAAAAATATATTAAAAACTAGCTATTGTAATTGCGGTGGTAAACACACCCGGTGCTGCCCGTGTTAAAATAGTGTGTAAGAAATGTTTTTCGCTACATCGTAAGAAACAAATCTAAAAAAACAGAACGAATCAAAGAAAATCAGTAACATCTTTGTCTATACTATAGTAAAATTGTAAAAAAGCCGTGTCTGTCCTTTGAAGATATTTAAAAAAAAAAAAATTTGGATGAGATTTATCTCGGAACTCAAAATAATATTTTTGGAATTTTTGTTTAATTATCTGTTTGTTATCACGCAAAAACTACCGGGCGGATTTCATGCTATTTTACTGTAAGGGAAACTATGACTTAACTTTAAAACTGCTATACTTTTTGTCCCGGGAATGTTCCGGAAATGGGGGTTTTTGATGCAAAATGTCATTCTTTGATGAGTCATTCTCTTTCAAATTGATTGTGTATCAATTCGCAAGTTTGATATAAAAACACTAAAAGTTAAATTATTTAAAGCAAAGAGGAGTTTTCATAGAGGGTTTTACCATACTCACCACGCTGGGTGAGTGGGCTGATTTTGGTGAGCGCAGTGCCGGTACTGCTCCGCTATTACTAGTCTGTGAGATTTGGCATCGAAAAATTTTTATATTTTGCCATCATTCGATCTCCAGAGAGATTTGGAGAAAAATATATTGCATTCGCTTTTACACCCCCTTGTAAAAGCATACAATATTATATTATTTAATTTCAGAATTCATAAAGCTATTAATTTCCTCGAACATAAAGTTGTAGTGAATTTTGCTCCGCGGAGATTTTACGAGGAAGTCAGGTGCGAGGTTATGAAAATTTTACGAGAAGCTCATATGTGTTTCTTTAGAGCAGGTTGGAAGCTTGGAACGTATAATTTTTTTTTTTGTCAAAAATTTATGGATATTGAAAATTATTTTCATTTTCTTACAATGAAGTCTCATTTGGTTCAAGAGGGTTAAAGTAAAACAGTTACATATTATAATTGTGTTAGTAAATAAGCACTCACGCCTGCCACCCATGGGGGGTTAGGCACAGATTACGAAATAGAGATATGGAACGTGACGGATGGCGAGGAAGGTCATTATGTGAGCTTAGTAATTCCCTCCAGGGAAATCCTTAAAAATGTTTCACAAAAATTCTAATCAGTCCTCGATAGAATCATGGCATGTTATTTTTTAATATGGTTTCGTTTATCCAAGACAAGAAAATGAAAAAGTGTGATTTTATTGAATACGGAATATTTATAAAATATTTGTGGCATAACGGACACAGTCTCATGTTGATTCCTGCCTAATCTTTCTGGCTTACAGCCATAATTTCATTTACGTTGGATATTATATTAGAATATTACGCTTACAATACATATTATATATATATATAGAAAACATCTTTTAATATTTTTGTATTTCCGCGAATACAAATTCAAAACTACACATTCAAAATTAAATTATTATTTACGGATTTTATAGCACCGTTAAACCAACCGTGACGTTCGGACTCATGGCTGGTTTATTTCATAATAATTAAAGCAGCCTCCATTCAGCTCATGATAGATATTACCCATATATAAAAATGAAGATTGTATTACTACATGACATATCTTGCACATGCAACCTGAGCTGAAGATGATCATCGGCTACCAACATAAGCACTTTATTTGATAGGGTGTCTAAATCTGAGTTTGTCGATACGAGTTTACTGCTTTTGATAATATTTCCTATATACGCAAACACGTTTAGTGGGTATAATAATTTGATTTTTTTATGGATTTCATCGCACCGTTAAAGCACCCGAAACGAAGAGATTTAATAAATCTGATTAAAAGCGTTACAACTTCTATAACATACAAATGTGAGCTTAACCCTAAGCCTCTGCTTTTCTCTTCCAGCAAACCCTTGAGGAAAGAGAAAAGTATTATTATTGTACAAGTAGGTAGTTGTGTACTTAATTAATAATATCTTAACTAATATAATTGGCAACAAAAAAAAGTTTTCATTTCAAATACATATTTTAATTTATACAATAATTAGCCGTAAAGATCAGCAAGCTGAAGTGGCAATGGGCTGGCCACATAGCTCGCAGAACTGACAACCGTTGGGGAAAAAAGGTTCTCGAGTGGCAGCCACGTACAGGCAAACGTAGTGTAGGACGATCCCCCACAAGATGGAGTGCAATCTTTGGGGGAGGCCTATGTTCAGCAGTGGACTTCTGATAGGCTGAAATGATGATGATGAAATGATGAAGTAATAATAATTACCAATTTTACGATAAAGCGCGCTGCATTTCAATGATAATGTATTGTTTAACAATTAATTTTATTTATGCAAAGTACTAAGAAATTTTTTTTTGGCTTTTTAAATTTTGTAATTTTTAAACTCTTCCGACTCAAAAGGTTGCCGACCCCTGGTGTGGTATGCAGCTGGCTGTGACGAATGTTTTTATTTAAATCAGTGAAGGATTAATACACGTCTAACAATCCTTAGAGCTTTGTAGAAGTCCGAACTAAAAAAAACTGTTTCGTTATTACTGTTTCGTTAGAATGCAACAAGCTACATTTCGTAAGATTTTGAAAAGTAAATTTTCCTATTCTTTTACTTTTTAATTGTATATAATCAATCAAACTATGTCAATCTTTGATCCTGAAATTAATGAAACTATATTTATAAAAAGGACAGTTGCTGCTTCCACCACATAGTATGGTATTACATTTTATCGTAACTTGGATGCTACATAGAATAACATGCCAGCGGAATATGCAGTATTACTTAGACTCACATCTGGCTATTTGTTGCGAAAAGAAAGAAAGAAACTTTATTCGTTACACCACAATTAGTTAACAAGTTATTAATAAAACAATTAGAGGAATAATAAAAACTTAAAAAACATCAAGAATTAAGAATATTTTTTTTCTGCGCTACAGTGTGATGCAACAAATGGGTCTACGCTCAGTTTATGTTACGGTTTCCCGCAACACATTATAATGAATTTAATATTAATATTTAATTTATATTTATTATTTATTTTAAGCCTGCAAACTAGTTTTCTTTCTCACCCAGGGTTGACTGGTAGAGAATACCAAAAGGCATTAAGTCCGTCCATTGTATACCTTATTTTTAGGGACACAATAAAGAATAAATAAATAAATAAATAAATATATCAATATGATAGTATGTCTCTGTATATCAGTGTAAACGAATTATAAAGAAATGCTACAGAAGTTTCAAATTTATTTTCGATGCTTTGTCGTATTATGAGCAAATCAAAATCCAACACAGGTTTAATTAAAACTTTCCGTGAATAACGTCAGAATAAACGGAAAATTTCATAACATTTTAACACTGAAGTGATAGTTTTCGTTGGAGCGCATAAATAATTCACGACTACCCGCAGTAATTTATACGGTCGGGGAAATCTGTTACGTTCTCGACGTTTGTTATTCTGTTCTGAGTGACGTCATAACTGTTATATTCCAGAATCATGTAGATTCTATTCATAACAATGAAGCGATTAATCTTTAACAGGTGGGTAAAATTAATCTATAATAAATACTACAAAACAAAGTCGCAATTCACGTATGTCTGTGATATATAACTTATAAAGTACTAAGTGTATTTTAATGCGGTTTCTACCATTATTTAGAAAATTTGCCGGTTCTGTGGCGTAGTGGCAAAGTGGTGCTGCGTATCGCAGGTTCGGTTCCCGCTAGGAATAAGAATTTATATGAACCACAAATAATTGTTCAGGAACTGGGTGTATGTGCAGTGTGCAATTTATGTGTGTAAACTGACTCCGTGACACAGGAAATATTCCGACAGTGTGGGGAACGTTTTTATTTTTTTATTTTAAATAAAAATGTATTACACATTCCCATTTGGCGTTTATAAAACAGATCTTACGTTCGAAGTCGGCGCGTTCCGCTGGTCCTTGGTCGTTTGAATGAAATTGCCGAAAGTCGTGAATATACTTCGTTTCCTTTGCAGGAAAACATCAGAAGGCTACATGAAAATTACAAACTGATTGAAAATACCTTATATTGTGATAAAACACGGGAAGCAACACTACAAAAGCAGACTCGAAAACTGCTATAAAAAATTTAAGCGTGGTAGAGTTAAGCGGCGGCTCTAGCTGCTGCTCGAATGGGCCGGCTCGACCGGATTGATACCACGGCCTCGCAGAATACCGGCGTGAAGTAGAGGCATCTTGTACTTCTGCGTTTCGTTCGGTGAGTGAGGTAACCGGAGGCCCACATCCCCTTCCTATTCCCCTCCTCTTCCCTCCTATCTCCTATTTGGGAGATTGGAGGGAAGAGGAGTCTGTCTGTCTATTTGTACGATCTAGCAGTAGTCAGGGTAATTGCAAGTGCAGAGTAACTTAACTTGAAGAAAAATAAAATAAAAAAAACTTATAAACTGATATTAACACTGTTAATATATAAATATTAACGAAATGAAGTTCATAAATTTTATTAATGTTTTTAATCTAGATAAAAAATAATGTAATCAGGCAACAAAGCGTCACAGAGGTCCCTGAAACAGATAAAGGCAACAAAAACTCATTTGTTATTTAAGCGCGCGTAATATCAGGGGAAAAAAGTTTTCGTGACAAATTACCGACAATGTCTTTGACTTTCTCAATATTCACGATTCGCGTGTTTCATTCCGCGTAATATTTCGTTTAACACGGAACTACTGAAAGTGATAGAAAGGCTCCTTTCCATTCAGTTACGTATTAGGCGAGATACCTGGGTTTGAATCCCCGCCACGTTTGCAATTTTATTTTTTTGTGTTTATTTTAGGCTCCTTTTTTGTTAAGGAGCCGTCTGGGTAGTTATCACACTATGACTTTTTTCTGCTGCCAATGATCAGTGAAAGTACTGTATTTAAGCGTGGTAGAGCAAAGCGGCGGCTTTTGTTGCTGCTCGAATGGGGCGGCTCGACCGAGTTGGTACCACGACCTCGCAGAATACCGGCTCGAAGTAGAGGCATCTTGTGCTTCTACGTTTCGGTGAGTGAGGGATCCGGTGGCCCCTCTCCATCCCCCACCTCAGTTCTCTCTCCCACCTCCCAAATACTCTTAAAGGCCGGCAACGCAACAGCAGCAGCAGCAGTTGGGCGACGCTTACCATCAATTGAACTCGCTTGCTCGTTTGCCGCTTTTCCCATAAAAAGAAAAAAAAGTCACCCGGTTTGAAAGGCTTTTGTTTGATTTGAAAGCCAGTACAATTGCCAGTACAATTGCAGTGCCGTGGTAGCCTAGTGGTCAGGGCGCTCACTTTAGTATCATAGAGCGCGAGTGACCTGGGTTCGATCCCCGGTGCCGGCACCACTAAAATTGTTATTAACAATTTTAAGTGCTGTATTTACCACGCGCTCAACGGTGAAGGAAAACATCGTGAGGAAACCTGCATGTCTGAGAAATAATAAAAAAAAAAATATTATTTCGAGGATATGTGAAGCCCGCCAACCCGCACTGGAGCAGCGTGGCGGGCCCTTCCCGGCTCCTAAACCCTCTCTGATACTAGTATTTGAGAAGGAGGCCTTTGCCCAGCAGTGGGCACTTATTTTTACAATTGCAGGTTGTGTACCTTCGTCTTAGTTCTCTGGGAAGAAGATGCATCTGTGACCTCATCTGATTGAAATCGTTTGCAGGAGCTCATAGGTTGCAGTAACCACTTACGATCGGTGGACCGCTAACTTGTGTATCACCACCCTAAAAAGTAGTCTAGTCACGCTGCAGCTGCATACAGCTGCAACACGAATAGGTCAGCTCGATTCGTACGGCGAATTGTTAAACTGGAGATCCCTTTACTAGTAAAGTGGCATTCGGTGATAGTCCTCGGGGCTGACTAAGCATCTGCATTTAGATTCTTATCCGATGATCGATGCAGCAACCACTTACCATCAGATGGCCTACTAACTAAGACAACTTAGGTTATCATCATCTGTCTGTCATTAACCCCGCTGCTGGTCATATGCTTTTCCCAAATTTTATAGGGCGAGGTTTATGTTTTATCGTAAAAGACTTAAAGTAGGTGTTTAAAAAGTTCCATTAAAAGTACATAAAGAGTCTGCCCCATAGAAAAACATAAAATTATGTCAAACGATATCTTATCTATTGTAACGAATGTCCGATAACATCTTGTCAATTCTTACGTCTTCGAATGACAAGTCGAAAGAAATATATTTTTTTTCATTTTACAGTCGATGTTAACGAAACACTTTGGTAGGTAAATAAGGACGGCGATACACGAGTTAAAATATAAACCTATTTTATTCAACGAAAATTAAATATTGTTACGGGAATACCATGGACTAATTGAATATAAAAAGACGATCGAAATTTAGGACTATATAAGTAGCACTAGAGCATGCGAAGGTAAGTTCAGTGGAGAGTTCTGAGGTAAGCGCAAGAGGAAGATCACGAAGAAAGGAAAGAGAAAAGGAGAGAAAAGAAATGGAAAACATTAAGAAGGATAAGAAGTGATGGCAAAGTGACCAGTGCAGGAAAAGACAAAGACAGAAATTGGTTACTGGCAGGGGTCTCCCGTATCCGTGAAGGATCAAGTGGGAGGGATGGCATCTCAAGGAAGTAACTCTGTTACCTTTGTTAGTGGTGAAATAAATAGAAGTCTAAGACCGGTCTTTTACTCCTAATTACGCAACTCGTAGCTCGTAACAGTATTGTAAATAATTTACTATTTCTAATTTTAAATACCCTACATTGGAGTGGTCAGAGGTCTAGTGATATGTAGTCGTTTCAATCCACTGTTCACCAGAGTTAATTCAAAACAACGTGACAGACGGAGCCAAGTGGCAACTCTAGCTACTGCTCGAATGGGGCGGCTCGACCGAGTTGGTACCACGACCTCGCAGAATACCGGCTCGAAGTAGAGGCATCTTGTGCTTCTACGTTTCGGTGAGTGAGGGATCCGGTGGCCCCTCTCCATCCCCCACCTCAATTCTCTCTCCCACCTCCCAAATACTCTTAAAGGCCGGCAACGCAACAGCAGCACCTGGTGCTGCCGATGTACGTGGGCGATGGTTACCATCAATTGAACTCGCTTGCTCGTTTGCCGCTTTTCCCATAAAAAGAAAAAAAAAGTCACCCGGTTTGAAAGGCTTTTGTTTGATTTGAAAGCCAGTACAATTGCCAGTACAATTGCAGAGCCGTGGTAGCCTAGTGGTCAGGGCGCTCACTTTAGTATCATAGAGCGCGAGTGACCTGGGTTCGATCCCCGGTGCCGGCACCACTAAAATGGTTATTAACAATTTTAAGTGCTGTATTTACCACGCGCTCAACGGTGAAGGAAAACATCGTGAGGAAACCTGCATGTCTGAGAAATAATAAAAAAAAAAATATTATTTCGAGGATATGTGAAGCCTGCCAACCCGCACTGGAGCAGCGTGGCGGGCCTTCCAACTCCTAAACCCTCTCTGATACTAGTATTTGAGAAGGAGGCCTTTGCCCAGCAGTGGGCACTTATTTTTACAATTGCAGGCTGTGTACCTTCGTCTTAGTTCTCTGGGAAGAAGATGCATCTGTGACCTCATCTGATTGAAATCGTTTGCAGGAGCTCATAGGTTGCAGTAACCACTTACGATCGGTGGACCGCTAACTTGTGTATCACCACCTAAAAGTAGTCTAGTCACGCTGCAGCTGCATACAGCTGCAACACGAATAGGTCAGCTCGATTCGTACGGCGAATTGTTAAACTGGAGACCCCTTTACTAGTAAAGTGGCATTCGGTGATAGTCCTCGGGGCTGACTAAGCATCTGCATTTAGATTCTTATCCGATGATCGATGCAGCAACCACTTACCATCAGATGGCCTACTAACTAAGACAACTTAGGTTATCATCATCTGTCTGTCATTAACCCCGCTGCAGGTCATATGCTTTTCCCAAATTTTATAGGGCGAGGTTTATGTTTTATCGTAAAAGACTTAAAGTAGGTGTTTAAAAAGTTCCATTAAAAGTACATAAAGAGTCTGCCCCATAGAAAAACATAAAATTATGTCAAACGATATCTTATCTATTGTAACGAATGTCCGATAACATCTTGTCAATTCTTACGTCTTCGAATGACAAGTCGAAAGAAATATATTTTTTTTCATTTTACAGTCGATGTTAACGAAACACTTTGGTAGGTAAATAAGGACGGCGATACACGAGTTAAAATATAAACCTATTTTATTCAACGAAAATTAAATATTGTTACGGGAATACCATGGACTAATTGAATATAAAAAGAAATTTAGGACTATATAAGTAGCACTAGAGCACGCGAAGGTAAGTTCAGTGGAGAGTTCTGAGGTAAGCGCAAGAGGAAGATCACGAAGAAAGGAAAGAGAAAAGGAGAGAAAAGAAATGGAAAACATTAAGAAGGATAAGAAGTGATGGCAAAGTGACCAGTGCAGGAAAAGACAAAGACAGAAATTGGTTACTGGCAGGGGTCTCCCGTATCCGTGAAGGATCAAGTGGGAGGGATGGCATCTCAAGGAAGTAACTCTGTTACCTTTGTTAGTGGTGAAATAAATAGAAGTCTAAGACCGGTCTTTTACTCCTAATTACGCAACTCGTAGCTCGTAACAGTATTGTAAATAATTTACTATTTCTAATTTTAAATACCCTACATTGGAGTGGTCAGAGGTCTAGTGATATGTAATCGTTTCAATCCACTGTTCACCAGAGTTCATTTAAAACAACGTGACAGACGGAGCCAAGCGGCAACTCTAGCTACTGCTCGAATGGGCCGGCTCGGCCAGGGTAGCACCACGACCTCGCAAATACCGGCGTGAAGTAGAAGCATCTTGTGCTTCTGCGTTTCGTTCGTGAGTGAGGTAACCGGAGACCCACTCCCTCTCCCTATTCCCCTCCTCTTCTCTCCCATCTCCCAAATATCCTTAAAGACCGGCAACGCACCAGCAGCATCTATGGTGTTGCAGATGTATGTGGGCGACGGTAATCACTTACCATCAGGTGAACCGCTTGCTCGTTTGCCGTCTCTTCTATAAAAAAAAAATAGTTGCAAATATCGTTATAAGCCGTCAACGCATCTGAAGCTCCTCTGGTGTCGCAGTGGGCGTGGGCGACGGTATTCACCTCTAATCACACCATCAGGTGAGCCGCTGGCTTGCTTGCCCCCTTTCCCAAATAAGTCCCAAATAATAATGCTACATAAATGTGTATAAATATAATAATATTCCCGTACTCAAAACCACACGTACTTTTGGAGAATATAAACATCAACAAATATCGTAGTATTTTCTTGAGTACCGCATACTCCACTAGCTATTACCGGCATCGGATGTTCCCACTGCGGAAGCGTAGTCCCATACAGCCTTATCTGTAACGCCGATGCTCACATGCGCACTTCAAAGGGGATCACCGAATATACATTATATATTTATACGTTTAGTATAATGTATACACTTTCAATATAAAGTAAGCGATGCCAATATATGAGGCACTAAACACTATGTTAGATTCCTTCTCTATCTAGGAGTTGTCTATTGTCTAATTTATTACCTGACTTTAACTCTGAAATAGATTATATTTCAGAGTTAAAGTCGTAGTCAAAACATTTTAGTCAATTTAGGCTTGTTTGAAGCACGTATAAACGTCTGAATCTACACCGATATGTTACGATGTCATAATAAATTTTTAATAAAATCAATAAAACATCATTTTAAATGACAAATTAGCCAGGGAACTTGCAAATGTAGATTAAGACTTATTTCCATACATCATTGTCCTCAATATATTGATCTATTTTATAGTAGGCCTTTCTTAAAAGAGTTTCTTTAAAGAGTTTTTTAATTTAATGTATTTACTTGAAAAGATTACTTCTAGTTGTAGCCAATCTAATTTAGGAACCTCTAGTGTGTCGCTTCTACACGATTTACAATAAATCCACCGTCAACCAACAGTGCAAGCTCTGTCGAGTTCCGATTTGAAGGGGATAACGAGCCAGTATAATAACAGGCGTTCCATCTTAGTCCTCAGGTTTGCCAACACATCTGTAACCCCCTTTGGCTGAAATTGTTTGCAGGTACCCAGGGGCTTCAGATAATTCTGAATTATTTCATAAAAGAGACATTATATGCCAATAAAAAAGAAACAGGTTCGTAAAAGATCAACAAGTGAAATATATGTACGTACTCGTATGTCGAAGAATAAAGTTTTTGATTTCATTTGTAAATACAACACCGGTGTTCGAATACAGTTCACTCGCTTATTATGTAATTAAAGCGAGCGTCCTGATTACTGAACAGGATACTGTTGAGCAGTGGTCATTGGTTTAATGACGAAATGTAATAAAGTAACTAATGATTGCTCGGAAACTAGTAAAAAGAGAAAAATGATGTAGTATTTAGAAAACTTTTAATACTTCTAAACTTCTAATTAAGGTTTTGTTGAAAAACCGACGCGTTTTCTTTAGTTATAGTTACGTATTTACACAATCTCATTTCTTTTGCTTCGCCTTAACTCTGGAATGCTGAAGAACTATAATATTGAACTCGATATGGTGCGCTATCATTACTTCTAGTTTAATTGTCTTCAGTCTCATTATTACAACTTCATCGAAGGGATCCTTTGATTTCAAACATTGTTAAACATAATTATTTAATTTATATTTATGTGAAAATTATTTTTCTACTTCAACTATTTCGTAATAAGGATTTATCGTATTAACTGTAATTTAAACTAAGTTATTATTTACGGACTTTATCGTGTTTAATTACTTTTTTTGCATATTTACGCCGTGGTCATGGGCGGACTGAGGTGGTGGACGCCCTGATGTCATAGTTAACCCGACTACCGTTAATAATTATTGAGCATTCCAATTATTAATTTTTGATCCAAAACGTTGGGAATACAGAAAAAGGTAAATAAACGCGAAGAAATCCGTAAATAACAGTTTAGTATTAATGTTTGCCAATAAGGTTCAACTGAATGGTATAGGCAGAATAAACCCTGTAGGTAAATTTTTACTTACACACTCCCACGCTCACTCACGCATAGATACATAAGCGCATACACAAGCAAGCAAGTGCAAGTTACTTTTTTTTGTAACTATGTACAGCATCATTATCATCTTAAATTTTGATTTTTAAATTTCGTACACTTTTATTTATAAACGCAACTTGATATTTAAAATATTTGTTATGATTCTAGAAATGTATTGTTCTTAATTTGTTTGCATCTATTAATTACGTGTTTATGGCCTATTATTTGCGCCACATCCGTGAACCGCTGCTCCACCATGTCCACCATTGATGTAAGTGTTAGTGTAATTTATTTTATTAATTGAATTTATCCATGTACCGACAGAATAATAGCGCTGTTGTTATGGTAACACTACTATAGCATTATGCCGAGTCGGATGCCGTTTTGTAGCTGCTACTGAAAAAATCCACAATCATTAATTGAGTTTCCTTCTGTTATATGAGTCTTCTTTATTCTGTTATGAGGCTGTGGCAATGAATAAAATGCTTTTTCTTTCTTTCTTTGTAGAGCTAAGTATGTAATGGTGCCGACTGGGCGGGATTACGGACGAAGCCGTTTTTGACAGCGGATATTGTGTAACCCGGATATTGTGTAACCCGGATATTGCGTAACCCGGGTATTGTGTAACCTGGATGTTGAGTAGCCGGGGCTTCTTCAACTAGTGTAATATACATAATGGCTGTGTAACCCTGATATTGTGTAACCCGGATTTGAAGTAGCGCGGGTTACTTCGGCTAGTGTAATATACGTAATCGGATATAAAACGATCTTACTATTTCCTTGACGCAGGCCTGCGCCATGGATCCCAGTCTTTTCATCGCAATTCCGTAATTTGTTGCTCCCATCAGATTTATGTTAGTTAATATCGGAGCACCTTTAACCAATACAATATACATTCATCTACTTCTACACAATCAGCCTATAAAGGTCAAGGCCCATCATAGGCCCCTCCGAATGGGGAGGATATTCTCCAGTAGCCAAACCTGGCAGGCTCTTGGGTCACCGCCAACAGACGCATCGCACCTTAAATACTGCTACCCGTCATCGGTTCGTTGGCTTTGGATGTGATAGTTCCGTCATCTGGATTGTCACGGGATATTCAAAATTTTTTTCAGTCAAATATTACTATATCTGCGAGAACTATGGAGTGGTGGATATGATACATGCTTAAACTATACACTATTAAAAATTTTACTACTAAAAAAAATTGTAATAAGAAGCGATTTTCTCTCCCTTTATTATCCTTTATCAAAATTAAAATTTGGTTGCCTGGAAGAGATCGCTATGCGTATTAATCTTTTGTTAATGTTTTCTGTCCTTTTCTTTATTTTTGTACATAGCAGGAAATATTTTAAATAAATATATTGTAAGGCAATCCCAAAGAATGCTTTACGATCGTCAATATCCTGCCAAGTGAGGAAGATCCTTCCAACATCGGAGAGACCCACGTTCAGCAAAGGAACGTTTACTGAACTGGTAATAATTATGGAAACTGGAAAAGTACAAACATATATTATCACGCCGGTCAACGATAGAGCAAGGCATAGAGTACAATTTCCGATATCGCATAACGTAGTCCAGCTAAACGGTCTATAGCAACGCACTTTCTCTAACTCTCTGAAAGACAGAATGGATCGCGAGACAACCATGAAATTTTCGAGGCTTATTCCTTTGATGCCTTTAAAGAATACCCACGGGATGGAATCTGGTGGTAGATGTAAATAAGTTCCTATCACTCGGCGAAAAATGTTAATAATCACAAAATTACCTTCTTTATTTGTCATAACTACACCTTCTACAGACTCATCGTCCATTATTCTATCAACTATTGGATTGACTTCATTTAGGGAAACTGTCTGAAAACGATTGTACCAACATAAGTAACAACACTTTACAGGTGGTTGACATGTTCTCTGCCTAGGACCCTCATAAGCATTTTTGCCGCCGAATTGCAGTTCCAGCATAGAGAGCCAGTATAATTTCGGGCTGTGAGACCCCATCTTCCTTCTTCCATCTTAGTCCTCAAAGAGGAAAAACGCATCTGTAATCTTTTTCGATTGAAGTTGTTTGCAGATGTCTGGAGAGAATACTTAAGAAAAAAAATAGCAAAGACAATTTCTTGTTTTCTTTAACGTCGTTCATGGAAGGCACCAAAAGAAGGTGGGATGCTATGCTGGGCAATCTGGAATTGGGTTCTACAGATTGGGTATAAATCTCCGCCATCCGTCGCTCACGTCCGTTAGTCACCCAAGCGAAGTTGACATTAGGTGAAAACTATAGTTCATTGCCCCCTTACACGAGATACACCTACACAAATTTCCAATATAAATTATAAACAATACTTACTGTATTTAGAAGCCACTCATCCTTTGAATCCTTCAGAAGATTAGTAAGAATCTTCATTTTACAGAAGCTTATATTTTAATTAGACCTGTACAAATTAGTTTAGCATATTAAAAGGAAGTTAAGTATTTTCATTCAATTCTTATCTATACTATAGGAGTCTTATTCTTTAGTTAGAAGTCGTCTGGGTAGGTAGCACTCTTACGCAAGCTACCACGCCTAACAGTAGTGCCACCACTGTTGGGTTCTGGTTTGAAAGGTATACGAATCCAGGATAATTACATGGTGTGAGGCACTCTATCTTAATCCTTAGGGGAGACACTGCATCTGTAACCTTTGCTTGCAGTTGTTTGCTGATGTCTATGGACATCAGTAGCCACTTACCATCACGTGGACTGTTAGCTCGTTTGTTGTCACCCTAATCTAACAGATAAATGCTACGGAATTATAATTACTTATGTTTGTTTTTATTACTATGGTATTACTTGGCATATGTAATGATTGCTTAAATGTACAATAATATTCTTTAGTATATCTATACTATTAAAAAAATGTAAAAAAAACTGTGTCTGTACTTAAAATATTTACTTTTGGGATAAGATCTTAGAGAAGTCAGTACTCTAAAAATTTTGTTAAGCTTTTTCTTTGCTTATTCGGGCATCACGCAAAAACGACTGTACCTGATTTTCACTTTTTGAAATGTTAGGTGCTCAACTTAAAAACTGTGGGTTGCGTTGCAAACATCCCGGCATTGGGCCAGTACGGGATTAATACGCAAAAATACTGGATCAATTTGAAAACGATTTGCGCTGTTCGAAAGTGTATGACTCTGTCGATCAGAACGGGATTAGTATCATACGTAATGGCTAGAATGGGCTCGTAGACATTAACCACAGAACGACTTAATTTATACATTCACAGTTCCGGAGCCCGGGAATGATTAACGTGTCTATTTATTTCGAAACAACATTATATATCAAACTGTTCCGTACTCATAGATTATACATGGATTAAATCGGCCGGCAAAGGCAAATGCTAAACTTGAATGTTAAATATAAGAACAACAACTACTTCATGGAACTTTAAACTAAAACTAAATTATAATTTATTTATAATTATCGATATATTGTCATTGTCTCTTGTACTTGTGAACTCTAATTGTCAATAAAATTAATTATATTTATTTATGGAATTATATTTTTTTGATTTCATATATTTTCTTTTTTATTAGCACGCCTTGTAGGTAGAATATGGCATGTACACTCTACATAATTAAATTTCACCAGTATTGATTTATGACCCATATGAAAAATAAATGATTTGATATTTCGGACATTGATTATGTAGCCAGATATTTCTTACCATAAACAAGCGTTTTTATAACTTGGCACTTAAATTTGTTAGTAAATATAAATTTTCCACTTGCATATTTATTCCGAAACAGTTTGGCTCGTCGAGATTTGTTATTTTTGATAGACTTGTGGACGACACAGGCTGCGAACTCCTGGTCCGTGGCCACAGAGATCTCCAGGTTTGCGGTCTCTATGCGGTATGCGACCAACTCGTCTATTACATCCTGGTGGCCGTGGATTTGACTTTTTTATTCAATGTAATATTTTTAAATATGACGACATAAAATAATTTTCTTTAAAAAGCTATTGAGCTTTCAAAGTCTAAGTATTTTTTTTAATTATCTGTATGTGTGTACAAAATAACAGTTGTAATAATTAACAAACTGTTATAAAAAAATATAACACATAAAATAAGACGACAAATTAAAAAGACAGTCCCTAAATGTCCCACTGCTCTGCACAGACCTTACAGGAAGTGGGTCTATTACCTCACTCGTTCCAGGAAACAAGATGCTTCTAGCCGGTATTCTGCGAGGCCTCGATCGAGCCGGTCCATTCGAGCAGTAGCAAAAGCCGCCGCTTGTCTCTACCACGTATATACGAATATATTCCGGCCATAGCGATTACTTTTGGTTACATTGACGGTTTAGTGGTCAGGGCGCTCGCTTTAGTTCATTATCATAGTACGCGATTCTTTCGGGGTTAAAATCCAGGTACCAGGACCACTAAAATTGTGAATATCAATTTTAGGTGTGCCATTTACCTTACCCGTTAGTAAAGGAATACAACACGAGTAGACCTGCACGTTTAAGGAATATTAATAAAAAATATATTTCGAGACCATGTGAACTAACCACTGGAGCAGCATGGCGGACCCTTTACGGCGCCCAAAACCCTCTTACATTGATGATTAACAGTTTTCATTTGTATAAGATTAATTAAGCTCATCAGGGGCGTTGTGTGGCGGGAAGTCTACTTCCCTTTCATATGGTCGAGGGGGGTTGCGCTGCATGTGTGGGCTGGTCGGCTCGTGTTAGCAAATCTTGCGTTCATCATCATCATCATTTCAGCCTATCACAAGTCCACTGCTGAACATAGGCCTCCCCCAAAGATTGCCACGAAGCTCGGCCCTGAGCTACCTGCATCCATCGACTTCCCGCAACACTGCGCAGGTCTTCACTCCATCTTGTGGGGGGTCGTCCTACACTGCGTTTGCCTGTAAGTGGCTGCCACTCGAGAAACTTTTTTCCCCAACGGATTAATCTTGCGTTAGTTTTTTAAATTACGCTTTTTTGTCTATAATTTTATCGTAGCATGTGCTTTAGTTGCCTGTGAGACTATTCGTTGCTTTTTATTTTATTTTATGTTGTATTATTTCTATGTACATATGTCTGTATAAAAAAGAGGATATCTACGGAGTTTCTTTCTCCAGTTTCTTCGAAAAAACGAAACGGTGGTAGATTAAAAAAAAATATATAGTAATTGACAAACGAAATCTGAATTTCTTACGTCAAATAAAGACTTTTCATTTCATTTCATTAAAGATTAGATCAGTAGGCAGAGTGATAAGAAACACGGAATAGTTATAATGATATTTAAAAACCAAAAATCATATATAATAAATATAGGCTTTGGTTGGGATTCGATAAAGTTTCTCATCGACCTTTTTAATAAAAAAAAGGACTGTATGTACTAAACTTACAATTTCGGTTACGGCTCGATGTGTAGCGGAATTTAACGGAGGCAATTTTGCTATCAATGTTTGAGCCATATTCTTCGGTAATGTACACAGTTCTGGGCGATCTAAAAAAATAATAATTTCAAAGTGTATTTAAAAGCAAAGTATTAGAGAAGCTTTCGACTTCGAACCCTTATTCTATCACCTTAATGTACCTAAATGGGATCACCCTGGAGCATATGCGTAACGGTATGCCTATTCAATAAAAATGGGTCCACAATGTTATGCGTACAAACAAAATGATAACCTCCTCATTTTTTTAAGTACGCTGAGAACTACCAGTATATGCTCTACCGCCTACCACCAAGGACGAATGATTCATAGATTTTGCACCCACGTGAAGTTTTGTCCTTTGTTTTTTTTTATTTAATATTAACTTTGGAACTTTGCCGACAATGGTATAATAGACCCATCATTCCCTAATCACTCTGCCTTTTTTTAAAGATATACATATAGCATTTGTTGGGACTTATCATGGAAAGGTTTATACCCAGCAATGGGCTTAAAGAAGCTTATTACGAAAGTGACCTCAATAGTGAGTTTTTGATGTAAAAAATATTGATTTCTTATATAGCCAGTCTAGAATCAAGAGCATCTCCTTCTTCTCATGTTCATCATAAGATGCTACTAAAGAAGTGTTATAAAATGTCATCGCAATTTTGGTGACAAAAACGGTGACTAGAGTCGACTGAGAGGCGAAAAGTGGGTTGCGACGGATCGTTAGGCTTCGCACCAAATGGAAATCCGTAATCGCTGCCTACCCCTACAGGTTACAGGAGTGAGTGCTCATGCTTATGTTCTCACTGGTTCTTCAATTAAATTTGCTATTACTTTTAGAGCGAGTCGTAGAGTATTGAGTTAATTTCAGAATGAGTAGCAGAGTAGAGAGTTACTTTCAGAAGGAGTAGCAGAGTAGAGAGTTACTTTCGGAAGGAGTAGCAGAGTAGACAGTTACTTTCAGAATGAGGAGCAGAGTAGGGAGACCAAATTATATGTTTGAAAGCATTACTTACTGTCACGGATGTACATGACACCTAACACATTAGGATTCTCCTCTATTCGTGTAATTGTGCCAAATGTTATGTTTGAAAATTCCTGGGAAAAAAACCTTATGTAGTTTATATTAGAGTTATTATATTAGATTGAACCTCGGTGCAGCTGTATTAATGGGTGCACCATGTAAAGGTTAAGCTCAAACAGGAAAGATGCACACTATTACACAATACTAGCGTGAAATAGCAGTATATCACTGCTGTGTTTCGTCTGGTGACGTGGCTTTTCACCGGCTTGGCACCGCTGTTCATAGTCCTCTCAAAGAAAGCGACAACATAAGCCGTCATATATTTCTTGGAAGGTTTTGTTTTGTTTGCGGTCCGGTGAGCGCAGTGCAGGCACCCTCGCACCAGTGACGCTGATCCCCATCGCTGGACTGTGGGATTTCGATCCTACGAATTCGGATAGATAGTCCGACATCATTCGGTCGCCCAAATCTCGTTTGTTACCAGGGTGCAACACGAGAAGGTGAAGTTGCCATTTGGATAAAAACATTGTACATTTCGTACACTCTGTATAACGAGTCACAAGTACAATAAACTAACATTTATTTATTTAAACTCTACTTTTGTATTCCTTAAGAAGAGCAATACAAAGGGCGGACTTAATGCCTTTAGGAATTCTCTGCCAGTCAACCCGAGGCGTGGAGAGATATTGTTAAGGTGCATTAACATAAAAGTTGTAAATAAAACAAAGAGACATAAGTAAATATTTTAACTAAACTCTATCTGAAATCATATAGACATTCTATGATCTAAATAAGTATGAAAAAAAGTCTTTGTAATATTTTTGAACATTACCGTCGCCCACATTCATCAGCAACACCAGCGGAGCTACAGGTGCGTTGCCGGCCATTAAGGGTATTTGGGAGATAGGAGTGAGGATAAGGAGTGGAATGGGGAGGGGGAGTGGGCCTCCGGTTACCTCACTTACCGAACGAAACGCAGAAGCAAAAGATGCCTCAACTTCACGCCAGTATTTTGAGAGGTCGTGGTATTAATCGGTCGAGCCGGCCCATTCGAGCAGCAGCTGAAGCCTCCGCTTGGCTCTACCACGTTAGTTGCATATTATATAATACATCTCTTTCTTTTGAGTTATATCTATTTAGTGATAAAAGACATCTCGTGGTGAACGATATCTGCATTACTACACGCACTCTCAATACTTTTATAAAAATGACTCATAAAAATTTTGTAAAATCTAAAAACAAGTAAATAAATTCACTCTTACAGCTGGTAGATCTTTCTTAGTTATTTTCTGTTTGAAATCAATATTCATTTTGTAAATAAAAGCAAATCTGTTATAAATTACGAGAAGATTATCGTTCATAAAATATATTATCAAAATATGTAGATACCAAAATATATCAAAAAAACTGCAGTGAGTTTACAAAACGTCATAATGAATTGAATGGAATTCACTAAGGCCACGGAAAAATCTATGATTTTGTTATCTTTTAATTTTGGGCCTATTTTTTGCATGGATTTATGCAAATAGTTTTAATACAGTCAAATGACAAACTCATACACGGTTACTTTGCAACATGTATCCAAATTTGTGGGGAGGTTCAGAATAGGTAATATAGGCGTAAATGAAAAAAAAAATTAAATATTCTACCATTTTTGTCTAATAAATTTAGAACGCGTGTCCCATTACGTTTACATTGCTAAAAGAAAACTGATGGTCATTCATAAAATCTTACACCAATTATTGAACAACGCACGCACACATTCGTAACGCGGAACTTTGGAAGTAGTAGTAAATAGCGCTCCGTACAGACGTATCTCCTCTACAAGTGTACGATGTAGTCGTTGAGCATAAATCACACTCTATTTCGGATATTTTTAAATAAAAGTGACGACTTTATTTTCGAAAATTTTGATATTCTGCAAAAAACACCTTATCACAATATTGATATTTTTTACTTAAATATAAATTTTAAGCGTGGTAGAGCCAAGCGGCGGCTTTAGCTGCTGCTCGAATGGGCCGGCTCGACCGGATTGCTACCACGGCCTCGCAGAATACCGGTGTGAAGTAGAGCCATCTTGTGTTTCTGCGTTTCGTTCGGTGAGTTAGGTAACCGGAGGCCCACACTCCCTTCCTATTCCCCTCCTCTTCCCTCCCATCTCCCAAATATCCTTAACGACCGGCGACGCACCTGCAGCATCTATGGTGTTGCAGATGTATGTGGGCGACGGTAATCACTTGCCATCAAAAAAAAATTTGGACACACTTGGAAAAATATCTCGGTACATTATCATTAACATAATCACTGTTCCGTATCTAAGACACTGTATCTGATCGATCTCTCTTGTCGCATAAGCGTCAGATAGAATACTCTGTACTTGGTGGAGTCAAGCGGTAGTTTGTGCTGGTGCTCGAATGGACCTCGCAGAATACCGGCGTGAAGCAGAGGCATCTTGTGCTTCTGCCTTTCCATCGGTGAGTTAGGAAACTGGAGGCTCACTCTCCCCTCCCCCAATCTCCCTCCCATCTCCCGTATCTCCTTAACGTCCGGCAACGCACCTGCAGCTCCTAGTTGCAGAAGTGGGCGACGCTAATCATTTACCATCAGACAAAAAAAAATAAAAATTCAGCTTTGTTTGCCATATTCCCGGATACAGACCGACGAAGATAAACATTTTACGCCTCTCAATTATTATTGAATATTACTTTGTGGCAACACTTAAGAATTGTGAATTTTATAAGCATGTTATTCGCCTCTTATTTGGTTACCTTCCTTCGATAAGTTAAATTAACTAAATCAGTAAACGTCACGCGTTTTGCATCTCAAAGACGTGCCGTGAACATTCTGTAATATCATGCATACAAATTAAGACGATTGATTACTTGTTACTACCTACTATTCCACTAATCCTACCTAACAATATTAACGCGAATGTATGTTTGTTGTTCGTCAATCACGCATGAACGACTACACCGATTTTCATGAAATTTTGTACGGAGGGATCCGTGGTATCCTAGTGATTAGGGCACTCGCTTTAATTTCATAGTGACCTGGGTTCGATCCCCGATGACGGTTGTTAAGAGCAACTTTAGTGGTACCACTACGACAAGCATGTCAGAATGTTATTTGCAGTTGTGAAGTCCGCCAACATGCAGTGGAGCAGCGTGGCGGACCCTTACCGGCTCCAAGACTCAATAAAATAATTAAGAGCGAGATGTTGATATGGACTTAGCTTGAAGACTGGCAAAAGACATTGGATACTTTGGAAGATACTTCACGCGGATGTACCCACGGTCGAAAGCGATTCCATAATGTAACTTATATGATAAACTTGTTTTATCATATAAGTTACATCAGTAGCATAACAGAACCCCCCACCAATGTCGTCTCGGGTGTTTTGAAAGTCAACTACGGAATCTGCCAGAAAATGAGTCTTTGCCAAGCCTCAAGCCTTCCAGAAGATGAATGGAATACTACCTATGACGTTTGTGTCATGGCATGTACTTAAAACATCACCATTTCAGCTCCTATGAAGGACGACATCAGCTTTTTCATTGAGCAGTATTAGCTGTAAGGAGCAACAAATGCCGTGACACAAGTTTCTATACCATTGAACGAATTTGAGAAAAACTTTGATAAAAAGAAGTACAACGTAAAGTAAAGCTGCTTCTAAATATCCCTGTGTTAGGTAAAGTTTTTTAAAGAGGGTGTTAGTGAAAGTGAAGTGAGAGAATTCGCCACTTTGCTCCCTTGCGGACTGAACTTTACATGTTTTCAAAACATATCTTTTATTATTATATATTCTTGCAATTGGAGAAACTCCTTCACGATACTATACTCCTAAACTTTATTTATTACATTGTGGTGACGAACGAGCTAGTAGTCCACGTTTTTTTTTATTTTGGAAAGGAGGAAAACGAGCAAGCGGCTCACCTGATGGTAAGACACACCGTTGCCCGCGGACATCTGCAATACCAGAAGAGCTGTCTACCACCAGAGCATCGATCACTTCCACGAGATCTCGTGCAATTGCCGATCAGGTCAGGGGTGGGCCGATGACGAGCAACAAGCCCCGCCATAAGACTCTGAGGCCCGAATGCTGCTGGGGGGCACTTTACACCCTCCCTGAAGATGACCCACGCAAGTACCAGAAGCGCTGCTGGTACTTTGCCGGTATCTAATAATATTTTGGAGATGGGAGAGATGATTTGAGCCTCCGGTTACCTCACTCACCCAACGAAATGTAGATGCTCAAGATGCCTCTACTTCACGCCGGTATTCTGCGAGGCCGTGGTACGAGGCAGCAGCACGAGCTACCGCTTGGCTCCACCGCGTACAATACACGTGATGGTAAGTGGCTACTCCAACGCATGGACACCGGCACACGACATCAATCGACGAAGGTTACAGATGCGTTGTTATACCTGATGATTAAGATAAAATGCCTCACAGCTTGCACCACTACTCTCGCTCTCCTATACCTTGGGGTGGAACAACGAAGTGGTGGTTGGAACAGAGGGTGTTATCTACTTACCCAGCTTAACCTTCTACACGCAAAATGCGAAAAGTAGTCGGTCGGTTGACTTGAAATGAAATGATATAACACAACGTTACACGTAAAGTAAAATCACATTATGTTCATCTAATGTTTCTTTGTTTGTTTGTCTTTTATAGATTCGCTAACCACGGGATCAAAGTTGAACTCAAATTTATGGAGTATGTTCGAGTCATTACTGAAAAGGGTAAGAACAAATTTGAGGAATTATTTAGTAGAGGTCATTTGGTAGACATTGGCAATTACTTATTACAGACTGAAAGTCCAACAATTAAATCAAACCTTACTACAATAAATTCTGTACTGTATTAGATTCCCATAATGGATGTTATCAACTCGGAACTAACTTTACTCTTAATTAAAACAATTCGCATAAAAGCTAGAGGCCGTTATTATTTACTAGCCCGTTAGTGGGTTCCGTAACAAGTTTAGTTTGCTAAATTGCTTTTAGAATATTCATTCCATACATTCGCGTGTATGTCCCACATACAAGTTCAGTAGATATACATTTTTTATTTAGTAACAGATGACCACATAACGGACGCCTCGGCAAGGGCGGCTCCGTGGCGTTGTGGTTTAGCTGCCGCAGTACGGGTGGGGGATTCGATTCCCGCACCGGACAATTATTTGTATGGACTAGAAATAATTGTTTCTTGATCTGAGTGCTTAAACAGCTTCCGCAGCACATTAGATATTCTAATTTTAATTTTAAAAAAAAAGGGAGAGCACTACACTTTTACCAACTAGTAACATGTCGTCGCGGTTGATTTTCTATCACGTCGACACTTTCCTGTTATTCGGTTATCGTACAGTGCTGTAAGTGTAGGACGACCCCCCACAAGATGGAGTGACGACCTGCGCTGTGTTGCGGGAAGTCGATGGATGCAGGTGGCTCAGGACCGAGCTTCGTGGCAATCTTCGGGGGAGGCCTACGTTCAGCAGTGGACTTCTGATAGGCTGAAATGATGATGATGATGATGATAGTGCTGTAAGTGTACGCGCAAACACAGAGGCACTCGCTCGTCTTTACCCTCCCGTACCCGAAGTAACGCTTATGTGATAAGATCAGAGAATGATAAACTGATAGATATACGGGACGCTGTACTGCACAACTGGACCGATAAACCAACAATAATAATTTCAAAATAACGAAACCAATAAAAATAATAATATTATACAGTGTGGACTATTGACATTGAATGAACATTTCGTTAGTACCTATATATAGTATAATTATTTCAATCAACTTAAATAGTCCAATAATCCAAATGTAACGAAAGCTCCATTCATAATGGAAAGTAGATTACTGGCCTCGACAGGAGCGGCGACCTCACAGGGTTTCTTTGTCGGCGCGTCGGCGACTTGAAACGCTGGCAGCGGACGCCGTCGGGTCGATAAGGTCTTTGACCTGAGTCTCGTCATCGTTTGAACTATTAGCGTAAATATAGATCTTGAGTCTTCAGAGCATTATGGCAAGTTATGGCAGTCAAGTCACTAGCTTTGGTGTACTCAGTGCCAGAGGTCTGTCTGTTTATTTCGGTCTACTATTTTGTGAGACAGTTAATCCGCTATCTTTCAGATGTCATGAGATTAACGTTTCGCTTTAGTAGACACTTACTTAATCCCATAGACAAATCTGGCCAACACAACCTCCTTTTGGCTGTAAGTTTTCTTACTCAGTCAAGATACGATAAATTAAACAATAAAAAAATAATTAAAATTAAATAATACAGCTAATAAATTAAACAGGTATAAGTAGGTTCTCGAGTGGCAGCCGCGTACAGGCAATCGCAGTGTGGGACGACCTGCGGAAAGTCGATGGCTGAAGGTGGCTCAGGACCAAGCTTTGTAGCAATCTTTGGGGGAGGCGTATGTTCAGCTGTGGACTTGTGATAGGGTGAAATGATGATGATGATGAGAAAGTAGAATTTACCATGTACCCAGCGTGTGAAGTCTGCCAACATGCATTGAAGTCCCAAACCCACCCTTTGTCGGGCAATGAAGATTATTGCTTTTTGGCAATAATCCTCATTTCCTCTCGGATCCTTTTGTATTCGGCACGATACTCAGAATTTTGTTGGTGGGTACGGCAAGGCTACCGCCGCTACTTCCACCATGAATCAAGTCAACAGGTGTGCCAGTAAACCACACAGTTCAGACCCTTAATGGATTGGTTAGCGCGGCCAAGTTGAACGACACTATAGAACAACAGGACGTCACAGTGAACTAGGCGACAGTCTTCCTGTTTCATTTCCACTGGTAATCGCAATAATTCGTTATTATTACTTCCGAGTTTTAATAACATTCTGCTTTTGACATTTTCATTGAAATGTAATATATATTATTGTACATTAAACACCAAAAATTAAAACATCGAATAAAAAAGACACGATAGCTGTATCTGTTAAAGATATATATCTGAATAACGTAAGTTGTTATTAGACTGTAAGTTGAAAGTGTTACATTTCAGTTTGTGAATCTAATAAATAAAAAACAATATATATATATATATACATATATATATATAAAGAGACCCAAATTCAATTCCCCGTGTAAAATGCTTTTACCAAAGTGTTTTTGGAAACTTGTGCAGGATTTTTAACGGTGGCCTGAACATACGGCGACAGCCTCAACGCTTGTCACTTGACTATTGTAGTCACTGCTTAAAAGTAATTTGAAACCATTTAAATACTCATAAATATATAGATCTCTATTAGGTGTGCGATTGGAGTTTTTTTTTTCGTTCACTCTCTACTACAATTGTAACAAATTTCCTCACATATATATCACACAAAGCATACGGTTGCTGGTTGCTCCCGGCTCTTAAAGGCCGACTATTCTGGGTAATTGGCGGCTGAATTGAGGTCGGTAACTTTGAGCCCGAATGAAATATTGCAGACCGCGGTGATGAAATTATACGTCAGGGAGTAACATTTCAGAATTCGTTTACATAATGGTCATTATTTTGCACCTCCGTTATAAATATTATACCTTGTACGTTGGCTCTACCACGTTTAATACCCGCAGAATTCCCGCGTGAAGTAGAGGCATCTTGTGCTTCAGCGTTTCGTTCCGTGAGTGAGGTAACCAGAGCCCTTCTCCTCCTCCCCCTTCCCCTCCTCATCCTCTCTCCCGTCTTCCAAATACCCTTAAAGGGCTGCAACCTACCTGCAGCATTCCTGGTATTGTAGATGTACGTGGGCGACGGTAATCACTTAACATCAGGTGAACGGCTTGCTCGTTCGCCTTTCCCATGAAAAAAATATTATGTACACCTGATTAATCAATTTTAATACATAATGAAAAGGACAATTTTAAACTTAAACTATAGTAAAAAGGATATCTTAGTGACAAAGGAAACACGCGGAAAGTCGATATACGATCGGACATTGGCCTTGCTAACATTTGTATATTTCTCCAATATAATACGCTATAATATTTATATACCTGTCCAATAATCTTCCTGTAAAGATTTGTCCACTACAATCATCTTTAATTATTGTTTTATGTAGATTAATTTCCTATAAATAATTTAAACTTCTTGATGGACCAAGAAGTTTACGAAAACGCAGTGCAACTCCAAGAAAGATATATGTAAATTGTATTTATTTGTCAATTTAAGCTACCATTAGCGTTTCGAAAATTGATAGAATTCTGTTGAGGAAACGTGTATCAAAGAGGTGCATATGAGTTCGTGACGGAATTTTGTATCAAGTATGTGTAGCAACGACTGAAATCTGCTTGCTTTAATTTCATAGTATGCCAGTGACCCGAGTTAGATTCCCGGTGCCGGCACCACTAAAATTAGTTATAGCAATTTTAAGTATTGTTATTTACCGTGTGCTCGGGGTTAAAGGAAAACATCGTGAGGAAACTTGCATGACTAATAAAAAACAGTATTTCGAGGATATGTGAAGCCCGCAAACACGCACTGGAGCAGCGTGGCGGGCCCTTCCCGGCTCCTTAACCCTCTCAGATATTTTTGAAGGAGACCTTTACCCAGCAGTGGGCACTGACAGGCTTCTACTTTACATTACTTTTAGGTTTAAAGTGATTGAACTAACCCATACGATAACTACACAATCTCAATTAAATATCGAATAGTTACACTTCGATGTTTTTAAAATTGGCCATCCAGAGCGAGTCTCGTCTTTAAAGTTCGTTCAGCCAAGCTTTAATTCTGCTAAGCTGCTGTGGAAATATATGGAACATTGTGTCACAAAGAAGACTGTTTCGTTCCTTATAACACTTTTCGGAGAAATTTCTAGTGAGTAGAAAAAATTGTAAGACAGAAATATTTTACAACAGTGTAAGTTCCAGAAGCAAGTAGAATTAATTAGTTTAGAGGTGGCGGTGTGTTGAAAAGAAAACCCAAGAAACGCACGACATCATGTAGCTGTTATAACTTTAACAATTTAACTTTACAAATACTATTTATTTAAGACGAAATCTTATAATATATAGACTAATCAAATTTGATTGAAACTTAATATTAACTGTATAAAATAATCACAAATAAAACTTAATAAACTCTATAAGTAAATATAATTGGATATTGATCAAACATTATGCTAAAAAAAACCTAAACCTAACATAAAAAAGTATAAGCGATATTTTAAAAGGATATAATATTAAAATATTGATATTGACCGAACCGCCACTACCCGTCATTTCAAATTAATCCACGTTTGACAGCTGTCAGTTTGCGCGTCCATTCAACACCCTTTGAGCGTGCATCGTTTTTCATTTTAGTAAAGCAATCACAAAACGAAGGTCCCAATGAAGGGTATTATTACATGAATTATTTAAGAAGGCACGTATTCTTTATTTACATATTTTACGCTTCGTTTCTTGTTTTATTTAAGCCTTATTTATTTATTTATATATGGGTTTACTGTTGGTGTTTATATAAACTCTATGGCAGAGAAAAGGCAATCGCTGTGTAGGACATCCCCCCACAAGATGGAGTGACGACCTGCGCAGTGTTGCGGGAAGTCGATGGATGCAGGTGGCTCAGGACCGAGCTTCGTGGCAATCTTTGGGGGAGGCCTATGTTCAGCAGTGGACTTCTGATAGGCTGAAATGATGATGATGATGATGGCAGAAAAGATGCGAAGGAGATGGGTAGAGTATCCGCCAGGCCGGGTGTTTGTGACCCGGGGAAGATACATCTCTTCCACCAGTGTTTTTTTTTTACTTTTATGTGGGGGAAAGGTGCGCGCCACCTACCACCAATGCAATGCTGATACATAACTCAGTCACGGTGACTGTTTATGTCGGAATCAGTATTGAAAATGCCAGACGGTAGATACCGTGGGGGTTTTAGACGATCACACTGGGCCAACAGCATATCTATTGCTGTTGGCCCAGTGGCCTTTAAAGCTTCGGCGGTAGAGACTCGCGAGCAGAGGGCCCCTCTCAAGTTAATCTCCAGTGTTTTTTTTGATGGTTGAGAAAATGCTTTAGGCATACCCGTTGTTGGCCGAGAGTCCACCCAACGGGTTATGTCGGAGAAACATAACGACTCAAAAACCCATCCACGTCGGCTCTTGGCCCGGAGGCCTTTACAGATTCATGGGAGGAGACTTTCGAGAGCGGAGGCCCGCAATTTGAAAACCAGTGTCCAGTGTGCTATTTAGATCTTGTATATACGTAATAACCAATAGAAATTTTCATAGTGCGATGATGGATTGTATGCGCAATAACGCCATCTTGAGAAATAATTTTGCTGAATTAATGTCTACCATTCTTGGGATTCTCATGTGGTGAAATAAATGTCGCCACAATTCAAAGCAAATAATATTTTGGGGTTAAGTTAAAGTTAAAGCATAATTTTGGGGTGTAAGGGAAGTATAACGCATCATTGCCTATGAGTCCCGGCTTTTATTTGATGACATTCCCTGTCAGAGAAACCACATTTCGAAACCGAGGTAGAAAGTAAAATACATGATTAGAATTGACATTTGGCCAACGAAATTATCTATGTTACGACGAAGAAAAAATAATTTCCATATTCATTTCATTCATAACATTGTTTACAAAAACTACCATATAGCCCTTTAGATATCACAACGTCATGAGCTTATATATCAGCTTGCTCTTCTATTACAAGTAGCAACCAAATACCAGGAGAGCATGAGAATTCAGAAGTTACTGTTTAGGCGATGCAAATATAAGGTACATACAAATATTGACGTCTGTTATACGCGGCGGCGGTTGGGTACACGCTTTTGAACAGTTTTGAAAACTCGTCCTTTTCACTTTATTTGAGTTATGTTTTACAAAGAAGATAGAAAGAAGAACAATTTATTTACGGCACATGTACAGCGCGATGCTTATTACACACAGTGTATGTCAAATTAACTAAAAAGAAAATAAACACAAAAACAGCCTATTCCTTCCTTAAAGGACGGCAGCGTTTCTGTAGCTCCTCTGTTGTTGCGGATGTTCATCTGGGCGTCGGTGATCACCTACCATCAGGTAATCCGCATGCTCGTTTGCCTCCTTGCTCTATAAAAAAAAAAACATTAAATCAACTCGACTACTTTAAAATCTGTATCTTGTATATGACACTATTTATCTGTGCTGCAACGTTGCCGTGAAAAGGCTCTCTCTCTCGCTCTCTCACACACACAACACAAGTTTCATAATACTCATTGGTACGAGCTCTCCCCATATAGTATCCAACTCCATTCCACTAATTCGGGAGCAGATAACCTAACTATTCGGCTATCGTCGGCATTTCAACATTTAGTTAAAATGCACACTGATCCGCTAAACCATATTTAAGTAGCATTTGATTTAATATTATTCTACTATTTGCATATAAGCTCGATTCTGCCCGGCACTCGTAGTATATGTAGATCATTGAGTCGAATAATAGTTTAAACAAAAAAAAAGTTCGCATTTCAGTAATAAAGAAAATATTGTCTCGTATGCAGTTTAATATTCTATAACCTACTCTTCGTTTTCTTCTGTAATTAGAATCCATACCAATGAATTAGAAAGCGAGAACCACTAAGCTATACGGTAGTGAGAGGAAATAAACATGAAAAGAGATGCAATAATAATAACCGGTTTAATTTGTCCGTGGAGAGGGCTTATAACCAGAAATGTACTGTGAAAGAGCTGAAGTAAATCCCTTTTCAAATAACTATTCAGGTCGTAGGAGTGTTCGTGAAAATGTTTCGCTTCAGAAAGTGTAAGCACTTTTAATATTGCGATATTTCCGTTGCAGTAAACGTTATTAAAATTGCTAGCCATTTTAAATTAAACGTTTTACATCATTTTGTCTTTCGTGTTCCTGAAAAAAAAAAATATATTGGGTATTTAATATGAGAAACTTTAATAAATAAAAGCAACCTTTATCTTACCTTAACAGTCTGTAAATGGTCCACTGTAGATCATAGGCCTTTAAAAAGAAATTACCTAGTACCATATACTACGTGCTACCCGTCATCGGTCTGCTTAATTTTTCACCGCTATTTTATCGAGGTGGCTATCCCGCCATCTATGGGTAGACAATGGATTTTAAAGGTTTTTCTCTTGGCCGCCTCTGACGTTATCCACGGGAAGAAAAGTGGTGACAAATTCTGGTGTCGACACCACACTAACAGTACCGTGACGTATCATAGGATAAAAGAAGGCATGACCTAAACTATGCGAGTAATGTCTCGTATGATATATCAATGAACATATTTAAATAATAGTTAATAACTTAACATTAATAACTAAGTCTTCGAATGTAAGACGGCAACTCGACACAGACACGTCAGGCATAAACAGCTAACTATGAGATTTCTTTTCAAAATATTAACTCCATCCGGGATTGGAACCCAAAGCCACAGCAAAAAGGTGAGCTAATCACTAATACATTATCTATTGAGAAAAAGATCCATTCTCAATAGATAATGTACCTCATTCCCTTTTTTGTTTTAATATTTGGTGTCTTCATTATACGGAGCACATCAACAGATGTGATCAAAGCTTAAGCATTTTGGTGTTGTCTGCTGTTATCATGATCTACGCCTTGACTCTCTCGCCGGAACACAAACGTTACTTAACTGGTATTTGGCGGTAGAGGTATGAGGGTGGTCCTAAACGACTCCTAGACGACTCCTAGACCCATGAGGTGCCTATCACACAGTCAAGCGTAAACATAACAACACCTGTCGATTGCGTGTTACATCGTATAAGAGAAGATAAAGACAAGTGAGTGCTTCTGTGTTTGCGCGTCATTTACGGCAGTGTAATATCATCTGCGCTCTTTACAACTGCAAGGAGAATGCCAATGTATAATAAACACAAAAGCCTTTCACACCCGTCTCCCGCTGCTCAATATACGCATGTTCTGGTGATAGAACGAAACGTATGGCGAGTCTCGAAAATTGGCATGAGATATTCAAGGCCTTCCCTTCCCTTAGTCGCTTCTTATGACCATTCAAAAAAGGGGTAGCGGATTCTAAAGATTCGTAAGGTGAAATAATTATTAACCTTAGCATTTGCTAATAATAAGTAAACGAGTTCAACACAAAGTTCCATGACTTTTGTGACGCAGCGATGACGTCAGCGCATCTGCATAAAAACTTGAATAATTCACGACACTTCTTCAATATTTATGTGAGCTTTAGCACCTGCAGTGTTTTTAATGTTTTTATTTACTCAAAGCGCGTTTTTTGAAGTGGTGTCCTGCTTCGAAAGTTAATTAAAATTATGCTTTAATTTTGCTGTAAGATATGCTTCAGCCTCAGTCTGCTAATAGTCTACTGCTGGAATGTCCAATGCTTTACCTTCTCCTTTCTTCTTCTGAATTGGAGTAAATTGATCGCCACGTTTGGCAGGCGGATTGTGATTGCCAATTAACGCTGGTATGCATTGCATGAACCCCGCAGAGCTCTCGTCTGTCTTCACAACGGCTACGAATCTCCTTATATCGAAAGGTCTTATTTTGAACGCATCTTTTTAATGCTACTATGGCTAAACAGCAGTGCGCGACACATTACATACATCTCTTTAACCAAATACGCGAATGCTTATCGCTTACGCAGACAGCTAACCGTTGTTATGATCTCCTTGAGCAGGCACAGTAGATCAAAATATCGCAAAAGTATTGTCAGTAAATGATCATTTATAGGCATAGTGATATCCGGCAAAAGCAACGCAGTTTTTTTTTCGAAACAATAATAGTTAAAAACGCATTCTAGTATTATATTGTTATTGGAACTGCTGCTCACTTGGAAATTAGTGCATAGCTTATAAACAATTATCAATATATTATGAACTGCGTAAACTACACAGATAAATTAATATTAAAAACTTCCAATTTAAAAATACTAGACACGGTCAGCTACGCCGAAACCGTTGCGCGAAACGTTGCGCTCAAATTCGACCTTGAAAGTTTATTCCCACGAAGAGAAGTAAAAATTTAAAAAGGGAGTTCCTAATCTATATAAATCATTACATTAGTCCACAAGAATCACAAAGCACACAATAATACGACTATGGCATGTTGTAAACAGTAATGACTATGAGCTCTACAGCGTTGTGAACAGCAAATGTTTAGTTCAATTCCCGCTCCAATCTTTCTATCATTATTTTCAAATCACCCTACAGACGGCCAGTCTTACGATTCCTGTAATACCTTTTGTGATTGCTGTTTACGTTTTGTTTCGTAGGGACGTAGTTTATTTTTTTTTAAGTCAATTGTCGAAACGCATCGACTTCGCACTAAGATATTTATTTATTTATTTTATTTATTCTTTATTGTGTCCCTAAAAATAAGGTATACAAAGGGCGGACTTAATGCCTTTTGGAATTCTCTACCAGTCAACCCTGGGTGAGAAAAAAACATGTGGGCATACATAATATACTATACGTAAACATATAATACATACATAAACAAATTAAATATGGGGAGAAAAATCTCAGTTGGCATTACCTTCAGATAGTGACGACGGAGTAGGGTTTTAAAAGAGTTTTTATTCGGAGCTTTCTTGATATCATCGGGGAGAGCGTTCTAAAAAAGAGTAGCTTGTACGGTGAAAGAAGAAGAAAAGAAACCAGTACTATGTTATGGAACACTAACCTTCAGGCTGTTTGAAGTTCGAGGCACTGGGTTATAACTCGAAAAAAGAAAATTGAAGTTATCCTTAAGATACGAAGGAGAGTTTGCATCGTTAAAAATGGAATGAAGTACTGATAAGATTCTGGAGCTACGCCTTTGGTGAATAGAAAGCCATTTTAGCATTGAACGAGAGAAGGTAATATGGTCATACTTACGCAAACCGAAAATAAATCTCATGCAGTTATTGAGAAGGCGTTCCAGTTTAGTAAGAAGAAATTGCGATGGATCTGGGTAACACACATCTGCACAGTGGATAATGGGTGATGGATATGATATGATAGATATCTATAACAATAGTTATTTTTTTATGGGAAAGGCAAACAAGCGAGCGGCTCACCTGATAAGTGATTACCGTGACCCACGTACGTCTGCAAGACCAGAGTAACTCTGCAGCGGCGTCCCGGTCTTTAATGATAAGAGGGAGGATGGGGAGTTGGCTTCCGGTTACCTCACTCATCGAACGTAACGCAGAAGCACAAGATGTATCTACTTCACCCCGATATTGTGCGAGGTCGTGGCACTGCCTCAGTGTCTTTCGGACTGCGTATCTTGTCTCTACCATGTCGTATTCGACTACAATTTTCCCATATGCCATCGAATTTTCTTACGGATCAAAAGTTATGGGTACTGTATATCCCCAGGTATATACAAACTGTATTATCATTTAATAATATTAGTATAGACTCCGATTATTTAATAGTTACCACGAAATTATTCACGACGTTGTCACCCAGCCTTTTTGGGGATCACAGATACCACTCTACCACTTCCCTTTAATATGTTCGATGAGGCCAATGGCTGACACATGCGTCATGCACGTGAACAGCCGCTGCTTGCGGGGCTGGTCATCTCGGGTTTTGACAAATTCTGCATAAGAATTATTTACAAAATCGATTTGTTACACATGGAATTGACTAATACAAAGTTGTATCGAATTAAATAAATAATAAATATTTTTTCAATTGTTAATTTCATTGATCAGAACTTGATCGTTCATGGAGTACTCTTCTACTCATCACGCTGGTACGCGGGCTTGTGAGCGCTGTGCAGTTACCCTCGCTTGTGTTCAGCATATTCGGGAGGATTTTCCTCTCTCTGTCGGTAACTAGAGCCTCAACTGTTAGTTACAATAGTGCACGCGTGCACATTTGGAGAAAACTATAGCCCAATTCAGTATGGGTTCTCTTACCAACTTGCTCGTAAACATGTACTTCCGTGATTATTATGTATATAATTAGGGTCCCGTCTCGGTTTTCATTTACTACCAAACAGAGTTTAACAACACAAACGCATAGTTATCTTTTATGTATTAACTTAATATATGTGATCTATTTATGACAATAACAGGTTTATCCGCCAGAAGCTCAACGCCAAGTTACAGAGGAGTAACGCGAATAATTGGTTAAGTTGTCTTTTCTTTTCTTCTTGTTTCTTTGATATTCAAACATCAAACAAATGTTGTACTTAACCATTAGAATCATGTTTCGCTAACGATTTAATTTTATGTGTAACATAAACGAAACGTTCGTTCGATGAGTGAGGTAACCGGAGGCCACATCCCCTCCCTATTCCCCTCCTCTTTCCTACCATCTCCCAAATATCCTTAATGTCCGGCAACGGACCTGGAGCCCCACTAGTGTTGCAGATGTACGTGGGCGACGGTAATCACTTACCATCAGGTGAGCCGCTGCCTCGTTTGCCTCTTTTCCCTTATAAAAAAGTACACAACATGTTACTCTTTTCTGACTACACTAATCTTATAGTACATTCTGTAGACTCGCCCTGACTCTGAAAATAGTTTAGTAAAATTTCTCTGTTCTTCTTTTCGATTGAATGACGGTGATTCGTTCCACCAAAGTGCATATATTACAAAGAATTTCATTCATAAACCCGATAACATTCGTAAATAACAGTTTCATTTCAAATGTGTAGTGTTCGTGTTTACAAGTTTACAAGAAAACGTTATTTAAAACGAATTGTTAGAAAACATTATTTGAATTAAATTAAACTAGTGCATCGCACAGGGTTCGCAAGGTAAAATCTGTTAATATATAAACTTAATGTGAATATTCTATGACATATACCTTTCTCAGAAAAACGTATTGTTATCCAATGTAAGTTTAAAAATTAATAGTGAATACACATACAGACGCTGATTACGACTTTGTTTTATTGCATTTAAAAATAATCTTTCTATTTATTAAATTTCAGAACAATAATGTAATGCATTATGAAGTTTTTATGTAGGTGTTTAGGGAGTAATAGATGACAAATGACGCATTTTGTGTTAAAATCGACTTTGTTTAATGGTTAGCGTACATCACTGTTGAAACCTTAGGTCCTGATTTCAAATTCAAACCAAAGCTAATAATTCAAAAAAATCGGTACGGTGACATTTTTTTTAGAGGATTAGGGTGAAAAACGAGCAAACAGTTCACCTGATTGTAAGGGGTTAATGCAGCCCATGGGCACCTTCAAACACCTTTAATGGAAGGATGTTGTGACCTGGGAATTAATTGGATCCAACTACGGGCTGTGAGGTATTTGAATTACAGCAGGCTGTACAACACACGACTCCTAGATAGAGAAGGAGTCTACCGCCTAGGGACGTGAAGCAGTGTCTGAGGTCCAATAGGTATAATGCGAAAGGCTGAGGATCAAACCATGACATGCCATTCGTCACGTTCTATCTCCTTGAGAGGATACAAGTGGGCTCCAGAAGCCTATCGTTGCGATGAGCTGTCCTGAGCCGGTATCCGTCTACTATATTTATTTGAAATGCTCCCTTTTTATTCGTTCCCATTTTTATTTCTACCTTCATTTATTAAAAGAAATAAAAATAATTACCCTTGCCGTTTTTTTTATTAAATCCTTAACACGCAAACAGGAAACATCAAGTATTGAAACAGAAAAGCTGTTAAAACAAAAAAGGACGCGTATTTTTAATGCGTATAATTTTTATATTCATGTTAACATTTCATGATTATAAGGTAAATGTAAAACTAATGAAATGATTAAGAAAAACGTTTTTTGTATCACAATTGTTTCATCACTACTTTGGCTTGCACAGCTTTATTAGAGATTCTGAATATAGTAGTTTACATATGAAAGTAAACTATTATTTACAGATTTTTTTGCGTTTAATTTTTTTCTATGTTCCCCACGGATTGAACGTGATAAAATCCGTAAATAATAATTTCATTTTTAAATATGTAGTGTTCGCGTAAGTACAAGAAATCATCATATAGTAATTTATAAATAAAAACAATTTAATAAGCTCTCTCGACCGTACACCCAGTACTGGGGTGGCCAGTGGTGATTAAAACTCATTGGTACGTGCTCTTCACACGGGGTATTGGACTCTGAAATTACGTAAATGGACAATTTATGCCTAATAAGCCTGCTTTACTCTATCAGTAGACAATTTTTTTAATAGATTGTGAAGATCTGTGAAGATCAATATTTTTACGTAAATAAATATTACTTATTTCATAATTTATGTTATAAATCAGAAAAAAAGAAATAAGATAGGAAGAAATGGTCTGCACAAAGTTACTGCTTATTTCTTAAGAAATTTCTTCCAGCAGCTTTTCTTAATGGTAGATTGCGCGCGTACAATACAAAAAAAAAATAACACATTCATATATGCAATACGTTCTATATAAATATACATGCACCTACATATAGATAAATATACGCATAAATACCCAAAATTAAATAAATATCAACATAATAGAAAAGTACCACTAATTCATACTGCCGATGACATATGCAGTCACCTATATTTGAGAATCTTACTGTTAATTATCTATAGATTGTATATTTGCGGCGTTCATTTACCAACTAATACAAAAACAACTTCAACTATTTACTTCAAGGAGAAATATACAATTTTTTTCTTTAAATGCAAACCTTTCCTGCATGTGGTGCACCCTAATAGCTAACAACTGCACTGGGTAACGAATGATGACACCACTTGTGCCAGAGTACTGCCAGAGTGCAGCTCCCAACCCAACCCAACTCAACCTAACCCAATCCTAACCTAACCTAACCTTTACCTAACCTAACCTAACCCAACTCCAACCTAACCCAACCTAACCTAACCTAACCTAACCTAACCTAACCCAACCTAACCTAACCTAACCTAACTTAACCTAACCTAACCTAACCTAACCTAACCTAACCTAACCTGGCCTGGCCTGACTGGCCTGGCCTGGCCTGGCCTGGCCTGGCCTGTGGCCTGGCCTGGCACAGCCTGGCCTGGCCTGGCCTGGCCTGACCTGGCCTGGCCTGGCACAGCCTGGCCTGGCCTGGCACAGCCTGGCCTGGCCTGGCCTGGCCTGGCCTGGCCTGGCCTGGCCTGGCCTAGCCTGGCCTGGCCTGGCACAGCCTGGCCTGGCCTGGCCTGGCACAACCTGGCCTGGCCTGGCCTGGCTGGCCTGGCACAACCTGGCCTGGCCTGGCCTGGCTGGCCTGGCCTGGCACAGCCTGGCCTGGCACAGCCTGGCCTGGCACAGCCTGGCCTGGCACAACCTGGCCTGGCCTGGCCTGGCACAACCTGGCCTGGCCTGTGGCCTGGCCTGGCCTGGCCTGGCCTGGCACAACCTGGCCTGGCCTGGCCTGAGCCTGGCCTGGCACAGCCTGGCCTGGCCTGGCCTGGCCTGACCTGGCCTGGCCTGGCCTGGCCTGGCACAACCTGGCCTGGCCTGGCCTGGCCTGGCCTGGCTGGCTGGCCTGGCCTGGCCTGGCCTGGCCTGGCCTGGCTGGCCTGGCCTGACTGGCCTGGCCTGGCACAGCCTGGCCTGGCCTGGCCTGGCCTGGCCTGGCCTGGCCTGAGCCTGGCCTGGCCTGGCCTGGCCTGGCCTGGCCTGGCCTGGCCTGGCCTGGCCTGGCCTGGCTGGCTGGCTGGCTGGCCTGGCTGGCCTGGCACAGCCTGGCCTGGCTGGCCTGGCCTGGCCTGGCCTGGCCTGGCCTGGCACAGCCTGGCCTGGCCTAGCCTGGCCTGGCTGGCCTGGCTGGCCTGGCCTGGCCTGGCCTGGCCTGGCCTGGCACAGCCTGGCCTGGCCTGGCCTGGCCTGGCACAGCCTGGCCTGGCCTGGCTGGCCTGGCCTGGCCTGGCCTGGCCTGAGCCTGGCCTGGCCTGGCCTAGCCTGGCCTGGCTGGCTGGCTGGCCTGGCCTGGCCTGGCCTGGCCTGGCCTGGCCTGGCCTGACCTGGCCTGGCCTGGCCTGGCCTGACCTGGCCTGGCCTGGCGGCCTGGCCTGGCCTGGCCTAGCCTGGCCTGGCCTAGCCTGGCCTGGCTGGCCTGGCCTGGCTGGCCTGGCACAACCTGGCCTGGCCTGGCCTGGCCTAGCCTGGCCTGGCCTAGCCTGGCCTGGCCTGACCTGGCCTGGCCTAGCCTGGCCTGGCACAACCTGGCCTGGCCTAGCCTGGCCTGGCCTGGCACAGCCTGGCCTGGCCTGGCCTGGCACAACCTGGCCTGGCCTAGCCTGGCCTGGCCTGACTGGCCTGGCCTGACTGGCCTGGCCTGACTGGCCTGGCCTGGCACAGCCTGGCCTGGCCTGAGCCTGGCCTGGCACAACCTGGCCTGGCCTGGCCTGGCCTGAGCCTGGCCTGGCACAACCTGGCCTGGCCTGGCCTGGCCTGGCCTGGCCTGGCCTGGCCTGGCCTGGCCTGGCCTGGCACAACCTGGCCTGGCCTGGCCTGGCCTGGCCTGGCCTGGCCTGGCACAGCCTGGCCTGGCACAGCCTGGCCTGGCACAGCCTGGCCTGGCCTGGCCTGACCTGGCCTGGCCTGGCACAGCCTGGCCTGGCACAGCCTGGCCTGGCCTGGCCTGGCACAGCCTGGCCTGGCACAGCCTGGCCTGGCACAGCCTGGCCTGGCACAGCCTGGCCTGGCCTAGCCTGGCCTGGCTGGCTGGCTGGCTGGCCTGGCCTGACCTGGCCTGGCCTAGCCTGGCCTGGCCTAGCCTGGCCTGGCCTGACCTGGCCTGGCCTAGCCTGGCCTGGCCTAGCCTGGCCTGGCCTGACCTGGCCTGGCCTGAGCCTGGCCTGGCACAGCCTGGCCTGGCCTAGCCTGGCCTGGCCTGACTGGCCTGGCCTGGCACAGCCTGGCCTGGCCTAGCCTGGCCTGGCCTGACTGGCCTGGCCTGGCCTAGCCTGGCCTGGCCTGAGCCTGGCCTGGCTGGCCTGAGCCTGGCCTGGCACAGCCTGGCCTGGCCTAGCCTGGCCTGGCACAACCTGGCCTGGCCTGGCACAGCCTGGCCTGGCCTGACTGGCCTGGCCTGACTGGCCTGGCCTGGCCTAGCCTGGCCTGGCACAGCCTGGCCTGGCTGGCCTGGCCTGAGCTGGCCTGGCCTGACTGGCCTGGCCTGAGCCTGGCCTGGCCTGGCACAGCCTGGCCTGGCACAGCCTGGCCTGGCACAGCCTGGCCTGGCACAGCCTGGCCTGGCCTGACCTGGCCTGGCCTGGCACAGCCTGGCCTGGCCTGACTGGCCTGGCCTGGCACAGCCTGGCCTGGCCTGGCACAGCCTGGCCTGGCCTGAGCCTGGCCTGGCCTGGCCTGACTGGCCTGGCCTGGCCTGGCCTGGCCTGGCCTGACTGGCCTGGCCTGACTGGCCTGGCCTGAGCCTGGCCTGGCACAACCTGGCCTGGCCTAGCCTGGCCTGGCCTGAGCCTGGCCTGGCACAGCCTGGCCTGGCCTGAGCCTGGCCTGGCCTGGCACAGCCTGGCCTGGCACAACCTGGCCTGGCCTGTGGCCTGGCCTGGCTGGCCTGAGCCTGGCCTGGCCTAGCCTGGCCTGGCCTAGCCTGGCCTGGCCTGGCCTAGCCTGGCCTGGCCTGAGCCTGGCCTGGCCTGGCCTGGCCTAACCTAACCCAACCTAACCTAACCTAACCCAACCCAACCTAACCCAACCTAACCTAACCTAACCCAACCCAACCCAACCCAACCTAACCCAACCCAACCCAACCTAACCCAACCTAACCCAACCCAACCTAACCCAACCTAACCCAACCTAACCTAACCCAACCTAACCTAACCCAACCTAACCTAACCTAACCCAACCTAACCCAACCCAACCTAACCTAACCTAACCTAACCTAACTTAACCTAACCCAACCCAACCTAACCTAACCTAACCTAACCTAACCCAACCCAACCCAACCTAACCTAACCTAACCTAACCCAACCCAACCTAACCTAACCTAACCTAACCTAACCTAACCTAACCCAACCTAACCTAACCTAACCCAACCTAACCTAACCCAACCTAACCCAACCTAACCTAACCTAACCTAACCTAACCTAACCCAACCTAACCTAACCTAACCCAACCCAACCTAACCTAACCCAACCTAACCCAACCTAACCTAACCCAACCCAACCTAACCTAACCTAACCTAACCTAACCCAACCTAACCCAACCTAACCCAACCTAACCTAACCCAACCTAACCCAACCCAACCTAACCCAACCCAACCTAACCCAACCCAACCTAACCCAACCCAACCTAACCCAACCTAACCTAACCCAACCTAACCCAACCTAACCCAACCTAACCCAACCCAACCTAACCTAACCTAACCTAACCTAACCTAACCTAACCTAACCGAACCCAACCCAACCCAACTCAACCCAACCCAACCCAACCTAACCTAACCTAACCTAACCTAACCTAACCCAACCTAACCTAACCTAACCCAACCCAACCTAACCTAACCTAACCTAACCTAACCTAACCTAACCTAACCTAACCCAACCTAACCTAACCTAACCTAACCCAACCTAACCTAACCTAACCCAACCTAACCTAACCCAACCCAACCCAACCTAACCTAACCTAACCCAACCTAACCTAACCTAACCTAACCCAACCTAACCCAACCCAACCTAACCCAACCCAACCCAACCTAACCCAACCTAACCCAACCTAACCCAACCTAACCTAACCTAACCTAACCTAACCCAACCCAACCTAACCTAACCTAACCTAACCCAACCCAACCCAACCTAACCCAACCCAACCTAACCTAACCCAACCCAACCTAACCTAACCTAACCCAACCTAACCTAACCCAACCTAACCCAACCTAACCTAACCTAACCTAACCCAACCTAACCTAACCCAACCCAACCTAACCCAACCCAACCCAACCTAACCTAACCCAACCCAACCCAACCTAACCTAACCTAACCTAACCCAACCTAACCTAACCCAACCCAACCTAACCCAACCTAACCCAACCTAACCCAACCTAACCTAACCCAACCTAACCCAACCTAACCCAACCTAACCTAACCTAACCTAACCTAACCCAACCTAACCCAACCCAACCTAACCTAACCCAACCTAACCTAACCCAACCTAACCTAACCTAACCCAACCTAACCCAACCCAACCCAACCTAACCCAACCTAACCTAACCTAACCCAACCTAACCTAACCCAACCTAACCTAACCTAACCTAACCTAACCTAACCTAACCTAACCTAACCTAACCTAACCTAACCTAACCTAACCTAACCCAACCTAACCTAACCTAACCTAACCTAACCTAACCTAACCCAACCTAACCTAACCTAACCTAACCTAACCTAACCTAACCTAACCCAACCTAACCCAACCTAACCTAACCCAACCCAACCCAACCCAACCTAACTTATTAAGTTATTATTAAGTTCATTTGTTAATACTAGTTGTAATTGATTATTACTGACTCCGCTGTACAACTGTCTCCACAATGTTTGGGGCTGGATACAGGACTCCCGTAAAGTCGGCAGGTGCGCAGAGGCACCCCTGACGGACAATCCCACCGCTTTGAAGAATGTTCGGCGTAGTAGAGGCCGGCGCAAATAGCGACCCGACTCCTACTTTCAGCCACGACTGCCCAATACGTCGGAAATGGGACGAACTGGCCCGCTCAACGATAGCCTATTGCTGAGGGCACCCAAAATGGACATACTCGCTACAAAATAGCACAAGCGAACCTCCAACGCATGAAGCTAGCGACCAATGAGCTGCTGATCGAAGCGAAAAATCGCGGTATATCAGCAGCCCTAATTCAGGAGCCGTATGTCGGAGCTTTCAAAGTGATGAAGAGTTACAGGGCCTAAGAGTCTTCCAAAGCACTGGTCCAGGAGACGGAACAGTTAAAGCAGCGATAGCTGTCTTTAACCCTGACCTAAACGTGGTCCAATACCCGAAGCTCACCACAAATAATATCGTGGTGGTGGGACTCCGCACCAGTGCTTGGGAGATCACGCTTGTCTCCTTTTACTTCGAGAACTCCGAGGGCGGTCAGCCCATCACTCCTGACTTAGAACATCTAGCGCGGATCGAAAAAGAAATCGGGTCCAAAAAGTGGATTGTTGGAGGTGACGCCAACGCTAAAAGCTCATGGTGGGGAGTCCATTAAGTGACCACCGAGGTGAAGAGATGCTGGGGCCCTCAATGAGCTGGGGCTGCCACAAAATAGCACAAGCGAACCTCCAACGCATGAAGCTAGCGACCAATGAGCTGCTGATCGAAGCGAAAAATCGCGGTATATCAGCAGCCCTAATTCAGGAGCCGTATGTCGGAGCTTTCAAAGTGATGAAGAGTTACAGGGCCTAAGAGTCTTCCAAAGCACTGGTCCAGGAGACGGAACAGTTAAAGCAGCGATAGCTGTCTTTAACCCTGACCTAAACGTGGTCCAATACCCGAAGCTCACCACAAATAATATCGTGGTGGTGGGACTCCGCACCAGTGCTTGGGAGATCACGCTTGTCTCCTTTTACTTCGAGAACTCCGAGGGCGGTCAGCCCATCACTCCTGACTTAGAACATCTAGCGCGGATCGAAAAAGAAATCGGGTCCAAAAAGTGGATTGTTGGAGGTGACGCCAACGCTAAAAGCTCATGGTGGGGGAGTCCATTAAGTGACCACCGAGGTGAAGAGATGCTGGGGGCCCTCAATGAGCTGGGGCTGCACATACAAACAGAGGGGAAACTCCGACCTTTGATACCATCCGAGGGGGTAAGCGATACCAAAGTTTTGTGGACGTAACAGCTTGTTCAGCAGAATTAATCAGGTAGTGGAAGACTGGAGAGTTGATGAGGCCTAACGAGCGCGGACCACAACGGCATAGTATTTAGTATTCGGCTGCAAACATCCAAGGGCATAAAAATAAAAAGGACCACTAGGCTGTTCAACACGAAGAAAGCGAACTGGATGAGCTGTGAGAAAACTAAATCAAAATTAATAGAAAATAAATTTACCACCATGGAACTCACCAATGTACGGGAGTGCTGAACAGCTTAATAACACCACACTAGGCCTTAGCAGAGCCAAGATGCAACAGCGCGTCCCGGAACATGAAGAGTGAAATCAAAAACTTCGTGGTAGGGGCTCTGGAGCGCCTTTACCAGCTAGTGAAGGAATCCGAGCTTGCACTGGGGCCTGCCGGGGCAAAAGAAACTCAAGAGCAGCAGAGCCCAAAAACACAGCTGCTGACGCTCCGCCTACGGTCAGTGCGGACCAAAAATGGGTGGAACGCATGGAAGAGCATACAAAACTGCTGCTGGAAACGAATAGGATGATGGGACAGTTGAAGGGGACGATGGAAATGCAGTCACTGGAGCGAGCGGCTACCTACGCTGGTGTGACGGCGACTCAGGGGGGGAGGTCGTCGCACGGGCGTACCACGCTGCACTCCATGGTGGTCTCCTCGAGGGTAGAAACAGACTCGGGAGAGGAGGTACTGGAGAGGGTCCGACATGCTGTGGATGCCAAGGAGGGCTGGGTAAAGGTTGAGAGGGTCAGGAAGGCAAAGGATAGGAAAGTGATTATGGGTTTTGGGACTAAGGAGGAGAGAAGCAAAGTAAGGGATAGGCTTGAAAAGGAAGCTGCTAACCTCACCATCGAGGAGGTGGGAACAGGGACCCGCTTCTGATCCTCAGGGACGTCTTGCAGGTCAATACTGACGACGACATCTATAAAGCCCTGAGAAATCAGAACCGGGCTGTTTTTCGCGGCCTCGGTGAGGAAGAAAGCAGAATATCTATAAAATATAGAAAGAAAACCAGGAATCCCCACACCAGCCACGTAGTCATCGGTGTTTCCCCAACTGTCTGGCAGAGGGTGACGGAAGCTGCGAAGGTCCACATCGATCTCCAGCGGGTTAAGGCCGAAGACCAAACACCACTGGTCCAGTGCACACGTTGCCTGGGCTATGGGCATGGAAAGCGGTTCTGCAAAGAGCCGGCGGACCTCTGCAGCCACTGTGGCGGCCCTCACCTGAAGTCGGAATGTACTGACTATCTGGCGGACGTACCTCCGATTTGCAAAAACTGCGTCAGGGCAAAAATGGACCATGCGGCACACAATGCATTCAGCCACGACTGCCCAATACGTCGGAAATGGGACGAACTGGCCCGCTCAACGATAGCCTATTGCTGAGGGCACCCAAAATGGACATACTCGCTACAAAATAGCACAAGCGAACCTCCAACGCATGAAGCTAGCGACCAATGAGCTGCTGATCGAAGCGAAAAATCGCGGTATATCAGCAGCCCTAATTCAGGAGCCGTATGTCGGAGCTTTCAAAGTGATGAAGAGTTACAGGGGCGTAAGAGTCTTCCAAAGCACTGGTCCAGGAGACGGAACAGTTAAAGCAGCGATAGCTGTCTTTAACCCTGACCTAAACGTGGTCCAATACCCGAAGCTCACCACAAATAATATCGTGGTGGTGGGACTCCGCACCAGTGCTTGGGAGATCACGCTTGTCTCCTTTTACTTCGAGAACTCCGAGGGCGGTCAGCCCATCACTCCTGACTTAGAACATCTAGCGCGGATCGAAAAAAGAAATCGGGTCCAAAAAGTGGATTGTTGGAGGTGACGCCAACGCTAAAAGCTCATGGTGGGGGAGTCCATTAAGTGACCACCGAGGTGAAGAGATGCTGGGGGCCCTCAATGAGCTGGGGCTGCACATACAAAATAGAGGGGAAACTCCGACCTTTGATACCATCCGAGGGGGTAAGCGATACCAAAGTTTTGTGGACGTAACAGCTTGTTCAGCAGAATTAATCGGAGTAGTGGAAGACTGGAGAGTTGATGAGGGCCTAACGAGCGCGGACCACAACGGCATAGTATTTAGTATTCGGCTGCAAACATCCAAGGGCATAAAAAATAAAAAGGACCACTAGGCTGTTCAACACGAAGAAAGCCAATTGGATGAGTTTTCGTGAGAAACTAAATCAAAAATTAATAGAAAATAAATTTACCACCGCGGAACTCACCAATGTACGGAGTGCTGAACAGCTTAATAACACCACACTAGGCCTTACAAAGTTAATTACGGACGCTTGCGTAGAGTCGATGCCAACTAAAAAATCAAACGAAACACTTACCCTGCCGTGGTGGTCCGAGAAACTCGCAGAGCTAAAGAGGAACGTCGCCACTAAAAAACGCAGAATCAGGAACGCTGCCCCATCCGGAGGGCAAAGGTCGTCGAGGAGTACCTGGAACAAAAAGAAAAGTATGAATTAGAAGCGGCAAAGGCTCAGACGGAAAGTTGGAAGGAGTTTTGCTGTAAGCAGGACAGGGAGGGTGTGTGGGAGGGGATATATAGGGTGATCGGAAGGACAACAAATAGGGAGGAGGATCAGCCGCTGGAGAAGGAAGGGGAGGCTCTGGATGGGAGGGGCTCCGTCGAGTTTCTAGCAGAGACCTTCTATCCGGAAGATCTCACTGACGGCGAAAATAGCGACCACCGTCAAACCAGAGCCGAAGCCGAAAAAGTGAATGATGGCAAGCAAGTTGAGCCCTGCGACCCACCATTCACCATGGCGGAGCTACAACAGGCCAGCGAATCCTTTAACCCGAAAAAGGCCCCGGGAGCGGATGGCTTTACTGCAGACATTTGCCAACACGTCATCAGGAACCACAGTGTTGTATTCTTGATATTTTTGAACAAGTGTCTGGAATACCATCACTTTCCGGAGCCTTGGAAGAAGGCTACGGTCGTGATGATGAGAAAGCCGGGAAAGACTGACTACGCCGCCCCTAAATCATATAGACCAATTGGTCTACTGCCTATACTAGGCAAAATATATGAAAAAATGTTAGTGTCACGCCTCAAATTCCATCTGCTGCCTAAAATGAGTACCCGCCAGTATGGATTTATGCCCCAGAGAAGCACCGAGGACTCCCTCTATAACCTAATGCAATACATTTACAGGAAATTAGATGAAAAGAAAATAATTGTTCTGGTTTCTTTGGACATAGAGGGAGCCTTCGATAGCGCCTGGTGGCCAGCTATACGAGTCCGACTGGCTGAGGAAAAGTGCCCACTGAACCTCAGGAAGGTATTTGATAGCTACCTGAGGAACAGAGAGGTAGTGGTTAGGTATGCAGGAGAGGAGTGCACTAAAATCACCACCAAGGGGTGCGTCCAGGGCTCCATTGGAGGACCAATCTTGTGGAACCTCCTCCTGGACCCCCTCTTAAAAAGCCTAGAGAATGGGGGTGTGTACGGTCAGGCTTTCGCGGACGACGTCGTGCTTGTCTTCGATGGTGACACCGCACTAGAGGTGCAAGGACGCGCAAATGGCGCTCTCGAACATGTTCGGATGGGGGTGTCAAAAATAAGCTTAAATTTGCGCCTGAAAAAACAAATGCGATGGTTATTACCAGAAAACTTAAACACGACACCCCATGTCTGAGGATGGGAGGGATCGACATTGGCATGTCCAGGGAAATAAAACTCCTTGGTGTCACCATGGATGACAGGCTGACTTTCAACACTCACGTGGCGAATGTCTGCAGGAAGGCCATCGGAATATATAAACAACTCTCTAGAGCGGCGAGAGTGAGCTGGGGTCTCCACCCTGAAGTAATAAGGATAATTTATACGGCTACGATAGAGCCGATCATCCTGTACGCTGCAAGCGTGTGGGCACCGGCAGCGGAGAAGCTGATGACGATTAAACAGCTTCAAGTGGTCCAGCGTGGGATAGCACAGAGAATTTGTAAGGGCTATCGGACGGTCTCCCTGAACTCCGCGCTGCTGCTGGCTGGGATATATAGGGTGATCGGAAGGACAACAAATAGGGAGGAGGATCAGCCGCTGGAGAAGGAAGGGGAGGCTCTGGATGGGAGGGGCTCCGTCGAGTTTCTAGCAGAGACCTTCTATCCGGAAGATCTCACTGACGGCGAAAATAGCGACCACCGTCAAACCAGAGCCGAAGCCGAAAAAGTGAATGATGGCAAGCAAGTTGAGCCCTGCGACCCACCATTCACCATGGCGGAGCTACAACAGGCCAGCGAATCCTTTAACCCGAAAAAGGCCCCGGGAGCGGATGGCTTTACTGCAGACATTTGCCAACACGTCATCAGGAACCACAGTGTTGTATTCTTGATATTTTTGAACAAGTGTCTGGAATACCATCACTTTCCGGAGCCTTGGAAGAAGGCTACGGTCGTGATGATGAGAAAGCCGGGAAAGACTGACTACGCCGCCCCTAAATCATATAGACCAATTGGTCTACTGCCTATACTAGGCAAAATATATGAAAAAAATGTTAGTGTCACGCCTCAAATTCCATCTGCTGCCTAAAATGAGTACCCGCCAGTATGGATTTATGCCCCAGAGAAGCACCGAGGACTCCCTCTATAACCTAATGCAATACATTTACAGGAAATTAGATGAAAAGAAAATAATTGTTCTGGTTTCTTTGGACATAGAGGGAGCCTTCGATAGCGCCTGGTGGCCAGCTATACGAGTCCGACTGGCTGAGGAAAAGTGCCCACTGAACCTCAGGAAGGTATTTGATAGCTACCTGAGGAACAGAGAGGTAGTGGTTAGGTATGCAGGAGAGGAGTGCACTAAAATCACCACCAAGGGGTGCGTCCAGGGCTCCATTGGAGGACCAATCTTGTGGAACCTCCTCCTGGACCCCCTCTTAAAAAGCCTAGAGAATGGGGGTGTGTACGGTCAGGCTTTCGCGGACGACGTCGTGCTTGTCTTCGATGGTGACACCGCACTAGAGGTGCAAGGACGCGCAAATGGCGCTCTCGAACATGTTCGGATGGGGGTGTCAAAAATAAGCTTAAATTTGCGCCTGAAAAAACAAATGCGATGGTTATTACCAGAAAACTTAAACACGACACCCCATGTCTGAGGATGGGAGGGATCGACATTGGCATGTCCAGGGAAATAAAACTCCTTGGTGTCACCATGGATGACAGGCTGACTTTCAACACTCACGTGGCGAATGTCTGCAGGAAGGCCATCGGAATATATAAACAACTCTCTAGAGCGGCGAGAGTGAGCTGGGGTCTCCACCCTGAAGTAATAAGGATAATTTATACGGCTACGATAGAGCCGATCATCCTGTACGCTGCAAGCGTGTGGGCACCGGCAGCGGAGAAGCTGATGACGATTAAACAGCTTCAAGTGGTCCAGCGTGGGATAGCACAGAGAATTTGTAAGGGCTATCGGACGGTCTCCCTGAACTCCGCGCTGCTGCTGGCTGGGATACTTCCCTTGATCTCCAGAGTACGTGAGGCGGCCTCACTGTACGGGGCCAAGAGGAGTGCCTCAGCTGGGTCTGGGGACAGGGAGATCGAGCGGATGGCCCCGGCCATTGCAGCGCCACATCCCGCCGAGCGTATCAGCCTGAGGCTCGTGAGCCTGGTAGATCGAGAGCAGCTCATTCAAAACAGTGACTATGATGTTCGTATATTTACTGACGGGAGCAAGATTGAGGGCAAAGTCGGCGCTGCCGTGTCTGTGTGGAACAGCGAGACCGAAACAAAAGCCATCAAGCTTGCTCTCCCAGGGTACTGCACCGTCTACCAGGCTGAGCTTCTGGCCATATGCAAGGCCACACAGGTAATTCTCGGACACTCAGCGTCTTCCTTTGGGTCTACAGCGACTCAATGGCAGCTCTACAAACGGTCATAAATCATAGTTGCCTCCATCCTCTTGCAGTAGAGAGCAGAGATAATCTAACAACAACATCTCTCCAGGGTAAAGTTGTTACCTTATTCTGGATCAAGGCCCATGCAGGGATGGAGGGCAACGAAAGAGCTGACCAGCTTGCCAAAAGCGCCGCCTTGGGCTCCAGGGGGAGACCTGATTATGATTTGTACCCGGTCTCATTCGCCAAGCGAAGCATTCGACTTGCAACGCTTGACGAATGGAATCGTAGATATCAAATTGGAGAAACCGCGTTGGTCACAAAAATATTCTTCCCGGATGCTGTGACGGCGTACCGGATGATCCGCAAAATAAAAGTCGACTACTTGGTTACGCAAATTATGACAGGGCACCGTGGGTTCTCGGAGTACTTGAATCGCTTTAAGTGCAAAGAGAGCTCATCGTGCGCATGCGAGCCAGGAACGCAGGAATCAGTCCCACACATCCTTTTTGACTGCCCAATACCTGCAATACAAAGACTAGAACTAAGAAACAAAATAAATGAAAATATAGTAAGGAAAACGTACCGAACATCATAAACAGTCAAAAAAGAGACGTGTTCTTAAACTACTGCATCGAAATCGCTCAAAATGTCGTAAAGAGGAACAAAACAGCGTAGCAAGTAATAATGCTATCATAATAGAATGAAATATATTATAGACTAGTATAGTGTACGAAAATAGATAAATAAAAATGTAGAGTGTAAGAACAAACTGTTAAAAATAAGATGTTTACATTACTTTAGGAATAGAAGATTAAAACAATGTACATAAAACTCCTGAAAAACTACTTAATATATTATATTTAAGAAATAAATAAATAGAATAGTAAGAAAAAATAAACATAACAGCCAAAGCTCCGATTATGTTGGAGATAGAAAGAGATAA